>JAJJWX010002870.1:0-345375 GCA_023529315.1 Papaver bracteatum
TGTTTTCATAGAATTAAAATTCCATTATTTTTTCTCAGAAAGGAAATCACTTCATAGAATAACTCTGATTTCTACAAATTCCTAGAAAGGAAATCACTTCATAGAATAACCCTGATTTTAAAAAAATCTTGTTTCCTATATTCCATGGAAATTAGTGTTTTCATATGATTATTTTTTCAAAGTTACCCCTATATTGGATGGTTCTCCAGTTGACAGGCGAGTAATATCTTGGGATTTTAAACTATACTGATGTTCTAATTCATCGTTGACATGATATATACGCTGGACAAAAATAATTCTACAACAAGGCATTCTCGAATTCCATTCGAACGTAACTGGGATTTTCGTTTACTTACCTGTTAAACAAATCATGGAAATTTCCTAGGTCTGGGATTCTCATGTTGGGCTGGTGATATTTCTAAATATCATAACGTATCGTCTCCAATTGTTCATACTTACAGATGATTATTGTAAGGAATGAAGTCCATAATCACCCAACAATAAACGATCCAATTGGTACATACTGATGCATATGAGTGGCGATCCATATGCTAAATATTCATTTTTTTTATTTCCAACACAACTAATGTTTGCATAGTCCCTCTTTTTAAAAATCCACTTGGTCATACATCAGATTTGATTGTGCCAGCTTTATAAGATTATTAATTGTTTTGTTGACAAAATGCAAACACAATATATACTTTATTTTGACATAAACAGAACTAATTTAGCCTTCGAATAAATCCGTTGCTAAACTTTATTTGGATCGGAATCAAAAAAAATTCTAAAGTCTTGCCTACATGTATGCAAGTACCCACTGGTGCAGTATTCGCAATATGTGCACTTCTCCACGCAAAACTACCAATATGTCGAGAGAGTAGTCCATGTGCAGGTACAATGTCTCCTATTAATCTTTAAGAGACATGTTAGATGCACCTCTATTCACTCGAGTGATTTGTATACAAATTGTATGATTTGAACAGAGGCAATTCCCACCTAATCGTATTCATTACATCTTTTTTTATTGCATATTTTACTGTTGTGTTCTAAAACTAACAGTTGGGAATGGATAACACCGTATTCTTTAAAGAGATTTAATGCACCTATATCCCATTCGACTGCTTTGTGTACAAATGATATGGTTACGACAGAGGCAACTTTCACCTAATCGTATTCATTACTTACACTTCTATAGCTTGTTCTATATAAGAGTAGCTAATCCATTCATCTGGCACAGTATTTTTCACCATGTCTGTGTTTATTATAGATATATTTTTTCTTCTAAAAAAATCAGATTCATTAGTCGATTGTTGTTGATGGCTGAACATAAATTGATTGTTTTCCGTAAGGTGTATTTCCTGTCGCAGTTTACAATAAAACATGATGGTATATTCTCTCGTTGGAAACTTTGGTTAGTATAAAATTTCACACGTTTCGCTGAGAAACATTTGGTTTTGAGGTACAATCATTGGAATCATCCTTTGTATTTTTATCAATTCCATGTTTCTCCGTTATTTTATCTGGGATTCGGTTACTATTGCATTTGAAAGTGGCACTGTAGATCTCAGTCAACATAATGAAGAACCATTAAGGACAGTGGCAGTGTAGATCTTAGACAACACAATGAAGAATCATTAAAGAGTAATACGTTTAATGTGGCTGTTTTGTATTTCTTTTCATGGAAAGCTAATTAATTGTATTTAGATCTTGTTAATGTATCAATTTCAATGATGATGTTTTCTGATGTGGCTATTGTGTAACTCTAATAATTGCTCCCACAGTTTCATAACCGTTCCTTATCAATTTCACAGCTCCAAACCCATTACTCGGTGACTTCTCTTAAATGTTCCAAAATACCAACATTTTTCTAACATCTTAGCTGCTAATATAAAAACTTAATTTATGACAGTGTCTGGAGCTGTTAATGAATCAGTATATTTTGTGTAGAGTACTTGAGATCGCCTTCATGTCAATACACCTCAACTAAGGATCAGACTGATATCTGAGTATCTACTATGAAGCAAGGATACCGAATAGGGAATACATGTTTAGTATATATTTATCATAATAGCAGCGTTCCTCCTTGATATAAACAGAATACATGCTTTAATAATTCCTAGTTTAAAAGTGTCAGTCACATACTTGCCTTGATTTTTTTACTAAGATTCCAAAATAACAACGTTCTTGCTAGACACGTTTATCAAAATACCAACATTCTTCTTAGATACATTTATAAAATACCAAGAGCACCAGTCATATACTTGCTTCGTTTTTCTATCAAGGAACCAAAATACCAACATTCTTCTTAGACACGCTTGTAAAATTCCACCATTTTTCCTAGTTGATTTTATGCATGCTTCGGGTTCTATATGATACTGGACCTCTCTTGATTCTCCCATTTCGTGTACCATAGGCAACTGGTGATGCTGGATTTGTAGTGGTTCGTCGAGTACATGATTGAATTTTTGTATTGTGTTTTTGAGTTGTCGGCGATACCTTTGATATCGGTTTGGCATCCATTTGTTTGTAGCATACTTTGGGAATGTTTTTGTTGCCATTGCTATCGCTACTGCTGTTTTCTTTAGGTCTGTGGGAAGCTCGGCAGTTTTATTATGACAGTGTCATGTAGTGGTCGGTGTCTGGTCACAACAGATGATTTGTCATCAAAGTCAGCTGATAAATAATAGTGCTCACTTTCGTCACTGCTAGTACTCCCCCCCCCTGTTTGCATTGTTCAGAATTTTTCGCTGTCATTGTTACCTGTCATGAATAAGAATTAGATAAGGGATCTGAACTATTAAACACATAAATATTAAGCTAAAATTAAATATATGTGTAATGTAATATATCGAAGTTTAAAAAATATTTTCAATTAATCTAAAAAGAAAGCTAATCGAAACAATTTCACAACCTCAAACTTGTAAACTTTCAAGGTTTTCTAAGTAGCTTGTTTATTGCAGTCGAGAATCACACAATGCAGCTATGTTATGTATGATGTGTCTGGAAAATCACATAATATAGTTGTCATATGACCAAAAGAGTGATATTATTAGTAATACCAATCAATTAACATAAACTGGTACAATTTTATTGTACAATCGAAGTTCTCCAAAAACACTCAACCGAATTCTTGTTCAAAAAAAAACTTATACAAACAATGGGCAATAGATTTGATACCAAGACAATATACCAATTTTAATCTAGGAGAATCAAGATTCAAATGAAATCATCATAAATTTTCATCTAGCATAGGCATACTAATGGGTATTAGAAGTACTGTAAATCAAATTAGTCTATAGAGATTGACAATAAGCAAAACCCAATCATCTTCAGTTATCTTCAAAATAACAGTGATATGCAATGTTATCAAATATCTTGCCATTTAAAAGTAAGTTGTATAAACACTGGTATTTCCAACGTAGATGAAGTATTGCATTCAAACACTAGTGTATAAACACCGATTTATTCAAATCAGTGATATGCAATAAATCCCAGAATTGTTTGGTGTCTCCTTATATACAGTTTTTATATAAGGTTTTATAATAACATAGGAATGAAACGCATAGAATTCAATGTAAAATCTCAGATATGTTTGTATATAAATTTCTGCCCTTGAAATGTTCCACCGTAAGAGTTTCACATATGAATTATAAACTGTACCTTTCACTAAAAGAGTTGAGTATAGAATCATAAATGCGGTTAGATTCTATAACATATGAGCATCCTGAACAAAATGCATACTCGATACAATTATCAAATTCCAGCACCCAATTAAGTAATTCAAAGATGATGAATCCATTATAAAAAAAAAATGGAATATGCGTGTGCATAATTTATAACTAAACTAAGTAAATATACAGTATAAGCCAGATCTATGATTAGTTTTCAATAACAAAGTGTAAAATGCAATATGGGAATGCATATAAGAAGCTGAAGAATGCTAATACATAAGAATACTTCAGTTAAACAGTTGCACAGAATACGTCAGTATATCGACATTCAGATTCATTGGAAAATTTAAAAATAGACTACAGTTTTTCAGAAACACAAAGCTAGAAAATCACTGAACAATCATTTAGTATTCAACCATTCTATTCTAGATGACATGACTGCTTTAGATCAATAAAAATATCAGAGATTTCAGGAAATAAAAACCAAATTGATTCTCAGTACCAAAACCAAATTTGAAAATCTTACCAATATATGTTAATCAACAAAAGAGTGTGTTTGGGAGTTGGAAGCATGTTATGTAATTAGTACCTCAATACTCTAATTAAAAATTGATGCAAATATAAAAGAGAACGATGCAGATAGATTTAAAATAACAGGAGGAACCCAATTGGTACAAAAAAATTAGGTTTTGTTGCAATCGAATCATACTAATAGAAATCACAGAAGGATAAAATAGATTTTTGATTTATTACCTGATGTAAAAAATGCGTGTACCTTGTAGAAATCTTAACTCATTATCTGATTGTTTTGGTTCTGCAAACTTGGTGAAAAGAACTTTCGATGTTTTTGGATTTTTTTTAGCTTTCTATGTTTGGTAGGCGATAAAAACAATGTTTACATTGTTCGATATAAGGTCAATACACGTGTTAGATTTCCAGGAAAAGGTGTCCACGTTTATAATGTCAAATTGTCGATATCTTTTTGCTTTTCCAGAAATCAAAATCTCTTAATTTTTTATCGTTCACCGTGATATGGAATAAGAGCCGCCCGATTTAGATTTGTTGTCTGTAAACAAAAACACGGTTACTTTAAGAGGTCAGAAAATAAAACAGGTTGCAGAATCGATTCTTAGTAACTTCAATATTTTTTTTTGTATGGACCTAAAGGACGAACCGCAACGAAGTCCGAGTTTGACCATGATCGTGATTGAATTTAGAGTATGAGAATCACAAATTGGATTGTTTGAGAATTATTCTCCATAAGTAAAACCTGCATTATTTTCTTTTGTTAGACTGTGACCATTGTCCATAACTATGCAATCAATTTTTTTCAGCTAAGTCAATAGCATTCCCTACTTTATTGGGATACTTATAGGCTGGCTAAGTAAATTATCAAGCTAATGAATTCACTTATAAACCAATGACACGAACAATATTAACCATCATTCGTAAATTTAACCCAGGAAATTTATAATTTTATCATAAATATAAGAGTATTCAGATTAAATTGAACAATCTTCATAAATAAATATGATAGATATTCATACGCATCAATGCAGAGAAGAATTTATATGAATTACATTATTTATAGAAAATTTTAAACAATATAGAGATGAAATTCAGTGTATTTCAATATAAACTAATGGTAACTGACATAAACTTGAATTGAATTATAAAGAGATGTAAACATTGTAATCCACTGATTAA
The DNA here is from genome assembly GCA_023529315.1 of Papaver bracteatum. Taxonomy (NCBI): domain Eukaryota; kingdom Viridiplantae; phylum Streptophyta; class Magnoliopsida; order Ranunculales; family Papaveraceae; genus Papaver; species Papaver bracteatum. The sequence goes on from JAJJWX010002870.1 coordinate 5,379, forward strand.
ATCGAAACTATTTCCAACAGATTTAATTATGCCCCTCTATGAGGACTATATGTAATTTATGATCATTGGAAGGACCGCAGTATGAATAATTTTTATCGGAAAATGTGTCCGTTGTATTGCGAAAGACTCGCAGTGTGCTTGGAATGTTTCCTTTGTGATGTCAACAACTTGACCAATATTCTCACCTTCCATTACATGTGCTTTAATATTATTTTTTTTCAATTTCACTACTGAAAGCAAAGTCCATGTTCTCAGAAGTACTGGTTCTTCCGTGTATGGTGCCACCGCTACATATACCTCTTTAATTACCATTATCGGCGATCCAATATTCAGTGTCATAACGCGCTCCGGTATACGATCAATTTTTTCCTTATCGAGCAACTCGAGTATCTCCTCTAGGAATCGACTTCCGGGGATTACATAAGGTATCTTTAGTTTAATTATATCTTCACCGTAAAATTTGTGCTCGTTGGGTTTAATATCCGCATCCTTTGTAGTGTCCGTTTCCCTATCGCTTATTGTTGGTACCTTCATCATTGTGTAGAAATAATTATTAGTGCGTAACGAAGTATGTATAAGTATTAATGAATATATATTTAAATTTTATGAAAATACGCTAGTACCTTAATGCACCCCAATTTTTGTTATGATTTTTCTTTCATCCTAAAAGCATATTCATATGTTTTATGTTTGCATCTGACAATCCATAAGCTCTGTTCGGTTGTTTTTCTGAATTTCCATTGTGTTGTCCTTTGTTGGTCCCAGATTTTTTCTATGTTTGCCCTGTAACGCAAGCCTACTTTTTTCTTGAATTGTTTTAGACTTTGTTCTTGTTTTTAATTGAATTTTTCCATTTTTTTGTGAATCCATTTTCTGTGTGCTTGTCTTTTTTTTCTGGTTTTTTGAATGGAAATATTAGCATGCTCATATATTCCAGTAGTTCTGATTTTTGCAGTTCACCATCTAGGAAGTTCATCATCTCCCCGTTCATTCTGCGCATTATTTCTTTCTGCAGCACTTTTGTTTTGAAACAGAAATTCTTAATTTTTCTGGTGTTATAGAGTTCTATCTTTAGTTGTTTTTCATCAGACCCGTCTTCATCATTTTTGAAGGGGTCTATTTCGGTTAAAAATACCATGTATTTGTACCTGTTGCGATTAAAACATATACAATTGCTTATTCTTTTTTTTTTACAAATTTAGGAAAAAAATATGCTTTTGATATGACTTTAAGTACTCTTATATAGGAGGTAGTCTTATATAAGAGCTAATAAACTTAAATTAAGAATACTAGTTGTATCTGTATTTTGGAATCACGGTTTTGTTTCTTTACATAGATTTTGAATACTTGGTTTGCAAATAAAACAGTCGTTAAGAAAGAGCTGGTAGAGACATGATAATTGTATTATTAATTTTCGGAAACTTTTTTATTTTTTATTTTTTTTGTTTTGTATTAATCAATTTTGTTAGTTAATTTCAATTTGGGGCATGGTTGTTTGCATGTATGAAATAGGGAGCGTATGGGTTTAATAATTCAGGGCGAGTGGCATCAATTTCGGTTAAGGGGCATCAACGGTTGGGTTGTTGTAGAACTATATATAGGATATACATAAGACCCTTGTAGATTTTGGATGTCAGTTTTGTGTGTTGCTTTGCTCTGGTAAAAAAAAAAATGATAGGACACTGTAAGATGATCAATTATGTATTGCATCAAGCTATTGGTAATATAATGTAATAATCGATAGACGTAAAATTTAAATATGTTTTTGATTTTATTTTCACGATCTTTCTTCAAGTTATTGGAAATTGTATCCGATGAATGATGCTCTTCAATCCCTGCATGTTTACTATTACAACTTGGAATGCTAATCTTGGTATTGATATCTTCGTTTTAGATTGATCTCCACCTAGAATCTCAGCTTCAATCAGTTTTTATGTTAATATTGTGATTAGAAGAGGTTGGGTAGGATGAATTTCCTTGTATATTCTTTTATTTACAACTATCACCATCCCCACCTTGAGTCTGATAATATGATCGGGTACATTGTGCAACTCTAAGCTGTTTAAAAACTCTTGATGGTAATCAGAATGGCCTTCGACAACTCTGTCACTTCTTAGGTATGCATGCTCTTGGTATTCGCCGTTCGTTGTCATAGTGATCGGTTACTTTATGACAGGGTATTAACTGTTCAATTCTTCTCATATATATAGACATAGGTCATAGGCATGTATATTCCTCTTAATAGAATTCTAGATATTTATAGAATTTGTGTTTATTTTTGGAAAAGAGTTTACAATGTGTATCCTGGTGGGATAGTTACTCTGTAAACTTTCAAGCTGAATTTTTCTTTTTAAAAACCGCAGGACTTGTGTTTCCTAATTGAATTTCTTTCATTGGGAATATTGTTTGCGGTGTAACTGCAGGCCTAAATAGTAGATCATTTTGCGTAACAAAATACTCTAGGCTGTGTAACAAAGGTGTTGGTAATATAATGTAATAATTCATAGACATATAATTTTGTGATCAGAAGAGGTTGGGTAGGATGAATTTCCTTGTAAATTTTTCTATATAGAACTATCAACATGCCTATCTTGAGTCTGACAATATGGTCGGATAATCTAACACATTATAAGATGCTTTTTCATTTTTTTTTGATCTGGACATTATGAGAGTCTTTCCGTGCCTGCAATAACTCATACCTGATCAACTATTCCTCTAGACATTTGTTAATGTTAGTGCACGCATCGGTATCACTTAAGATTTAGCCAGGACCATGAGTTATATAAATTTTCTTATTTTAAAAAAAACGATGCTAATGTTATATGCTAATGCAAGAACTGGGATAATTATCGGCAGCTCAACTCCGAGTAATTTTTCTCTTTTGTTCGGACTTCCACCTATAAGGCTAATGTTGCGACTTGCGATAGATGTTGTCCTTGTGTGTGCATAATATCGACATCTAAACTATTAATATCGTACGGAAGAGTTACAAAATATGGAGATGACACAAAGTTATCCATCATTAGCGGAAATGACACAAAATTATCCATCATTCTACTATTATAGCAAACTTGGTTCCTATAGTTCAGGATCCAGCAATTGGAGATGCCGTGGCACTGTGAACGGGACTTCTGTTCATGCTCCACTGTATATGAGGATAGAAAAGCAACAAAAAAAAATAAGTTTTGGGATTAAACTCGTAACCATTCAACATCATTGCCAAATATCATCCATACCAATTCCTAATCTAAATTTCCACATACATTTAAGCAACAATAAGTTTAAAAATCAAGAAGGAACTCTAATCACCGTTAGTGTAGGTTTAACACCCGAAATAAATACTGAAATTTAATAGAATAGATATTGCATAGAAAAATATAAACCAAGATATCCTAACTGGCAAAAAATGTAAAAATTTAGTCATCCTAATGTATCCAAACACTTAAGAGAACAGAACAAATATTAAAATTTAAACAGAACGAAGTACTATTAAAAGAACTACTGAAAGATTTAAGAGAATAGAACAACTATTAAAATTTGAACAGAATGAACTACCAAAATTATTCTAAGTAGTAAAACCTTCGTAATCACTATTATATGGATCACGGGGTTCAGTTGAAAAGTTTCCTCCATATTTGTATTCGTCGATTCTTTCGTTGCTCCAGATATTGTCTATGTTGGTTTTGTACTGATGTGCCAGATATTTTTTGAACCCCTCCATTCGTTGTTTCTGTTTCCTATCATAATTTTTCAACATTTCTCTTGCCCATTCTGTCATTTCTTGATCTTGATCGCAGGCCATGCTATCTCGGTCAGTCTCAAGATCTTGTCGGAACTGATGGCGTATAAATCTAGTCATCTCTTCATCGATCATACTTAATATTTTTTTTCCGAAAACTATAGTTGAAAAGCATAAATTGTTCAGCCTTTGTGTACTCGACTTAATGTCTATGGATTCTGCATAAGCAATGACTTTTTCATGATATTCGTTTAACTCGAAGTTGAATTTATATGTCTTTGAATTGGTTGTGACTTCCCATGTTCTTTCTTCAGCTTTATATACGATGAGACCTTCTTTGCATTTTTTTATTCTCTCTGGACTCCAAATTTTATCTATGTTCACATTGTACATCACCTGTAGCTGTCTTTTAAAATTGAACATTGCAAGTTGCTGGTAGAAATGTATGCCTCTTTGTCTACTGTAGTAAGACGTCTCAAATTCTAGTATTTGCTCTTCAGTTCCATTGAATGGGAAACGACTCCTATTTTTATGCTCTTTGTATATCTCGTCCGTCACTTGTTTTCCTATGTATGAAATCATTAGGTGTCTATTTATCTTAGTATTTTTTTTTAAAACCGTGATCGGAAAACAAAAATTGTCAGCTATTCTAATGCCCTCGATTTGTTTATGTAGTTCTGGTGCATTAAGCCCCAGATCAGAACCCGGACCAATAATGGTAGTCTGCTGCAGTAAATATGACTCGACCATTCTACTGTCGCGTGTCAATGGATAGGATTCTGAATTTCTAATTGCATTAAGAAATTCTTCATGGATATTCATTGCTAGAAATCGATTATAGGTGATACCGTTCCGGTCCTTGTCTAATTTCTGGTATTCCATGAACTTTTGTAGCTCGAATTCCTTTCTTATCTTCTCGCTGCACATGGATCTGATCCTCTGGTAATGCTTTTTAACCCATTATTTTTTACAATGATAATCATACGACTGGATTGGATTGTGATTCTTCATCTCGTAGTGGTGACGCTGGTAATCTAAAAATCTTTTCAATTCCTCTTTGTCGTCGGAATCCTCAAGGGATTTAAATAGCTGTGTGGGTCATTTGTATGGTTTCTTATATTTTACCGTGCTTGGTACTGGTTGCTTGGTAGCGATCTGGTCTTCATCTGGCATGATGTTTAGATTTTATATGTTCAGTAATTACGAAGTATCAAGATATCAAGAACACTAATTTGTATTATCATCAATTTTTTAGCATTATACCTTGGTTGATGCTCCTGGTATTTTCTGTTGACATGTTTACTAGTGAAAATTCGGTTAAGCAAAAACATATCAAGTTTTACACCAAGGATTTAAAGATTCCGTTTAATATAGCTAAATTTAAAAATAAACCAATAAAAAAAAATTAAGAGAAGTGCACCTTTGGAATTCTTTTATGCTCTGACTTGCAAAAGTGTCTTTGATATATGTTGCGTAAGCCATCGTATGCCCTTTATATATAGTTTTCAAAGAACATTGTTAAGGAAAGAGGTATTGTAGTAAAATTAGAGTTGCGTTAATTTTCCGAGAAAGTAATATAGTGTCCCAAAATAACTCAGATTTGTATTAGGAATGTCATTGAACTTGGAATATTCCTAGTGTTTCTGAAACACTGTATGGGAAATTCCAAGAAAATGATACCACCATTGGATTGTATATTTGGAACTTGGAATATTCCTAATTGTTATCCGGCGGTCGGGAAGTTCGTATCGTGTTTTTGATTGGACGGCTGCGAAATTTCGTGAGAAGGTAAGGGTGAAAATACACGGTCGTAGAATAGGGACATTCGACATTGGAGGTTCACTGATCGTTTTTTTTTTCTTCCTTATAGCCATCGGAGGGATAGTCGACAACTCTTTTCAGACCTTCAATTCGGAGCAAAGGTTTACATTAAATTATGAGATTTCTGGACTACTTATCATAAACACTTAGGTATTATCATAAATTTATGAACTACTTAAACATGAAGACAATAATAACAACACATAGGTGTTGATTTTTTGGTATGATGTTCATTAAAAAAATGCATGCATTATGATTTCTGCTGCTTTTCTTCCCATGTATCTAAAAAAACCAATCTCCATATGTTTCACTGCGTGCTTTTGAAACTCCATAAATCTTGATCTTGTTAGGCCCAGCTTCTTATAGGAATTCGGCTTTGTTGATGTGTTGCTCCATATCGGTCCTTGATCGTTGGTTGTTTCGACGGATCTTGTTTGCCGTGTTTCGTGAATATTTGAGGTCCTACACATGAACGATGCTAGTTAATATATGGTAGTGGATAGTGCAAGACGTTTCATGTTTCATTGAAAAGTTGTATATGCTAACCTCTTGTGCATTTGTATGCCGTGTTTCGCCTCCAAGTTATGGTATATTTTGGTAGCATTCGTGGATGATAGTTTCATCTCACCTGAAAAGATTGTGAACACTAATCAGTGAATATGATCAAGTATGTGTTGAATGAACTTTTCATGTGTTAAATTCAAATATTACCTTTGTAGTTCTTCACATATGTGGAACAAATGCCGAGCAAAATCGGGTTAACTTTGTTGGTCATGCAATTTGGGATGTTCCCCACTTCCTTGCAAGAATTACCCCATAGTGCAACTTTTATAGTTGATCCTCTATTTTAATCAGAAGTCAGCAAAATTTTATTTAGTGCTAGATATTTTAAAATTATTCTTTTAAGTCATAATACTTATTGAAAAAAAAAAATCACCTCAGGTTCTCTAAAGTTATTTCACGCATTAGATTGTTACTTCCTCTTGCACTCTGGAATCTTCGGATGCTTGTGTAAGCTCTTAAATAGCCTATCACATCTACATTAAAAACAACATTGGTATATTAGTTGTATTAATCTCTTCTCATAAATTTATTGTTATGCAGAATTTCCTTTACGATACCTGATATTTTATACTTCTTATACAAATTTCGTATACTCATACTATACTTCTTATTATTTACCTCGCAACAGCAAAAAAAAGGCTCATACTTCAAAGGGAGGACTTTTTATTCATAATCTAATCAGACAAAACTTCGTAAGATATATTGAGAAGGATACTCTAATACTTCCAGCAAAAGTTGATCATCTGAAGAGCAATAATAAGGGGAAAAGGAATACTAAGCTAAGTCTTTAAGGATGTTCCCTATATTTTAATTCAAATTAACTTTGAAAAGGAAATTGTTGGATTGATTCAAAGTCCAAGAAGAAAGTGTTATATTTGACATACAAAAAAAGAAATTACCATATACAAAAAAAAAAAAAAAAGAGTGAAGTTATTTTTCATAGATCTTTATATTCCCCATCAAAATGCAACTCACTTTCAGAGATCCAGGATATGGAGTATCTTCAGAATTTTTTAATACTGTATTTGAGAGAGTCGCAAATATTGCGAGTCATATTTAGCTTGACATATAAACTATGGTTAGATATGAGATTTCAGAAAAAATTAGTTTTCTTATTAAGTCATAATTACTTAAGGAAAATAACCAAAATAAAATCAATTTACCTTCTAGTTGCTTCTTATCTAAAGATTATTCTTATTTCACGCATTAGATTGTTGACGGAGTCTTCTCACTAATCAGAAGAATCGAAAAAAGATTGAATGAACACTAATACAGGAGAGACGAATCTTGGAAATTCCTTTGAGGGAGTTATTATCAATTAATATGATCAAGTATGTGTTGAATGAACTTTTCATGTGTTAAATTCAAAAATATTACCTTTGTAGTTCTTCACATATGTGGAACAAATGCGTATCTTGGGTAAGCAAAAATCGGGTTAACTCTTTGTTGGTCATGCGGTTTCTACCTCATTTGGGCAACAACAATTTATGTTCCCCAACTGAAGTACTTCCTTCAAGAATTACCCCATAGTTAAATATGTTGATCCTCTAAAGAATAAGGTTTTAATCATTAATTTGTTCAATAACAGATGAATTTTATTTAGTGCTAGATATTTTAAAATTATTCTTTTAAGTCATAATACTTATTGAAAAAAAAAATTCACCTCGAAAAGAGTTCTCTAAAGTTATTTCATATAATCTAGTTGTTCCCCATTAAAAACAACATTGGTATATTAGTTGTATTTTAATCTCTTCTGAAAAAAAATCATAAATTTATTGTTATGCGGAATTTCCTTTATCTCTTCTCATAAATTTATTGTTATGCGATACCTGTAAGATATATGTTTTCTATGTTTGAGTTGATTTCTTCAAATTCGGTGAAGTTAAATTTTCTAGGAATTATTATTGTTGAATTCGTATCCAATTCGGTAATCCTGGTGTCACCACTAAATAGACCTCTCTTTTCACCCCTGGCTGGCCTGAATTTAGATTTAGATTTGCCCAAGTGTAATCCTTCGATGGAATATTGGCAACCCTCTTTAATCGTGTTATCAAATTTCCATATTAGATATTCTGGTATAGTTGCGTGTAGTTCATCTCCCTGTATTAGACCGAAAAATAGTATAGAAATCAAAAAAAGTTAAAGAAAAATAACAGATATATATATTGTTTCGCGAATATTAGACATGCGTAACTGATACCTCTTCATCATTTAAAATCATGTCAATGCTATGTACTTTGCCTGGTTTAGTGAAATTGAGCTCTTTCCATTTGTTTGCCACTTGAACTCTTAGAATGTTTGACCTTCCATCGTATAAAGATTTAAGGCCAAGTGATGCACAATATTTAGCTGACATTGTTGCTTATCTTTTCCAGGCTCTTAGATTAATGATTTAGAGAATTGTTTTGCGTGGTGAGGTATCTTAGAGAACTGTTCTATTTATACATGTACTTGTTTCCCATACAGGGTTCCAATAACATTAGGAATCTTCCGAGTTCCGTGACATGCCTTAGTTTGGAATAGATTTTTTTTTTTTGGTTTCCTTTTTTGTTTCAACTACGTATGTACAATTCCAACTCGAACTTGGAAGGTTTATTGTGTGAGGAGAGAACCATGCAGTTACAGTTTGGTATGACAGTCGGGTTTCTACAGTGCATATTAGTTACAGCATTAAGAAAACTTAGTAAAAAAAATTGAAACTAATGTGATCGTTTTTTTAAAAAAAATCCAGAATATAGTCTGATTGTCGCGGCAGAAACCCAGACCATGAGCTATATAAATGGCAATCGTAATCAGTTTGACACCGAGTTGTTCTTATCATGATTTAATACCCAGACTATGCTGATGCAAGAATAATAATTATTAAATAAACTATAAACTTAATATTTTAAAAATAAATAAAAGACATCCATGACGTTTTTCATATTGATTCCGTCCAATATATAATTAGTCCACATCCTCCATTGATTCAATCTCCTTAGAATTTGTTTTCCTGCTTATTTCTCCGGATAAAATCTTTTCTATAAAATCATCTCTCTATTCATCAATGATTGGTCCTCCATATCCTCCATTATTGTCTTGGATTTCAACGGTTGCCCTTTCATGACCTCTGTAAATATAACTATGTATGTATCGAACTGCTGTGTTACGGTACTCTTGTACTTCATCCATTATCAATTCGGTATAACCTGTCATTGAAATTAATTTTACATTAAATACACGCGTGAGAGTTAGAATAGTTGTGAAGCAATATAATAATATGAAAGATGAATTATCTGATCCTACGGAATAAAAATATTCAAAATCTAAAGAACAATTATCTCTAACCTTGGTAATCCTTGTTATGGTCTTGTGTTTGGTCTTGCAAAATCTTTTTGTGTTGATGCTCTGTATATAGGAAAGTATGTCACTCAATTTATATATGTAAATATATATATATATATATGTTTCAAAGAAGCTTTGTTAGGGAAATCAGTGTTTCCATAGAAATCAATTTCTACTCAATTTATCCCAATAAGGAAGTCGTGCGTCCTATGTCAAGTTAAGCATAGGAATTTTTGGAAACTGGTTTCTTATAGGAATCTGATGCATTCGGTTAGGAATATGATGTATAAGGATTGTTTAAAGAACTTTCATATGCATGGAAACTGTTGTCGTTTTTTTGTGTATTTCCTATACCAATTGAATCAGTTTTTTTTTTTGTGAAAACTTCTAGTGTTTTTAGTTTTAGGAAATCGATTTATGTTACGACTGTTAGGTATTCGGTCTTTTAACAACTTAGGAATTTTCATGTCGCATTGCTTGCCGCTCTTTGTTTGGCGCTCTTTGTTGGATGTATGAGGTTGTTGTTAAGGGAAGAACTGAGTGTAATCCCAAGCCAGTGAACAATTTTTGTGTTCCAGAATTGCTTATGTAGAAATCCATAATTGCTTAATTTAAGTCCAATATTTGATTCTACTGAGCAAAAATATATTAATCTTTTAGAGGCATAGGTATTGAAATTCTGAGCAATAATTGTTATGAATATGGAATTTCAAATAAAAAACTATGAATTAAAAATTAAACTTTGAAGATGAAAACAAATCCGGATATGTTCTAAGCAACCTTGGCATCAGTTTTCCTGGTGTAGATGATCCTTTTATTCTTCGTAACGATTACCATCTTCATGGGTTCTCTGGTAGTTCCTTTTGAGACTAATTGGAAAAACGTCCTGGATAAATACTGTCATTGTCAACGTATATTCCCATGTTGTTTAGAATCTGTGTTTTGCAATCTTCTGGTAAACATGCATACGAAACTTTCACCGTAAACTGTCTTCTTTTAAGTGCGAATACAGATGGATTTTCACTGGCATGCATAGTAATTTCTTTGATCAAGAAAATTACTTTTCCATCCATGCTTCTTGTTAGCACTTCGGCTTCAATTGAGGCTGTCAAATCCTTAATCAAAATTCTGGTACCCTTGATAAGTTTTTCGCTCTTTACGTCAGCCAACAACATTATTGGTACACCAATTTTTAAACGTATTATATTGGAAGGAAATCCTGGGTATTCCAACTTATTCAGAACCTGATCACGATGGTAATGGCTGACTCGATCATATTTTTCTTTATCGTTTTCATCTGAATCAGTACTTAAATACGTATGTTCTTCTCCAGGTAAACGTGCCATCAAAATTGAATTGACCTTCTCCACATTTTCTATTGTGTTTGTAACAATAATTCCGTCTCTTAGATATTTCTGGTCGCCAATGTGATCTTTCAGGCTTGGGTATGTTGCTTGGGTAATAGTATCTAGGAATTCTTCTTCAGTTCTTAGTTCAGCTTGTTCTATATCAGCCGTGACATTGTCTAGATTATTATCAACATATGTTAATAGATGCAGCGCATTCTGCTCTCCTGGTTGTGCAATAACAAAAACAGTACAATTATAATTAAATCTTAAAATTTTTAGTCAGTTTAGATACCATTCCATGCATTGAATTTTTAGTCATTTTAGATACCATAAGTGCAGTGCCCTTTACTAATATACATTGGGTATCAACATCTCTAAGTAATTTAACTGTGCTTCCTACACTTAAACCTATGGAGTTATTTGGTACGTCTTCAAATTCTATGTTGTTAAGGTAACTATCGGAGTAATCTGTACTTAGAAAATTTGAGTGCTTTGTACCTTCCTTGAACTGTATTTCATCATTGCTTAGAAATATACTTTATTTGCTTGCTTTGTTTTGCTCAACTTCACTGTTAATTGATACGAAAGACATGTTTAACTTCTTTAACATGTTGATGGGCACCAAATTCCAAATAAGGTTATCCTTATTCTTCAAAATCACTTATACTCTAGCTAGGATCGCTTAAATTAATGTAAGAACAATACAAACCTTAATACGGAAATTCAATTCAAGGGTTTTCTCTAAGATTCGATTCATGGTAATTTTAGTTGGTGGAGTCTTATTAAAACACGAAATCTAGGACACGGCTAAAATATTCTCAAATATATGATTAAAATCTGAAAAATAATGGCAAAAGTTATTTACCTTGTTTTTTCTCCATCGAGATGTATCTGTATTAGGGTTTGCGTCGACTCCCGGATGAATATTTTTCTTGTTTATTCGCTGTATTGGTTTATATAGACATATAATTTCCTTAGATGGAAAGACTCCCGGATTCACATTCCTAATATAACACAACACTAAGGCAGTGAAACTTTTTTCCAAACTTACTGGGTTCGTATTCTACTGTCAAGATCCAGCCCAATTTGAAAGTTAATCGTTAGTCAACTGGAACTGACAGTGTAACCTTGTTGCATTCTCAGGATCTCATAATCGGCAACATAATACACAACTTATGTTTCAAGTAACTCGTTAATTAGATGCTAGCTATTCATGGGCTGCCGAATTCTCCTGATCTTAAACTTCAAACCTGAAGATCTGAGGCAAAAACTTGTTCTATTAGGTGACTAAAGGTAAAAACCATTCTTCAGATAGCGATCTTGGAACTCACAATTCTCTCTAGTTTTGATATAGAGCAACGAAGAATATCTATATTGGCATTCCAGATATTTTTGTAATTTGGAATCATTGGATTGATTTGATTTTATTTAATTTGGAATCATTGGATTGATTTGGTTTAGTGTTGAATTGGGCAATCCAGTTACCTTATAAATTTATAAATTTGGAACATAAACAATGTGTAATCACAAATTTATAAATTATCATGATAATGAATTATTTAAGTAAATTAAAAAAATTTAAGAGATGTATGGAAACCAATAATGTTATTGATGTTGTAGGTGTTGCTGCAACAGTAGTTGTGCTTTTTTGCGCATCTTTTAAAAAATTAATAGCATCAACATAAATTTAAAAAAGGACCAAGATTGTTCATAAATTAAGAAAAGAACTCTAGATAAGTCTAAAAGTCTAGTTTTAATTTCATGACTCTCAATTAACCATATATGGAAACACCTCGTGGTAAGAGGTTGGTGTCGTTGTAAATACCCATGACTATGAATCTTCCTTTTTCGTCTCCTCCGTTGTACTTTGAAATCAGCACATCAAAAACGTATGTCTTTCCGACCATTGAATCAAACAGCGACAATGCTTCATCTGGTTTGTTTGCTAGCACCTTGTTGTAATGTTCATTGACATTGTAATTCATGAATGTTTCTGCCAACTTGCCTTTGATCACAAATACTGCATTGGAGGTGTTGTCTTGCACTACCAAATTCATCTTATACCTACAGGAAAATATAAGTAATAAGTTATCCAAGGTATATGTTATTAATCCACAACAAAGTATGTTTTATACATACACTGGATTTTCCAATGGAGATGAAGTTCTGCACCCAATGCAGTACGACCGGTAAATTCCGGAATTATTCGGCGACTCTTTCTGCACAGTTTTCTCATGGCACCACCTGCAAGTTAAATAGTACCAATTTTTGCCCTGTTCCAAGCCATCTATTCTCGCCCTGCACATAAACGTCTTTCCCTGTTGTTTTGGATGCAAAAGTCGTTAGAGTTGATATGATAAACTGTGAACCAAATTATTATATTAAAATCCATGTTATTCGGAGTTAAAAGTACCTTGCTATTGGGATCACCTATCATGTTGTTTGCATCCAATAAAGACCTCATATTTTTAACCGGCTTGATGAAATAATTGTTCAGCTTTTTTTCTTCCTCTTTTTTTATGAAGGAATAATTGAACAGTTATGTGAATTTTGGTGGCTTATATAAACTACGTGAGTCTGAATTTTGGAATTGTTATGGGTTTCATATTTATATCTTTTTTTTGTTATTAGGAAACCGTGCTTTGACCATAGTATTAGGATTGCAAATTGATGGAAATTTGATTTCTGTTAGGAATCTGATGATTTCGTTATAGTTTTAAGAATGTTCTAGTTTCTTTTGGTTTTATGTACGGAAACTTCCAGTATTAGTAATTCGAATTCTATCACAGTTGTTAGGTATTAGGTTTTTCCTAGAGCATGTATTTGTGCAGGAGTACCTTCTGCATGTCAAATTCGTTAAAGAAAAGATTGGTAAAAAGATTAAAACACTGCAATCAACTGATTAAATCGAAACTATTTCCAGCAGATTTAATTATAAGCCAGATTCAATATTTGGGACTGTATGGCTTATGTGCCATTGGAAGGATCTCAGTACAGGAACATCTGACTGTATAGTAAACAGATTGACCACCCACTTCACTATTTAATAGTTTTTATAGGAAATTGCCTCCGTTGTATTGCGAAAGTTTTGCAGTACGCCTGGAATCTTTCCCTTTCGATATCAACAACTTGACCAATATTCTCACCTTCTATTACCTGCGCTTTAATATATTTTTTCCTCAAATTTTCCACCGAAAGCAAAGTGCCCATTCTTAGAAGTACCGGTTCTTCCATGTATGGAGCCAATGATGCATATACATCTTTAATTACCATTATCGTTGATCCAATACTCAGTGTCAGGACGCGCTCTGGTACACGATCAATCTTTTTCTTATCGAGCAACTTTAGCAACTCGAGCGACACCATAAATCGACTTCCGGGGATTACATGAGGTAGATTTACCTTAAGTATATCTTCACCATAAAACTTGTGCTTCTTCGGTTTAAACCATGTATCCGTTGTAGTGTCTGTTTCATCATTGCTTATAGCTGGTACCTACGTCATTGTGCAGAAATATTCATCAGTGCCTAATAAAGGATGTATATGTATTAGCGAATAAATATTTAAGTAATATGAAAAAATATGCTAGTACTTGATTGCACCCAGTTTTTATTTTTAATTTTCCTTTCATCCCGAAAGGATATATATATATGTGTTATATTTGAATATGATAATCCATAGACTCCCTTCTGTGGTTTTTCTGAATTTCCACTGTTCTGTTCTTTGTTGGTCCCAGATTTTGTCTATGTTTTCCTTGTATTCCAGGCTTACATTTATCTTGAATCGTTCTAGTATTTGTGCTTGTTTTGTATTGAATTTCTTCATTTTTTTGTGAATCCATTCCATGTGTGCTTCTCTTTTTTGTTCCGGTCCTTCGAATGGAAATCTTTGCATGCTCATGTATTCCAGCAGTTCTGATTGTTGCAGTTCGCCATCTAGGAAATTCATCATCTCCCAGTTGATTCTGCGCATTATCTCTTTTTGCAGTACTTTTGTTTTGAAACAGTAATTTTTAATTTTTCTGGTGTTGTAGAGTTCTATTTTTAGCTGTTTTTCATCACACCCGTCTTCTTCGTTTTTGAAGGGGTCTATTTAGGTGAAAAATTTCATCTATGTGTGTACAATTGCTTTTCTGTCTCAGTAATGTATGAAATCAAATTAAATCAAATGGTTAAGATGTTTTGTACCTTTTCCTCCTTGGCTTGTAAAAGGATCTTTGATATATGTTTTGTGTATGTCTGTTATATATAGTGTTTATAGAACCCTTTTAAGGAAATCAGTATTTCCACAGAATTAGAATTCTACCAACTTCCTGAGAAAGTAAATCAGTTTCCTAAAGTAAAACAATGTCCTAAAATAACTCAATTTCCATCACAACTTCATTATTTTTTTATTACCTTTTTTAAAATAAATTCTAGAAGTTTCTGGTTTTGGGAAATCGGCTTCTATTACAACTCTATTACCTTTTTCAAGTATTATTCTAGAAGACATCCAGGTATTAGGTTTTTTGTAGTGATTCGTCAATTCTATCAATGCTTATCAAAGTTCGTTGTTTCCAGGACAGACACCCCTACTGATAGTAAAAGGAATTATGAACAGGAGTATAGTTTTACAACCAAGTACGGCAATTAATTAAAACAAAAATATGCAAACTGAGCACAACAGAGCAAGAAAACAACTTGTAGAAATAATGAGAAACTTAATTCGGAAATTCAATGACAATTTTCAAATTGTATAACCGACTACTTTATTGTAAAATGTAATTTTAATCCTATGAATTTTATTAATTTAGCATGTTATTCAAGAACATTCATGTTCAAAATATGCATATAAGGTAAAAAAAGATTAACTCGTGGTTCAAGAGCATTCATAAACTATCATCTCATGTTGTGGATCTTTAGTTTCAAAACTCCTAAACAAACTCTAATATATATTTGGGTATGTTTGAATCCGATGATGGGACCGCCAGTACTGAACTACAAACATTCGATTGGGTAGATAGGTTTGATTATTAAGCGAAAAGAAAAAGGGCAGCGATCTGGTTTTCATCTGTCATCATGTTTGAATTTGTGGCCAAAACTACTCTGCATAAAAACCTGAAAAGACTGATTGTAAAAGACCAATAAAATTCTAAAAATTGAGCCTGAACTTGATTGTAAAAGCCAGTATTCAAAATAAAATCATATGAGTTGATTCTTATGCTTGAACACAACTAAAACTTTCTGTGCAGCACTGCTAAGATTGGAAACCGGTGTATTCTCAGTACCATTTTTTGTGCATCAATATATTTATCAGTTTATACCCTTAATAAACACCCTAGCTTGAATTACTCTACTCTTACAATTTGTGGTCGAAAGGCTTGTTCCTCTTAAGAGGAGTCCATATCGAATTTCTTTTAGTAACATTATAATAAAAACACTGGTGCAGAAGGTAACACCATCCCTTCCAGTCCAGTTATCCTTTATTAATCTAGTAATCCTTTATAAATGTATCAAAAAAGATCATTCAATGACAATGCTAAAAAAAATCACATAACAATCTAAAAAGACCCATTAAAAAAAATCCAACTGAACTTAAATGTAAAATCCCATACTCAGTAATGAAATCCTGTAACATTCCTATTGTTTAAAAGAAAAAATTGTAGTTAAACTTTCCATGAAACCACTTTTTTCCCTACTCTTCATCTTCATTGTCGGAGCTCACTTTTTTTTTGAGACTGCGTCTAGTCTTCTTGGAAGCTGGTGTGTTTGTTTGCTTTGCCTCACTTTTGTCAGTCAATGCACGTTTCTTACCACCTTTAGAGTTTTCCTTTTTCCTATCCTTCCCAGTGTATGGATTTGCAGTGAGCTCTCCATCCTGCACAGAAAGGAACTTTTACATGTTAGAGATTTTCATGTTTGTAAATAGGAGTGCTCTCTTGATAACGGCTTGCAAAGTTACCTGTTTTTCAGTATCAGCATCTGAATCGTCCAGATCACCTTCTGGTTTGAATACTTTTTGGACTGTAAAATTGTCAGATTGATTCTTTATATTGTATTCCTGGATTACCAACTTAAAAACAAAGGTGCAGTCTTTGATTCGTTTGAACCATGCTTGTGCCTTTTCTCCCTTTTTAATCTGCATTCGGAAATAAATGTCATGGCTAGCACGGTTGGGTCTACACTCATCCATATCAAACTTTGTGAATTTGTCCTCTTTAATATTCATTACCTTGTTGCACTGCTCCGTGTAATCTACATGTTCCTTGGCAGTACATTTCATGATTTTTTCTGATGTCCTTCCCATTACAGTGAATACTGCAGTGTCTGTTCCATCCTTCACCGACAAATTCAATTTGTACCTGTGTAATAAATCGAACAATTTTATTAGTCGTAACAATTTAAGGGTTGATGCCTAGATATCATATAAGAATGGCTAAGTATCGATAAATATTCATCCATATATTTAAAAAATGTTCTCTTGTTTGTTACCATGGTATATCTCCTTCGAATTTGTCACCGCACTTCTTACACCAAGGTTCGTCGTCTTCGTCGTACTCTACCTTCTTGTTGCATATGCTGCATGCCATGTAATACCATTCCATGTTCTCTACCAAGCCCAGCACTGTCTCCTCGCATGTGAATGTTTTGCTCTGACATTTAACAGAAGCAGTACATATTTTAGATATTATGTTTCAAGGAGTAAAAAGGTACAACCAATTTTTTCAAGGAGTAAAAAAAGTACAACCAAAAATATGCATACCATATTCTCCGTGTACTGTATCATGTCAGTTGCTTCTTGTATAGTCTTTCTATTTTCATTTGGATCATCCGGTAGTGGCGCTTCAGTCACTGTGAAGTTGTTGTCTCCTGATTTAATCCTGCTTGTATATATGTTGTGGTCTTAGTATACGTAATAATCTATATATAAATTGTAACTTTTACTTTTTTACTTACCGTTTCTTGAATTCATCAACTTCAGGTATATCCATATTGATCAACACCCTGGAGGCAGTTGTGGTAGCCAACGACAGTATGCCTGTTTTTAAGTTATAATTGCTAGTTAGGTGAACATTAAAATCCGATTGTCAGTTTGTGCTGCTTTTAATTAGAAAGTCACGACATACCTCGGAACTCGCTTACAAACGTTCCAGTAATAATTACAATTATTGGATTATTTGCATGTTTCTCTAAGACACCTTCTTCCACGGATTTGCACCATTCAACCCATAGAGTAACATTCATATCAATCCCCTTGTTTTAGAAAATAAAATATATCAATTCTCTGTTGATCTGTTTTAGGGTCAAAAAATATATTAATTCTCAGTTGATCAAGTGTTTTAGTTCATGACCTATAAGTAATTTATCTTATATTTAAATATACTTACTTTATATCTTCGATAACTATGTCTCTCTTTTGAGATTCTCCGGATCCTTTCTCTCCGCCGAATGTTACCGTACTAATCCCAGAGACGGATTTAAGTCTTCCGATTGCATCTACAGGTAATAATGCCATTAATTATTTGTATTTTATGTATGTTTCTTGTAAAGCTAAAAGGTGGTACGATTCTTACTTAGATAGAATTTGGTGACATTCACTTTTTTGGTTGCGGTTTTGAAATCCATGAAGCTAAATTTGTGTTCTGGAAAGTCTGGTTCGCTAATCTTCAGTTGCTTCACTTTGGTGAACTTGTTAAACCACAGAACGTGTTCAAAGTCGGCAATTCTGAAATTTCCTTTAGATTCCGAGAGATTAAACCTTTCGATGTAGTATATTTTCCCCTCTGCCAACTGGGTTTCAAACATCTCTATCAAGTCTTTCGGTACCTTTGCATGCAGATGTGTTTTCTGAGTTTTGGAACAAACACACTTGAGTATACGAATTAAATATCATAATAAAATTAGAAGATATATCAACAGATGGGATATACACACCTTTTCATCCATTAAGTGCAGATCCAGACTATACACTTCCTTTGTCTTTCGATTTCCTGATTTCCAAATCTTTAAAACCCTTGCCTTGATAACCCTTTGGCGTACTTGGTGAGGATCCAGTTCGGTGAAAAGAGTATAGGC
The DNA here is from genome assembly GCA_023529315.1 of Papaver bracteatum. NCBI lineage: Eukaryota > Viridiplantae > Streptophyta > Magnoliopsida > Ranunculales > Papaveraceae > Papaver > Papaver bracteatum. The sequence goes on from JAJJWX010002870.1 coordinate 24,230, forward strand.
CATGATTTTGTCTTTTTTCACTGCATATAAATATCGTTTGCATAAACACGTTGAGTATTTTTCTTACGTGCATAAGAATAATTAGGTTATAAACAATAATAATCTCGAACCTTGTTTAGATCTTTCGGTATCTTCGCCTGACATGTTCTATCGTGGATAGTAAGAATAATTAGGTTATAATTAGGTTTAATAATCACAATCTCTTTACCAAGTACTGCGCTCTAACGATTTATTTGATAGACAAAAGAAAAAAAAATTAAAAAAGATGAAGAAACATACCCTTGTAATCTTGTGCTATGTCCTGCAAAACTACCTTGGATATCCTGTGCGCCAACTTCCTTGGATATCTTTGTGTTGATGCTTTGTATATGCAATCGTGTGTCCTATATATACATAGTTTTAAGGGAAACCTTGTTAAGGAAAACAGTGTTTCCATAGAATTCTAGAATAACCGAACCTTGTAGTTTGCTTTCCTAAATCCATCCCAACTCAAAATTAAGAAATCAGTGTCCCGCGATAACGGTGTTTGGGCTCATCTGACTCGGTTATTATGACTCGAAAATTAATCAATTAAAACAAAGCCCACCCACTGCGGATTATCTTCAATTTCAAACTGACCGTAGGATCGGGGGAGTAATTCGTGACCGCTGGATCATGAAACTGACTGGGATCCATAATAATTCCACTGATTTAATGGATCCGTGGTAGATGAAATCCTGCGGACAAGAGCGCTCGGGTCTGTTTTGTCTTAGTAATCCCGTATACGCCGTATCCTTTTGCATCTATTCTAAGAAAATTGAGAAGCATCGGCTTCATCTTCGTTAAGCTCTCAAGTATGTTCGTCCTCCACCTGTTTCTCACGGCTAAAATACATACTAATTTTCCAGTAAATCCAATAAATGTAAAAGCATCGGAATCATCCAGGATATCGAAGAACATAGTAGCGGTTAAGGTAAACTTCGATATTTTCCTGTAAATTGATGTTGATTTCTAGGGTTCTGTCTGTAAATTGAATTTCAGGGGGGGTTGATTGAAAGGGTTTTAATTGAGATAACGAATTAGGGCGTCGATTTAGGGTTCTGACTGTATTAGTAAACCTCTCTTCACTCCTCTTAATGTTAGGTCACATCTCTGGCACATCAATTTAAGAGACAGATTTCAAAATCTACACAAAGAATAGTACGGCTACACCATGTGAATCATTGTCTGAAAATGAAATGAGAGATGAATCTGGTGGTAGTTGATTTCGAATCCGACAATTGCAAGAAATGGTTGATGAATTATGTATAATACGGTTGATTTCAAGGGTTCCGTTGAAGCAGTTGAGACAGAAAATCAATGGGTTCTGTAAATGGTTGTTAATTTGTGTAAAGGTACAAAGAATTAAAGAAATAGGTCATCAATCAGAAGTACCTAAGATGAATCAGTGGTTTATGCTGCTTTGGTTAAGAACAGATAACTTAGGGTTTGAATTGGTTCTATGGCTTCATGTAAAATCTTATAAGATTAAGTTGAGATTTGGGTTTTTTAGTGGTTGATAACGGAAGAGATGATTCCAGAACATCGTAGGGTCGCAGCAGGTATAGCTTGAGATTTGAGTGAGAAAATAACATGGTGGTGCTGTTCTGGTAAAGTTGTAGACTGGAATTGCAGTTGGTTGAGGTTTTGAATGTACACGAACTGTTGAAGTCGCAACATATTGCAATGAAATATTCCTTTGCTTTTGAGAATCTTAAGTTGAGGTAATTAAATTGTTTGATTATTCTAATTAGTTATATTTTTTTATTATTTTAGTACATGTACCACTGTGATTTAGCGGACCATTACATTGAATTTGAGAATCAAATGATTGATCATACCTAGTAGCAATTTCAACTTCATATTCCTAAACTGAATCCATTATTATTGTTAATGTATAATACCTTCTTAAACTCTTACCTGTTAATTGGTAATGATTTACCATTGCAGATTACAAAAATTGGATGGTGTTTGCATATCTGCATTCCAAGTCTAAGATTCCCGAGTATGACCTTCAGGTATGATGCTCTGTTCCTTTGGTAAATTGTGTTTTAGATATTGTGCATTCCAATTACATCCCTACCATTAATAAATATATTAACAAACAGAAAGTAAATTGTGTGCATACAATCTTTAGAGGTAGCAAAACTAAAAATCAATATATAAGTCTCAAAAAGAACATAAGAAGAAAAAAATGACAGCCAATTTGATATGCGAAGAAAGCAAAATTCACTCTACAATAAAACCTCAGGGTAGACAATGTTTGTCATTGAAAGTTCTTTGGTCTCATTCGGTAGTAGCACAATTATTCTACGTGCGGCTGTGCATCTGGATAATGCTACGTAAAGTTGACCATGGCTAAACACAGGAGTGCATAGGTCGATCCCAACGTATTTAACAAACTGTCCTTGTGACTTGTTGATTGTCATAGCATAAGCAGGACGGATAAGAAACTGACGCCTCGTCAGGTTGATATTCATCTCTGTTGCAGAAGGTTTGAAATTGATTCTTGGGATAAATACAATCTCTCCAGCCTTTTCCCCAGTTAATATTTGGGCTTCAATTACATGTTGTCCGCATCTAGTTACCAAAAGTATTGTACCGTTGCAAAGACCTTCACTTGGTGCAAGATTCCGCAACACTATGATGGGGCATCCAACTTTTATATCTAACTTGAATGGAGGCATCCCAGGTGGGTTTAAATTATGTAGGTATTCGCTGGAAAGGTGTGGAATATTGCTAGCATCGTCTGCATTTAACTTGTCTGCAGCAAGGTATGTGTACATATCCCCATCCAATTTTTTCATTGCTTCTGCATTTATCTTTTTCACGTCATCATTACGGGCTGACAGTATGATCCGCTCGGTAAAACGTTCTGTGGACACTCTCTCTTTTGTACCCATCCAGGGGTAAAGACTGGTTATAAGTCCAGCCATGTTCATGCATCTATTTATTGTGTTTGGCAGCTGAACAACTTCCTTATGGCTATCGCCTACCTGTCATTTATATTCAAGAGCTTAATATGGATATGACAAACATTACAAAAGTATTTGAGAAATGAAGTTGTAATCATACCTCTACCAAAAACTTTGCAAAAGATACGCTTTCCGGTTCAAGCGCATCCAGCCTCATATTCGGGTGCAGCGTCAGGACAGTGACGTCATTCCAAAGCTTTGATCTCCTGATACATGCTCCAACAACTTCTTCACGACATCCTCCGGGTACAACAGGTAACGTCTGTCTAAAGTCCCCGCCCAAAACAACGGTAATTCCACCAAATGGTTTATCCTCATCACCGATATCACAAAGTGTTCTATCAACTGCTTCGACGCAAAATCTATGTTGCATGGGAACCTCGTCCCATATAATCAGTTTAACTTGTTTTAAAAACTTAGATTCTGTATCTTGCTTGTCAACTCCACAGACGCTGTTCTCGGCTATTTCAAAGGGAATCCTGAATATTGAGTGGGCTGTATGACCTCCTACCAACAAAAGTGATACAATGTCAGACGAAGCAGCAGTCATAACTATGTGTCCATCCCTTCGGCATCTAGATGCTAATGTGTTATACATGAATATTTTACCACTTCCTGCACTACCATTGAGAAAGAATAGTTTACCATCGCCATTTCTTACGGAATTAAACACGGCGTTGTACGCCAATGACTGAGCAGAATTCAATTTTTGGATGCTCCTCTCAACATCAGCATCACAAATTGCAAGTTGTAGGCATCGATGCTCCCACATAATTTTGTCACCAACGGTATCACTCCATGTTAGTTTTGGCCTTGGAATATCCTCAAAATCTTCAATCGACTTGCCAGATTCACGCAGCTGTTCATTCAAAAGGTACAACCCATAATCAAATATTTGATCATCTGTTGGTTTTTTTATATTATACTTTTTGCGTAGTTTAAAATGCAAGTCATCACATATGTGTTCTCTAAACTTTGACCACAAAACGTCTGGTTGATTCGGGTTGCAGTCACATAGAATTATCTTGAAAAGTTTTCTCAATTGAACCCCTGTTTTCATCACTGACGCCTCTTGTAAACACTTAGACTATTCACTGTCATCTCCTAAAATTCCAAGCGCAATGCATGCTCCTTTAAACGTGCGATGTTGTTTCCTAGCATCACCATCCCCAACTATTTTCAGTTTTTCAAATGAATCTCCACCAGCTACAACAGTTAGTAATAACCTAAGGTAATACTGTTCACCGGCATTAGGACTTACAAAGTACATCCTTGCAATTGCAAAACCGCGCTTCCTTTCATGCCATTTTTTGTCGTTCCAAACAAAATATTGTGGGAATTCTTGGTAAGTATATGCTTTGGCATTGGGATGATCGCGATAGTACTCAAAGTACCCCATCAATGTTGACTTGTAGTTCGCTGCAGCAATACTGACTTGTCCATTGATTTTGTTGAATCATACACAAACCTTTGCTGGTCTAGAAGGTGAACAACCAGGCGAATGACGTTAGGTTCTTCATGATGCATTAAGTGTACATATAAACGCCATGCAGCTTCTGGTGCCCCAATATATCTTGCATCAATATATTGTTGTACCTCATCACACTCACCGATAATAAGTGTTGCACGATCATGTCCTTTATAAATATATTTGTGTATGTATTTAACAGCCCTTACACCCCCACAAACTTCGACATTAATGTGGCAGTTGAACATCCTGGACAGATATGGATTGTATGGAACAACATTTGTGTTGTTCGCGTTGAATCCAGTTCGGACAAACACCTCCTTCCCATTGTCGCGACGACAATATACGGGATATCCACCTTCATCCATGCTTGTACTCTCGGTATGTTTCTTTGGATACCCTCTGCTACATTTTCCATTTTTCATACACATTGAGTCCTTACCACATGGACCATGTACCATGCATTTCCTAATAGTCTCAAATAAAGCTGGGTCCGCTTCTTCATCTGGAAATTCGGCACTCACAAATTTATCAACATGTTCAACTGTCTTTATTTTTTCTGGGCCATCCAAGAATATAAGAGCGTGCATGTGAGGTAAGCCACGTTTTTGAAATTCAATTGTGAACACATGAGCAACCACCTTTCCAAAGACCTTTCCTTTCTTTATTTCTTTCATCAACTCGGCTCTCTTTAACTCGAACGCACGGGATATTAGATATGGACGATCTGATGCATATTCATGTGGTCCAAGCTCATCTTCGATCTCTGGCCAATACGGATTCGCGGTCATTGTTAGGAAGATATCTGGATGATGATAAAACCGTGTAATGGCCATTGAATCTTGATAAATCTCATACATATGCCTAGGACCACCAATAAAAGTCGATGGTAAGACATATGGTTTTCCCAAGTCCTCGGGTGACTGCCCAGATTCAGCCAAGTCCTTTATATGCTGATATGAATCTACTCGCAGCTTATCCTGATTTTTTTTTAAGCCAGTACAGATTATTCTGTTCTGTTGATGCCCAAGCATCCACCAGGTACTCTTGAAATAATTTTTTTTCTCTTAGGATTGTAGAGTACTCGCCATGGTGCTTAAAGAGACAAAAACAGTGAAATTGTTTCAGAGTTAACCACTTGGAAGTATGTTTTCCTGTTTTAGGGTCCAGCTGCTTCATATCAAGTTGCCAACTCATCTCGCCGTATGGAAACAGTAGAACATAATGCAGGGGCAAGTACGCAGGGTGACACTCCGAAATACGTTTTAACCCTTTTTTTCCCTTGCGATGTAGTATTATATCTCTGAAATAAAACTCCAGAGAACCATCTCCAGGTAATATTACAGATATTTCATCTGTCGTTGGCAAGTTATAACGCCTTTCATCTGTGGTTTTGTTGTAGTGCATGATGACTTTGACATTTTGGTCGGCAGGGCTAGCATCACGCAGAAGTTCTTGTGCCTTATAATATTTATTGCAAAACACGTTATGCTCTGAAAGTATATTCTGTACTTTTTCAAGAACATCTTTGCTCACCTCAGGATTCCGCTCTGCACGAATAGCCAACGCTTGATTCGGGTCATAGAAATACAGCTGTTGATAGATTGGCTCCTTACCTTCCTCTGGTAGTAAAGTCCCCAGTATTGTGTCGTAGTTCCCCGTGAATTGCAAAGCACCTTGGGCCCTTACCCTTCAAAACCCTCTTATCCAGGTTGCATCCAAGACTGGTATAAGCATTGGCAACATTGATTTCTCGAATATGGTTTCTGAAATGATTCTAATCGGCATCATATCCTTCAAATATATCCATTAGTTCTTGTGGAGGCTCAAGTAAGGCAGGAAGTCTTACTTTACCTTTTCGGCAGCATCTGGAAAACTTTGGATTCTTTTTCCTTGATTCAGACCTCTCATCAATCCAATGCAATGCTTTACACGAAGGACATTCAATATCCATTTTACCAAGGTAATGACGAACAGATAATCTCAGATTATCTTTTTGGTTTCTAATTCTATTTGTATCAACTTCTCTCTCATCTTCGGAAAGATCACATAATTCATCAGATCCATCTGATTCAAAATCTTTGTTAGCAATTGACCTGTAAACGCCAGCAAATAGACATATAGTTAGCAAATAGACATATAGTTGTTGGAATGCTATATTGCTTGACTCACTCCGAATGCTCTATTTCGTTTTCTTATTGTACATTAAGACCTAGTTTGAATGCATATTCATGATCATTCTTGAATTCCCTAGTTTCTTGCGCAACTGGCTATAGTAATGCACCAGTTAGCTCTAGCTTGTACACCTAAGAGTAACCAACATATACATTCAACCTAGGGACCTCTCGTAGATGCAACTTTAATTTAACTTTAATTTAAATCCATGTCTTGTCTAATCTATGGAATTTTTTTATTTTTTTTCTGGATCATTCGTCTCAATTCCAAACAAAATTTCACGGGCTGAAATTTGTATATTTATATCAATTTTGTGATTAAGTTTTTTGGTTTATCGATGTTGTTGTCTTAGCAGATAGCCACAGTTTGAAGAATTCAAATTGTAAAAGGATAGTCAAGTAAATATCGAGGGTAAAAGATCTATAAGGATCTTTCGGAGATACGGATTGGTCGAGAAGGTAAGACTATACCAAACTTCAAATTTTTATACATACTTTAAGTACATATGATTGCTTCACTTTACTTTTTTTTCATGCATATAAGCCAACATCCATACTCTAATCTATTTTTCAGTTTTTTTTTTCTTTGTTTGTTTTAATTTGAATTATCAACGAAAATAGGTAAACGGTTTCCAGGGAAACATGTTACTTAGAAGTGAACTTACGTATGAATATAAGCTGATTCAATGGGCTCATTGGACGCATTCTGTCTCATATCGTCGTCGTTGCCCATAATGCCTGTATTATTCTGGACATTCATATACAATCAATTAGATATTCATAGTTAGGCCTCTAAATAGGAAATACCCAAAAGTAATCATATGTTTAGTTATTCACCAAACTATCTGGCCCAACAATGTCCGGCAGTTGGGCTGTCGTCGATTCCATGGGTTCAGTGGATGCATCCACTATCATATTGTCGTTGTTGCCCATAATGCCTGTATTATTCTGCGCATTCATATATATTCAATTAGATATTCGTAGTTCGTAGGGGTTGCAGGAAGTTAGGCCTCTTAAGAGTATATATCCAACAACAATAATTTGTTCAGTCATTTACCAAACTATCTGTCAGTTGGGTTGTATAGCACATGCACATCCGTTTGGTATGGTCATCCTATAACACATTAAGTTTAATTTTTCAGTAGCATATAACATCCAGTAGCACCACAAAATAAAATAAAACTTGCTTTAATAAAAACGCATGTTGTATACCTCCTTCATTGATGCATCTCTCTTACGCCGAGTTTTCTTATGCGTACCTACTGGCTGTGTAACCTGTTGCAGACAAAAATTTTAATTACAAATAATATATAAAATAATAATTCTGATTGTATATGAACACATCCAGTTTTTTACCTTAATTAGTTGATTGTCGACTTCCAATGAGATTGCAACTGACTGTTTCACCTTATTCCTATCGCCTTCAACCAACAGGCGCTGTTTATTTTTTTCCTGGCGTTTCCGTTGGCCTAAGCTCCTTTTGTTGCATATGTTAGGAGCAACATGCACCTGCAGCAGGCAAGAAAGTATATGGTAAGTACATAACTGTACACAATAAATAGTATCCTGCGAAGAATACACTTCATGTATATACACACATCTATCGGTAAATACCCAGGCTTCTACCTTGCTTTGTATAGAGGAGTCTATTAAATTCTGATTGTCGACTTCCAATGAGACTGCACCTGACCCTTCAATCATCTGTTGCTGTTTGTTTTTCTCCCAGCGCTTCCGTTGGCCTAAGGACCTTTTGTTGTAGATGTTAAGAGCACCATGCTCCTGTGACATGCAAGTGTTGATATGGTTAGTATATTTTTAGGGTTCCTTCTACTGCACCAAGTGTTGAAACTACATGGTCAAGTGGACAGATTCCTTCTTGAAGGTTTATGTTGTGTCTCCTAGATTTTTTATTTTTATTTTTATTTTTATTTTTAGGGTTTTACATTAAAACTATATTGGTGCAGTATGATTTCAAAGCTCCATGATATTTACTCATTCAGAAATCGCATGAGGTAGAAGATGTTACGCTTGAAAAGATGAAAGCACTTCAACAATTGTTACAAACAGGAATAACAATGGATTTACCTGAGGAGATGGTACTGGTAATTTTTTCTGATTTTGTTCAGTCTTTATTCTTTCTTGATCCCTACGATTCCGCTGTGCAGTCGACCCTTTACTGCTAAGGTTTAGATAAGCATCTTTTGGTGGCATCTTTGCTTAGAAAATTGAACGTGTAAATCCAAGTATTTGTGAGGACAGAGCTGTGGGAACTGAATTTATGTTCAATCAAAGGATTTGTGTGAAGGGACCGTGTTAAACTAAATTTCTGTAAGATGATTCCATATAGTGAACGGATTCTTGTAATTTTGGAATTTGTGTACGGGTTAAATTCTGTATATAGTGAAAATGTATTTTTTTTCCTTTTTTTTTCCATCGTTTTAATTAATCGTGGCCCTCTCTCATTCCCAGCCGTCCACCTGAAATCTCGATCCGGAGCTTCCCGACCGCCGGATAGAATTTTTCGGCAGATCCTGTCCACCACTTAGCTTTTTGATCAAGGAGACAAAGTGCATGTATTTTTATAACTATGATTGGATTTTTCATAGTTTGGTGCCTAGATTTTGTCCGGACTTTAAGCTTGGTACCAACATTGTTCCAGTAAGAACATTGACTAATTGAATTTTCAAAAAGTAAAATAACGTAAATATAAACTATGAGAACGTTAACTTAACACGTTTTTATTGTCACTTGAACCTTGAGGCAATCTTGGCAATCTTTAACGAGCGATAAAAATTTGAAAAGGGGAGAGTACGAAGTACACCACTAAATTTTTCGTTTCGAAACCTAATAGATAATTCCTTGCACGATCTTTAATTAATTCAAAAAGCAGACAATCAATATCATTAGATAATCTCTAATTGATATTCTTGAATCACAAGGATGATTAACCTGCAACTTGCTTGTACTTCAACTATAAATAATAAATTGATATAATGCAGAAAACAAATAAAGCAAGATACTAAATTTTTTGTGAACGAGGAAAACTGCGATGGTAAAAAAAACTCTGAGGCATCGCCAGTTTAAACACACATTGTATTAAGTCGCTACAAACACTATCCTTCTATAATGACTTTGGTATGGAATATACTTGAATTAGAATGAACCTTCCAGGATACTATACTGCAGTTGTTTCCCTAAGCCTCGTGATTAAAGAAAGAACCTACACATTTGAATCTCTTGGTGATGTTCTCAAATATGACAAAAATTAATTTACTATTAGATGATTTCTCCATTAATCGAATTTAAATTCATTAGGAAGTCTAGAGTGAAGTCTAGTGCTGACCTGCCTCAAATATGACAAAAATTAATTTACTATTAGATGATAAATCAAAGTGCCAAAACTCTTTCATTAGATGTAGACGAATTTAAATCAAAATATTAGGTCTACTTCTTTAATATTCTAGAGAATCATAATCAATCTAGCTCATAGGCATATCAATCTTAGAACAAGTATAAATGAATTTTGTGGCATCTTCAAAATTGACTTTTTATAGATAAGCGTTATACGCAATCGAATTTTAGTTCTGCCAATATTTTATTTTAATCAATAATTCTTGAATGACTTTTTAGCAGAAGAGAATGACCTATATAAGAGACAAGAATTATATAACATATCAAATCAAGATACATGTACAGAAGAGGGGGAGGATCGAAAACACCTGGAGACTGAGTTGAGCTCTGCGAATCGGCGATAAACTCAGTAAAAAAAAATTTCTTTGATCTTCATCTTTCCTCATTAATTCTTCGTTAGTTTCAAGTGGTTCTGGTTTTGAAAATTTAGTAATTCAAATCATTAAGTATTAATGGAACTTCACTAAAAGAAATTGTTGGAAATATGTCAGAAGACAAGTCAGATGAAGTTTCTAGGGTTGTCAACATTACAAAAGCTTTAGAAAAGTGTCCTTCGATTTCTCTGATTGATGATCAAGGAGATATCAGGTATGATTCATGGAAGTTTTCTCTGATTGGTAGATTGGATTTTCTTTGAATTAAGTTTGCAGATGTGATGAATATTTTAAAAAGTCAATGGAAAATATCTGGTACTTGTCATTTAATTCTTTTGGGTAAGGGTTTTTTCACAATTAAGCTTTCTAATGAAGAAGATAAGAATTATATTTCAAATTCTAGATGGGATGTTCAGGATCAGGTATTAAGAACAAGAAAATGGATTCCTAATTTTAGACCAGAGAATCAAAGAACCTCTCATGCTTTAGTATGGGTCTCTTTACCAGGATTAAGTTTGGAGTATTGGGATGAGAAAACATTATTTACAATCTGTGATGCAATCGGAAATCCAGTCAAGGTGGATGAAGCTACTCTTAATTTTTCCAGTGGATATGCAACAAAGGTTTTGGTTGAGCTGGATCTATCCAACACAATTCCAAATAAGCTCTGGATTATCACTAAGTATGGTAGTTTCTCACAAGGAATTGTTCTCAATAAGTTACCAAAATTCTGCTCTCATTGCAAAATTGTTGGACATACCTTATCTGCATGCAGATTCAAGCATAACTTTTATAAGGAGAATCCCACAAAGGTTTCAAAGGGTAGTGTTGAAAAGCCTTCTAGTGAAAGTCAAAATGGGAGAATAAACAAACCTTTTGATATATGTTCACCTTTGAATTTGTCTGAAATAGGATCTCCTAACAATGAAATTCCCATATCTGAAGGAAGATTTAGTTCTCTAAAGGACTTAGAAGTTATTGATGAAGAAGTTAATACTGAAAGAGCTCCACAAGATTCCCTTACTCCAACAAAAACTCTTCAAATGGTAGAAGATAATGCATTGGAAACAAGTGTGTTTAAATTTGTAAATGGAAAAGATGGCACAGTCTCTTCTGAAAGGGTCCCTGTTACTTCTTGGTCTAAAGTTGTTCAGAAGCCTTCATCTCATACAAAATCTGGGGATACTGAGAATCCAACATGTCAGGTAAATATTGCTTCTACTTCAAAAATTACACAATCAAGTCAGTCAAATTCTAGCTCTAATGCAACAATCTCACAGCTTCCTAGTAAATACAATTTTAGGAAAAATCAAGGAAAAGGAGGTACTATAGGCCTCCAATCCAAGAAATGAGAGTACTATATTGGAATTTAAGAGGCCTTAAAAGATCCAGGTCTCAAAATAAATTAAGAGCTCTAATAAATCAATTCAATCCTTCTATAGTTTGGGTAGCAGAACCTAAAGTTTTTTGTTCTCCTTCTTTTTGTAATAAGCTGAATTTACCAGGAATGCAATCTATGGTGATTCATAACTCAGTAGCAAATAAAAAGGGTAATATTTGGTTGTTTTGGAATAAAAATTTACCTACTCCTTCAGTAGTTTCTATGTCTAGTCAAATGGTTACAGTGGATATTGGTGGTGCTCTTATATCTGGAGTTCATGCTCATGTGGGGGTGGTTCAGAGAAGAATCTTATGGGCTGAAATGGAGGTTATTAGTGGTCTAAACTTGCCATGGTTAGCAATTGGAGATTTTAATGCAATTACTTCAGTTGAAGAAAAAATTGGAGGTAAAGCTCCCAAAACAAGTTCAATGATGGAATTTAATAATTGTCTTGATACCTGTGCACTTATGCAAGCTCCTAAAACTGGTCTTATGCACTCTTGGTCTAATTGTCAACATGGTAGCAGAAGAATCTTGTGTAATTTGGACAGAGCTGTATTTAATCAGTTATGGTTACAAAAATTTAATGGTTGGGAGTATAAAGTTGGTTTAAGAGTGGCTTCAGATCATGCTCCTCTTCTTGGTGGTTGTGTTAGCATTCCCAAACCTGTAAATGCTCCAATGAGATTTCAAAAAATGTGGCTAGAGCATCCAAATTCTATGGTTGTTGTAAGGAATTGTTGGTCTGAAAAAGTTAATGGTGATCCAGCTTTTGTGTTTCAACATAAGCTTAAAAAATTAAAGAAGGTTCTAAAGGACTGGAATTGGAATGTTTTTGGTGATATAAATGTTCAAATTAAGGAAGCAGAGCAAATGTTCAAGAGGCTATGTTACAATCAGATAATAATCCTTTTGATAAAGAAGCACTTGATAAATTGGTGGCAGCCCAGAATGTACATAGTTCTAAAGAAGCCCAATTTCATACTTTTTTGAAGCAAAAATCAAGGAATAAATGGATAAAGGAAGGAGCAACTAATACAGGTTTCTTACATGAAAAAAAGAATATTAGGCAAACAAGAAACAACATCAGTGAACTTGAAGATCAGAATGGTGATATAATTTCAGACCAAAAGAAAATTTCAGAAGAATTAATTAAATATTTTGAACAAAAATTTAAGTACCATGAAGTAGAAGAAGTTGAGCATATGTTGCATGACATTCCAGAAGTAATTACCAATGAAGATCAGGAAATGATTGAGAGGATTCCAGATGAAGAAGAGATTAAAACCACATTATTTGATATGGACCAAGACATTGCTCCTAGTCCAGATGGGTTCTCAAGTTGTTTTTATAGGTCTTGCTGGGATATCATACATCATGAAGTAGTTGAAGCAATTCAGTTCTGCTCGAAAAGAAAGTTTATTCCAAAAGGTCTCAATTCTAACTTTTTAGTTCTCATTCCAAAGACTGAAGGTGCAAGAAAACCAACTCAATTCAGACCTATAGGGCTGAGCAATGTATCCTTCAAAATCTTTACAAAAAATTTGGCAACAAGAATTGGTAAGCTAATGCATAAATTGGTATCTCCTCAGCAAGTGGCTTATGTTAAGGGAAGACGTATTCAAGATCAGATAATGCTAGCTTCAGAGCTGGTGAATGAAATGTCATGTAAAAGGAGATGTGGTAATGTATCTTTGAAGCTTGACATCTCCCAAGCCTATGATTCTGTCAGTTGGGAGTTTTTTTTCTCTGTTTTGCAGAAATTTGGATTTTCCAAAGGTTGGTGTGAATGGTTGCATGTCTTGTTTCAGTCATCTAGAATATCGATTATGGTGAATGGAGGTCCTTGTGGTTTTTTCTCTGTAGGTAGAGGTTTCAGGCAGGGTGATCCTTTATCCCCTATTCTTTTTGTGTTAATGGAGGAAGTTTTAAGTAGAAGACTCACTCAGTTGGTTCAAAATGGTTCTATTTTCCCAGTGGGTAGTAAGGGAAGGTATTCACCCAACTCACTTATTTTTTGCAGATGATGTTTTAGTTTTTATTAATGGTGCTAAAAAGAGTATTTTGAATTTAATGAAACTCCTTGAATATTATCAAAAATGTTCTGGGAAACTTATTAATAAAAGCAAAAGTAAGATGTTCATTGATGGTACTTCTGAGGTGAGGAAACTGCAAATTAAAGAGATGATTCAAATGGAAAGAAGTGAATTTCCTGATAAATATTTGGGTGTAGTTCTTATTCAAGGAAGAGTGAAAACTTCAACTTTATTCCCAATGGTTTAGATGATGCAGAAAAAGCTAGCAGCTTGGAAAGGTAAACTTTTGTCTTTTCAAGAAAGATTGGTGTTGATAAAATCAGTTTTTAGCAGCATTCCTATGTATAGCATGGCAATTTATAAATGTCCATCTTCTATCATTAAGACTTGTGAGAGGATTATGAGAAACTTTCTTTGGTCAGGGGATGAAGAAGTAAGAAAATATCATAAGTTTTCCTGGAAGAAAGTGTGTACTCCTCTGAGTGAAGGAGGATTGGGAATTTCAAGGCTTGAAGTCATAAATAAAGTATTTCTCATGAAAATGATGTGGAAGATAAATAAGTCACATGAAGATTGGGCTCTGTTTTTTCATGAAAAATACAAAGATAAAATTGGTCAGTGGAGTATGAAATGGCAGAAATATTCTGTGTGGCCAGGTTTAAAATGGGCCTGGAATGCACTAAAAGATGATGTTAGATGGATCATTGATGATGGGACCAAAATATCTGCTTGGTTTGATCTGTGGATTAGAGACAAGCCACTCATTGACATATTTGGAACCACAAAGTATATTGCTGCAAATATCAATTTGAAGGTCTCAGATATATTGGTGAATGGTAAATTGTCCTTGGATGATGAGCTTCAATTGTTGATACACAACCTTAGGCCACCTGAAGTAGTGGGAGGAGAGGATATGCAAATTTGGACTGGTAGCTTGTCTGGAGAATTTTCATTTTCAGTTGTTGTTAATAAGATTAGACATAGAGAACAACCAGTTAACTGGTGCAGATATATCTGGAAAAACTTCCTTCATCTTTCTGTGGCTAGCAATATATGGAAATTGATTTAGGGTGTGTATACTGATGATCTAACAATGATAAGAAATGGGTATGACATGGTTTCAAGATGCTGCATTTGTGAAGAAGAAGAAGATAACATGTTTCACTTGCTGTGGAAATGCAAATTTAGCACTGAGATCTGGAAGTGGATTTGTTCAATATTCAACTTTCAAATTCCCCAATCCTTTGAAGATGTGTAGAGGAGAGCAAAGAATGTAAGCCCTTTGGTCAAACAAGTTTGGATTTGTGTAGCTTGTATCATTATAAAGGAGTTATGGTTTCAGAAGAACAAAAAATTCTTTGAGAACACAAGGCCAGGTTTGCAGAGATTCAAATGCAGAATATTAAAGTTGGTTCATGAGAGTGGTCTGAGAATCAGTGGAACTAAATGGTGTCAGAATTATGATCAACAGATCATTAATGTTTTTGATTTGGGGATTAGACATTCCAGGTTCCAGATCATTAAAAAATATAGTTTGAGTCCTCCTAAACTAGGAGTTGTTATGTTTTGTTGTGATGGCTCATCCTTTGGCAATCCAGGCTCTGCAGGTTTTAGAGTTGCAGTCAGGGACTCACAATGTCAGGTGCTAGATACACTCTCTGGTGGTATTGGTATAGCTACAAACTTCCTTGCTGAATATTATGGTGTCATGAATGCTTTGGAGTTGGCTGTTCAATGGAATATGTAGGATGTTATTATTGTTTTAGATTCAAAAACAGTGCTTGCTGAATTTGCTCAAGGAAGGGTGACTTGGTTTATTAAAGGTATATGGAAAAGGGCACATGAAAAGGTGTTGAGAGTAAGGTACCACCATTGCTATAGGGAAGTAAATTTCTCTGCAGATAGTGTTGCCAAAAAAGGTGCTTCTTTGGCTGCAAGAGAAAGATTGTTGTACTTTGGAAGACCTTATTATTTGTCCAGAGTTGAAATGCCTGGAGTAGACTACTACAGGTTTTGCTAGAAATTATGCTACAATTTGAGTTTGATATTTTGGTTTTTACCTTTCTTTTAATTTCTCCTTTGTAATTAAACTTTAATATTTTGAAAGTTTAATAAAATATGTGATTCAGAAAAAAAAAAATCAAGATACATGTCTCGTAGCCATCAAAAGAAGATATGTAGTTCTACGGTGCTTAACGAATCTCCAAGTGAAGTTTTTCAAAGTCTCAACTTACTTCTCAAAGAACCTTTGATGTTGGTAGACAAACTTTACAACAAGATCCACAGTACGTAAGGGATTAAGATTTGGTCATGCATGATGTCTTCAATATATATTAATTAATATCAAAGCTAGGCTGTTTTAAACGTAAGCTATGATTTTTCCAACCCTAGTAATTCTCAATGCCGTTAAAATTTAAGTTATATCCTTAGATACAAAAGGATTGTTTCTTTAGTTAGAACTTTATTTGCATTGTTTTTTTTTCTTCCCAAATTTGAACTGTTGAAACAATTACGAATGAAGCAATTACCATAGGTATAATATTTTCGAAGATAACTTCAAATTGCTAAAGTTAGGCCTGTGCATTCGATGCTACCTGAATTGAGACTCAAACTTGTATCTCAAGTTTGATCAATTCTTGGAGAGAACAATATAACTTTTCTCGTAAAAGAATTAGCTAAAAATAACAATTCCTAAGAGTGCGAAATTTTTTACTTAGAAAAAAAAGAAGGAAAGTACAACAATTATTTAAAAAAAAAAATTGGACGTTTTGTACCTTTAGGTTTACGAACATAAGATTTTATATTCACAAACTGAGTTAAAAAAAGTGTCAGGAGAAAGTTTGGGTTCATGAACCTTTCTCTCTCCACTAGGTTTGTGAACTCAAAACATAGGTTCCTGAATTTAAACCATAGCCAAGTTCAGGAAACTTTCCCCCTTTTCTAGGTTTGCGAACTTAAAACATAGGTTCACAACCCAATACGTAAAAAATTAAAATTTCAAACAAATTTCTTAAATAGGTTTGAGAACCTATACTTTCAAAACTCATGAGAGAATATTTACTTGATTTTAGTTTCGAAAAAACAATAAACATGAGTTTGACATCAAAATTTCACTAGATTATTACCGAAGTCTTTGATTTTTCTGTGATACATAGATGGATAGACAGAAGAGATAAGAGACTGAAATGAAAATCAATCCTCGTTACTAACCTTTTATGAAGTTCTTTAAATGATTTCTTCGCGTGATCTTCAATATTTAATCTTCAGGAGTAACTTGGATGAGCCTAAGACTTTACTACCTAACATAATCTAAACCAAAGTTAACTTTAGTATGTTATAAATTTAGAAATAATTTTGGCATCTAAATTTGATAACATACTTGTCATATCTATAGCTGGAGGTTCAACCAAGAATTCACTCTAACAATATCCCATTTGTCAATTTAGTGACAAAACTTTTGAAATACATATGGACTTTTGAAAGTTTGACTTTCATTAAAAATGCCATGATACTTTCTTGATTTCTTGAATAACTTCTACGGTTCTTCATGTATCTGTTGAGTACCTGTAATAGAATATTCAATAGTGATACATAATAACTTTAACATTATGCTCCCCTTTAAAATTTGCATGGATGACTTTCATTCTGCACATAGTTGTTATCCCAATGAGTAATATTGTTTGTCACTTTTAAGCACAATATACTTTTTTAAACATACAATGTAGTACTTATTGTTATGATATTCACCCCACCTCCTATTTATTCTTTACATTTATATTTTTACTAAATAAGACGATGAGCATACATTTCTATGTCATTCCTGGACTACTAATAGATTATTAATTCTCCAGACCCTTTTTGTCAAAAAGTTGACAAAGGTGATGAGAATTGGGTCCCTCATAAATTAAGCCATTAGGAGATCAATTGAGACTAAGAATTCAATCATATATGTTAATGACGATTTCACTAAGTTTCACAACTTAGTTTCTTTCACCGTTGAAAGATTAATGATACTTTTCTCTCCTAAAGTCCACAACTATACTTTCCCCAAAGATATCAATTAAGCGCAAGTTCAATTAAGAACACTTCCCATTTGATGCCATTCTCAAAAGAAAACAACAAATGCGATCCTTTTTACTAGCAAAATGATTTTATCGGATTTTAGAAAATCTCACATGAAGATGTAAACCAAAGGTCAATCGTCAAAAGTATTCATCCTAAGTTTCTCAAGGAAGAGCAATAAGTTTATAAGCATTGCTTTTGAAGATTATCATGAGATCGCTCATAATGAAAAAAGTAGTTGAATATAGCAATCTCATGGAAAACAATGCAGGGAAGATATATTCATGAAGATCAAGTATGTCAGTTATCATCAATGAAAAACTAAACTAAATAAATGCCACAGGCGATAATATAAAGAGTGGATAATGCATAATATTAATTACTATTTAAATATCAATTACAAAAATATTTTAACAAAAAAGAAGACAAAACTCGATAATACATGCAATTATCTTCGTTAATGTATTTACTATGCGTATTACTACTAATTTAATTGCCGAAAATATCCCCTATGTTAAAAATACAATTTATTACATATAATTTTTCAAGTACAATATGATTCTCTCTTCTTCTTTTTTGTATAATTTTTTTTTTTTTTTTGCATATAATATTTTTATGATTTTTGTGGTAGACATTTTCAAAAAATAATTTTCTCTACAATTTCAAATAATTCATATAAGAAACAAATATCAATTTTAAATGCTGATTATCTTCTATTTACTTTTTATACTACACATATATATATAGATAAATATTCATAAGAGCGCAAAAGTAGAATGTTGTTTGGTGGAAAATCATATGTATCCTTACATTTAGTGATACATATTACGATTATATATAAGAATGTGACTAAGTATACTTCGAAGGTGTTGTGTGCAAACATTGATTGTTGATTTCAAAAAGCAAGGTCTTACAGAGACTTGAGATTCTCCAACTGACCCACTTCTGGGAGCTTCCCCGACAGATGGTTGAATGACATGTCCCTATTGGATATATTAAGATAGAATTATAGGATCAGTTTTTATAAGGATGTAATAGATTAACAAAGCTTAATTCACATGAGAAACAAAATTTCTTGTCTATAAATATAACTCACATGATCTGGATATCCCTGAGATCACCAAATTTAGCTGGAATTGGAACATCAAGATGGTTGTTTCTTAAATTCCTACAAGTGAAAAATGCACAAGTTAGCTTTAGAGAAAGGTAGTAAAACTAACATGGTAAGCAGATGCTCTAGATCACCAAAAGAAGACGGAACACATCCTGAATAATTATTACTAGAAATATCCATGCGAATCATTACATAAATATGTTAGGAAAGAGATACTTCACATGGGAGAAAAAAATCATATCTCTTTAGACTTACAGTGTATCAAGATTCATAATTTTCCCAACTACAGTAGAGATCTTCCGCTTAAATGATTTTTGGAGAGATTTCTGCATATTGCAAAAACATACAGTATACTCAAGGAGACAAAAAACATTGATTCTAAATAGAGACATATCAATATCTGGAGGTTCAACCAAGCATTCATTCTAACAAAATCCATTTGTTCAAATTAAGTAACAAAACTTTTGAAATATATATCGACTTTTGCAAGTTTGACTTTCATTACAAATGTCGTGATACTTTCTTGATTTCTTGAAATTTTAATTTTCATCTTCTACGGCTCTTCATGTAGTTGAAGATTCAACAACAATAGATAAAAACTTTAACATTACCCTCCCATTTAGAATTTGCATGGATGACCTTTATTCTACACATAGTTTTTATCCCAATGAGTGGTATCGTTTGTCACTTTTAAGAACAATATAATTTTTCAAGTACAATATGATTCTCTCTTCTTCTTTTTTGTATACTTTTTTTTTTTTGCATACAATATTTTTATGATTTTTGTGGTAAACATTTAAAAAAAAAAATTCTCTATAATTTCAAATAATCCATATAAGAAACAAATATCAATTTGAAATGCTGATTATCTTCTATTTATTTTTTTATACTACACATAATATTCATAAGAGAGCAAAAGTAGAATGTCGTTTGGTGGAAAATCATATGTATCCTTACATTTAGTGATACATATTACGATTATATATAAGAATGTGACTAAATATACTTCGAAGGTGTTGTGTGCAAACATTGATTGTTGATTTCAAAAAGCAAGGTCTTATAGAGACTTGAGATTCTCCAACTGACCCACTTCTGGGAGCTTCCCCGACAGATGGTTGAATGACATGTCCCTATTGGATATATTAAGATAAAATTATAGGATCAGTTTTTATAAGGATGTAATAGATTAACAAAGCTTAATTCACATGAGAAACAAAATTGCTTGTCTATAAATATAACTCACATGATCTGGATATCCCTGAGATCACCAAATTTGGATGGAATTGGAACATCAAGATGGTTGTTGCTTAAATTCCTACAAGTGAAAAATGCACAAGTTAGCTTCAGAGAAAGGTAGTAAAACTAACATGGTAAGAAGATGCTCTAGATCACCAAAAGAAGACGGAACACATCCTGAATAATTATTACTAGAAATATCCCTGCGAATCATTACATAAATATGTTAGGAAAGAGATACTTCGCATGGGAGAAAAAAATCATATCTCTTTAGACTTACAGTGTATCAAGATTCATAATTTTCCCAACTACAGTAGAGATCTTCCTCTTAAATGATTTTTGGAGAGATTTCTGCATATTGCAAAAACATACAGTATACTCAAGGAGACAAAAAACACTGATTCTAAATAGAGACATATCAATATATGGAGGTTCAACCAAGCATTTATTCTAACAATATCCATTTGTTCAAATTAAGTAACAAAACTTTTGAAATATATATCGACTTTTGCAAGTTTGACTTTCATTACAAATGTCGTGATACTTTCTTGATTTCTTGAAATTTTAATTTTCATGTTCTACGGCTCTTCATGTAAATGAAGATTCAACAACAATAGATAAAAACTTTAACATTACCCTCCCATTTAGAATTTGCATGGATGACCTTTATTCTGCACATAGTTTTTATCCCAATGAGTGGTATCGTTTGTCACTTTTAAGAACAATATAATTTTTCAAGTACAATATGATTTTCTCTTCTTCTTTTTTGTATACTTTTTTTTTTGCATACAATATTTTTATGATTTTTGTGGTAGACATTTAAAAAAAAAAATTCTCTACAATTTCAAATAATCCATTAAGAAACAAATATCAATTTGAAATGTTGATTATCTTCTATTAATTTTTTATACTACACATAATATTCATAAGAGCGCAAAAGTAGAATGTTGTTTGGTGGAAAATCATATGTATCCTTACATTTAGTGATACATATTACGATTATATATAAGAATGTGACTAAGTATACTTCGAAGGTGTTGTGTGCAAACATTGATTGCTGATTTCAAAAAGCAAGGTCTTACAGAAACTTGAGATTCTCCAACTGACCTAAATGTTCTGGGAGCTTCCCCGAAAGATGGTTGAATGGCATGTACCTATTGGATATATTAAGATAAAATTATAGGTTCAGTTTTTATAAGGATGTAATAGCTTAGCAAAGCTTAATTCACATGAGAAACAGAATTGCTTGTCTATAAATATAACTCACATGATCTGGATATCCCTGAGATCACAAAATTTGGCTGGAATTGGAACATCAAGATGGTTGTTGCTTAAATTCCTACAAGTGAAAAATGCACAAGTTAGTCCTAAGTATTTTCCCGTGAAAAATGCACAAGTTAGCTTCAGAGAAAGGTAGTAAAACTAACATGGTAAGCAGATGCTCTAGATCACCAAAAGAAGACGGAACACATCCTGAATAATTATTACTAGAAATATCCATGCGAATCATTACATAAATATGTTAGGAAAGAGATACTTCGCATGGGAGAAAAAAAATCATATCTCTTTAGACTTACAGTGTATCAAGATTCATAATTTTCCCAACTACAGTTGAGATGTTCCTCTTAAATGATTTTTGGAGAGATTTATGCATATTGCACAAACATACAATATACTCAAGGAGACAAAAAACATTGATTCTAAATAGAGCCATATCAATATCTAGAGGTTCAACCAAGCATTCATTCTAACAATATCCCTTTTTTCAAATTAAGTAACAAAACTTTTAAAATACATATCGACTTTTGCAAGTTTGACTTTTATTACAAATGTCGTGATACTTTCTTGATTTCTTGAAATTTTAATTTTCATCTTCTACGGTTCTTCATGTAATAGAAGATTCAACAACAATAGATAAAAACTTTAACATTACCCTCCCATTTAGAATTCCCCCCCCCCCCCACCACCCCCCCCCCCCCCCACCCCCCCCCCACACACACACACCACCACCATTTTTTACATGTCTATTTTTGCTAGATAGGACGATGAATGCACATATTAATTGATTCTCACTTAAGATAATGCAACTAAAATCCATACGTCATTACAAGTAGACTATAAATTTTTCTCACCATTTTTGTCACAAAGTTGACAAAAGTGATGAGAATTGGGTTCCTTATGAATTCAACCATTACGAGAACAATTGAGACTAAGAATTCAATCATATCATTAAAGATGATTCCACTAAGTTTCACAACTTAGTTTCTTTCACCGTAAAAAGATTAATTATACTTTTCTCTCCTAAGTCCACAACCATGTTCCCCCCGAATATGTCAATTAAACGCAAGTTCAATTAAGAACACTCGTCCATCTGATGTAATTTTTAAAAGATAACAACAAATACGATTCATTTTACTAGAAATATCTTTGATCAATAAATGATAAGAGTTATTTCTCGTGTTCAAAGTATGTTGATATCTTTTCACTGCAAATCCTTATTTCATATTTACATGGATTTGCTTCTTAGAATCGGTTATGAAAAAGCGGGGGTCTAACAACCTCACCCAATATTTCGCTTAGCATTTTGTATGGACTAACTCCAATATACTTACAAGAGAATCCACTAGACAGTTAGACTCAATCTTATAAAAAGTATATCAAAGAGTTATATCTCAATCTCTCAATTCAATCCGCAATCAAACAAATAATAATTTACGAGCCCGATTGAATATAAGAGAGATTACTTGAATGGTACCAAAGACCAATATTCAAGGATCAATAAATTTCAATCAACAACCAAAGATTAGATTTACCAATTGATCGAATCAACGTACAACCTGTGATATTTTAATTATATAACAAAATATAATGCGGAAAAGAAATAACACAGACACCAGAAGTTTTGTTAACGAGGAAACCGCAAATACAGAAAAACCCCGGGACCTAGTCCAGATTAAACACCACACTATATTAAGCCGCTGCAAACACTATCCTACTACAAACTAACTTCGGTCTGGACTGTAGTTGAACCCTAATCAATATCACACTGATTCAAGGTACAGTTGTGCTCCTTACGTCTATGATCCCAACATGATACTACACACTTGATTCCCTTAGTTGATCTCACCCACAACTAAGAGTTGCTAAGACCCAAAGTCGAAGACTTGATAAACGAATCTGTATCACACATAAAAGTCTATACGAATAAATAAATTTGTCTTCCACAGAAGTACCTATGAGTTTTGTTCCAACTTTTGATAAATCAAGGTGAACATGAACTAATTGATATACCGGACTTATATTCCTGAAGAACAACCTAGAAATATCAATCACCTCACAATAATCTTAATCGACTAGCGAAACAAGATATTATAGAATCACAAACGATGGGACGAAGGTGTTTGTGAATACTTTTCTATCTTGCCTATCGGAGATATAAATCTCAAGCCAATCTTATGATTATACTCAATCACGATAGAAATAGCAAGATTAGATCATGCAACTACAAAGAAAATAGTTGGGTCGTTAACATAAAGGAGAATCGACTCTAGCTTATACAACTAGTATCACACAGGAGGTATGTGGATTAGGTTTCCCAGTTTCTAGAGTTCTTCTTTATATAGTCTCTAAATCAGGGTTTGCAATCTAAGTTACCTTAGTAACAAAGCATTCAATATTCACCGTTAGATGAAAACTTGATTAGATTCAAGCTAATATCTCACAATCTTTAGATCGAACTTAGCTTGTTATACACAAATAAAATGTAACTTCATTTAGGTTTGAGTAACAATACTGAAACGTGTACACTTAGTTGGTTCAACAATAGTTAACCAATGGTTATCCATATGAGCACTTTCATATCAACCTTATTCATCTTCACCATAACTAGTTCAAATGACTCAAATGAACTAGTTAGAGAGTTGTTCAATTTCTTAGATATTATAGAAGTATACAAGACACAATCGAAGCAAAATCAGTTTTGATTCACACGAATCGATTCATGAACATTATAGCCACGATTTGCAAAGATTGCACTTTCTTAATATATAAATATTTTAGTTCATGAACAAACCGATTTTAGAAAGTAACCTACCTAAGTATGCATACAGGTACGTGTACTTAAGTAACCGGATTAAGTTTGTTTTTCACTTTCAAACTCCAGCTGAAATTCACGGACGTGAACTTTCCGCCAGTACGCGTATGGGTACGCATACTTTGGGTTCCCGGTTTTGGACTTTTACATAAATGTGAGAACACAACATGTTTATATCCAAAGATGGTTACATGTTCTAAACTCTCATTTCAATCATTGAAAATTTCTTAGAGGATGTTATATAGTTGTTATTCACAAACTATTTTTCATCAAAGAGATTTTCAAGTTATTGAAATATTCAACATGACTTTCGTAATGAGTAAAGATGAACTTGGCCAAAGCAAAAGATTACCAACACATATTTCGAGAAATAGATAAGCGAGATAAACTCGTCTCTAAATATAAAATGTTTATAATCGAAATCTACATAGCAATACGACTTTTGTCTCAAGATATGAGATATAATAGATAGATTTTTGAGTGATAGATAAGTTCAAGTCTCCACATACCTCTTTGACGATGAAGTTACACAAGTTCCTTGAGTAGTTCTTCGTCTTTGCATGATGAACACCATGGATTCTAGAGCTCAAATACACTTACTATCCTAGTCCGAAACTTAGGTATAAGTTAACTAGAAATCAAGACTTATAGTTTTGGCGACTAAACTTGACAAAGAAGCTTGAGATAGAAACACATGCGAGTTAAACTAAACTTGACAAACAAGCTTTAGAATTTTTTTCCAGTATTCCAAGACTACTATGTGATTGGCCATACCAAATCACAATGGTTAGTCGTGATTGGTCATACCAAGTCACATACATGGGTTCGGATCGGTTATACCAATCACTAGGATCGGTTATACCTAAACATGGTACCTACTTGTGATCGGTCACACCAGTCACTAGGATCGGTTACACCAATTACAAGGATCAGTTCCATCTACACATGGTATCTACTTGTGATCGGTCACAACAGTCACTAGGAGTGGTTATACCAATTACAATGATAGGTCACACAACAATTATGATTGGTCACACCAATTACTAGGATGGGTCACACCAATGAAAAGGATCGATCATACTATCTCATGGTGATTACTTAGGATCGGTTACACTAATTACCAGGACCGGTCATAGCAAATCATAAGTCTAGGCATTGTGATCGGTTATACCAAGATACATAACCTGAGTTAAGATCAGTTCTACCAACTCACACATATTGGTCATCCAAAGATATGCAGTGAATAGCCGTACTAATAAACCTATTGATTTCTCTTTCGATTCATGAAACAAGTTCATGAATGTACTTCCTTTAAATAAATGGAAAACATTGTGTCATAGGATGAAATCTTCACCATAACCCATACACATAATCATAAAACTATATACAAGATTATGTTGATGTCATATATACTAAGTTCAAAAGATAAATGTTATACTTCATAGTCCAATTCCTTAATATTATGATCATACTATTATGATCATCATGTCACATCACTAGAGTATTATATACAATATGTATAATATATATAACTTCGTAGTTATGTTTTCAATATAACACGACTTGAAAGATACGTTAGGAATGAAATAGTTCAAGTCAATATTACTAAACTCAAGTGGAAGGATGATGTCATCATTGTAGTTCATTACTTCTTCACATTCTTCAGGTCTTCGGAGTAATACTTGTATGTCTCAACATTCCTGGACTTTTTAGTCTAACCTAAACGAAGTTGACTCTAGTATTTAATTAAGTGACTCAAGATGAGTTTTGATACTAAAATATGTCAACCAAACTTGACATACCAACGCTTGGTGACTTCAACTGATCTATGCTCTAACAATATCCCCCTTTGTCAATTTTAGTGACAAAAATCTTATTACATACAGAGCTAAATGAATTACAAAATAACCCATTCTTCATACGCTTGATTCCAACTTTCAATAGCATAATGACCTCCATATATTCAATCAATAAATGCCGTTGTTAACATTTGAATAACAAAAGCTTTTACTCCCCCTAAAGGTAAGATAGGTAAATATCCAATATGAACATCTATGTTATTCCCCTATTGTAGTAAGAATTACTACATAAAAATATGATATGTTACTCCCCCTTAGTCAATGCTTTAACCTTTCGTTAGATATAACGTTTAAACACAATTTTCCTTTCCTAATGATTAAAAATCACTAGTTTCCTCTGTATATTTCTTCCCCTTTTTGTCACAAAATGACAAAGGTTCGAGAAAATAAAGGACAAACTGAAAAAATCTTACAAATCTAAAAGACTTGTAAACAACCTATAAGAGTTAAGCACGAAGGTTTCACATACCATTTTAGATAACCAATATTAAAACCAAAACTACAAAAGTAATTTAGTTTCAATATGTTATCAAGGAAGCAATTTCCCGAAGCAATTTTTTCTATAATCCAACAATTCGACTAAGATACTCAGTTCTCTTGTTGGACCTATTGTGTATGCATAATCGCTTGTTTCGATAAGACCAAAATAAAGATCAGAATTAACTTTATTTTTCTCATCAGGATCTAATTATTCAGACAATAACTTAGACCTTTCTCTTTTGACAAGACAAACACTAGGTTATTTAACTAGTTTTTCTTGTCAAGGCATTCGATTAGACTTGAATAACCAAATCCTCCAATTGATAAGTCTAACTAAGATCAGAATTGAATTAGTTTCTCTTATCCGGAATCAATTGGACTAAGCAAATGATCCCATATTTTGTTAATCCTCAAATAATAGATACAAACCAAAATAAATTGACCGGCAAAATTATTTTCTTAACCGGAAAAAATTGAACAAATATAAACATTACAACACCGCAATTGCACTGAATTTTGTTAAGCGAAAACACTTGATACCCAACAATAAAGAAGATACCAAACAATAAGCCAAATAAATTGACATTGTTTTTCTTAATCGGAAACAATTGAATTACATAAACAACCCATACACAACATAGTGGAACATATCAATTGTACCGATTTTTTTTTAAGAAAAAGCAAAATATATGCAATATAAATAGGCTTTTCTTAAACAGGAAATTGATTAACTAACAAATTCGTTACCCTAATTTTTGCAGCCACATCTCCCCAGAAAGATATATCATTAAGCGCAAGTTCAAATAAGAACTCTCCCCCAGTGTGTTGTCATCCTCTCGCAAGAACAAAAGAACATCAACAAATGCAACCTTTACCGGAGAAAAATTGAATTGATTTTAACTAATGCGTGCCAATAGCAAAAGTTGAAAACCTGAAACACATATGTTATGCTAAACACAACTCATGTATACATAGATTGATTCAACATATTATGAATTTTCACATATGAGTTTCAATTAGAACACCTTATGATCCTTTGATAAATCCTACCAACATGGGCTAGATCTTAATCCCGCTAAATAAAAAAGCCACACAAATCATAAGGGTCACAACATATGAGATCGAATATTAAGGTTAATAAAAACCGAAATTAGACATCTCATAAACCGAAAACACATAGCAAAAATATAAAAATTCATACACATGATATGTAATCGTAAACTATCACACAAAAAATATAAAATAATAATTTTATTCATAAATAATTGATAGTTTTATTCAAAATAGACCTTATACAATGATATCGAAATAAATCGATACATTGATGTATATCTTCTGAAATAGGGACCGAGTTGAAAATCAAATCTCTTCATGATGTTGAGATCTCTTTCGCTTGATAGAAACAATTCTCCGAATTCCTTAAAGAAATCCTTGATTGAAGAATAATTCCTCAACCTTGAGTAAGTTAGGTTCTCCTTCATTTAATCTTTTCAGAAGTAATTCTTGTTGTTTGACAAGATGATCTTGAACAAGTGGAGATTTTTCAAGAGAACGCTTCAACATAAAGACCTATAATTTTGTTTCTGAACAAGTTTGTGCCATCTTGTGAAACTATTTTTCATAATCGATCATAGAATGTGAAAGATTGAAATGATTGTAGGATGTGGTTTCGTTTCCATTGGAGTTATAGAACCTGGAAGGATCATAAGACATTTTTTTAGCATACCTTTCCGAAACCTTTGCATGATAATATGTATTGTATATAATTCTTATTCCATAAGTATTGACAAGATTTTTCTCCTTAAGAGATAAAGATTACCAAAACTTATATACCAATAGTTTACAAAGGCTTGGTCACTGATTATGGAAATAAAAAAATATTCTACTTTAATATGGAAGAACCGAATTTTTTCAATATCAAAGCTTTTAAGAAGGTGCCTTTTTGTGAATATTTCCGTAGATCTCGAAAGTTTTAGACTATTCTGATATATACACTGAACTCATCAAATAATAGTTTGAGCACTTCATGAGTCAGTGTATTAAATCAATGTAGTTGCAGGAATTCCCACACTACACCCCATACAAGAATTCACCATGATCAACACATATTTGAAGATTAAGAACAACACTTTTATTGATTAATTCTTAGAAATGTTACAAGCAATTGAAGAAATCAAGAATATAACCGCTCACAAGAACTTTGTCTCTCCTCAAGACTTTCTCAACACTCTAAAATTGATCTCTCCCTTTTTTGAGTCTATTGGCTCTCTTTATATAGGGTAAGTACATAGTGGATGACAGCTAAGTTATCCTTTAATTTCGGATCTGACTCGCGACGCTCTCGCAGCAGTTGTAATGCTAACTCTTGTAGATGATGTATTCTTCGCAGGATCGTCATGCTCTTCTCGTGTTTTTGCTATCGTCATCCGTTACGTCATTCTTTGAGACATTCCTTAAGTTACTCTGTGACGCTCGCAGAATGTTGTTGAGAAGCTCGCAGAAATGTTGTTAATAAACTTTCGCAAGAATATTGTTATGGCGATATTCTGATCCTACAATCAAGATACTAAGTATCTAGTTGAGACATACTATTCTCTTCAACAGTTGTAGAGAATCTTCATTTATATGTTCTCTTAGGAATCTTACTCCTCTTATAAGACAGACCAAACTTATCATAGAAATGACTATCATCAAGATATGTAGGTATTACCTTATGTATTGATGAAATAGAGAATTTTCCATATTCCTTTTTGTTTGGTTCCACCGTCTTCTTTGGTACCATTTCCATGAGTTGCTAATCTTTCAATCCTCTTTCCTCTTGTGGTGTACTACTCTTTGAGATATCTTTTGAGGATTCTTGTGAGAACTTTTTGATCTGAGAAACTTTATGTATGATTTCATTCGAAAAAGGTCTCGTGTTACAACCTTGACTAGAAGTTGTTTTCTCGAAGCTTGAACAAGGTGATTGTTGACAATCTCTTATAACATGACCTTTGATTCCACAATGAAAATATTTTCTATAATGATATTTATGATGTTGTGAAAACTCTTATGTGCGTAGTCCGTCTTAGGATTACTAAAGAATACAAACACTCTTTTAGAAGATGGAAATTTCTTTCGAGATCCTTCACGGTCATCTTTCTTTCTTTTTGAGGGAAAGATCAAATCCGATTTTATGGATTTATCCAGGGAGGATATAACCAGCTGATTTTTTTGACATCAAGGAATGCTTTTCATCTTTTAGCCTTTTGACATGTTTGGAAATTTTCTTTATCTTGGAATCATACGAGATCTTAAAGGCACTGTATTTGTTTGTTGTTGTTTTTCTTAAGATCTTAGTTCTCTTTTCTTGATCTATGATTTTACTTAGTTTTTATTTCAATGATTGAATATTTGAAGAAGATGTGATCTTGATAGAGTCTAAATCAGCTTTCATGGTAGTTAGATCAAGAATGAGTAGATATTTTTCATTATTCATACGACACCAGTCTTCTAGAAGGTTTCATTCTCTTCCTAATACAAGAGTGAGTTCGATTGCACATGAGAGAAATTGTTCACTTAGTTTATTTATCTGTGATGTTTTTATATTTACACAATCAATATCTTCTTTATCATTATGAAGAAAATTTTCAGAATATGAATCATTGATTGTGAATACATGGTTTAACTTAACCTCTTCTTGAGAAGATTCTGTTAGAGCACTACTCGGTCGAACTCGCAAGCATTACTATCTCAAGCTTGTTTGTAAAGTTTAGTTGTCAAAACTATAGGTCTTTATTTCTAGTCTACTTATAGCTAAGTCTCGGATTAGGATAGTAAGTGTAGCTGAGCTTTAGACTTCACGATGTTCAACGAATGAAGACGAAGACCTACTCAAGGGAACTTGTAGAACTTCATCAACAAAAGGTATGTAGAGACTTGAACTCATCTATCACTCAAAAGTTTATCTACTCTATATCATATTTGATAAAAAATTTGTATTGCTATATAGACTTCAATTGTACACACTTGATATTTCGAGCTGAGTTTATCTCGCTTATCTATTCTCGAAATATGTGTTGATAAGCTTTCACTTTAACCAAGTTCATCTTTTATTCTTGATGAAAGTCAAAATATAACCATGTGAAAATTTCCTTGTAACATCTTACATGATTTGTGTGAGACAGTCATTTGATGTAGACTCAGAATATTTCGTATTGATCATTCGATCACTTGAAAATTGCTTTGAAGCTAATAGTTTGCGTGAGACAGCTATTGTCGTCTTCCAAGAATACTTCAATGATTGATATGAGGGTCTCGAACATGTAACCATGATTGTATATAAACATAATGTGTGTATTCATATTTGTGTAAAGTCCAAGACCGGGAACCATGGTACGCGTACCCATACACATACTGGTTAGTTATTGGAAGTCCGGGAACTAAGTATAAGTACCCGTACGAGTACTGGTGGAAGTTTAGGTCCCTTGAATTTCTGCTGGAGTTTGGAAGTGTACTATAGTATGTGTACCCGTTCGCGTACTGGCGAAACCAAACTCAGTCCGGTTACTTAGGTATGCGTACCCATTTGCATACTTGAGTAGGTTATGTCCTAAAATCGGTTTGTTCATGAACTAATACATTTATATAATAAAGAATGCAATCTTTTGCAAACCGTGGATATAATGTTCATGAAATGATTCGAGTTAATCAAAATTGATTTTGTTTCAATTGTATCTTGTATACTTCTATGAGAATATAAACAATTGAACAACTCGCTAACTAGTTTCATTTGAGTCATTTGAACTAGTTGTGATAAAGATGAATTAGGTTGATATGAAAGTGTTCATATGGCTAACTTCGGTTAACTATTGTTGAGCCAACAAAGGTGTACACATTTAGGTATGGTTACTCATATCTAAATGAAGTCGCTTTTCATTTGTGTATTACAAGATAAGTTCGATCTAACGGTTTAAAGATATTAGATTGAATCTAATCAATTTTTCATCTAACGGTGAATATTGAATGCTTTGTTACCAAGGTAACATTGATTGCAAACCCAGATTTTGAGACTATATAAAGGAGAACTTTAGCAACTGGGAACCCTAATCCCCACACCTCCTGTGTGATACTAGTTGCGACTAGAGTCGATTCTCCTTAACCTTAAGTTTTTCACGAAACCCTGTAGGTTAACGACTTAAAGACTTCATTGGGATTGTGAAGGCATACCAAACTATTTTATCTGTAGTTGCATGTTATGATTTTGCTGTTTTCTATCGTGATTGAATACTATCATCTTTAATATTTTCTCAAGATTTATTCTCCGATAGGTAAGATTCAAAAGTAGTCACATACACCTTCGTCTCATCGTTTGTGATTCCACAATATCTTGTTTCATTAATCTATTAATATTATTGTGAGGTGATTGATAATACTAGTTTGTTCTTCGGGAATATAAGTTCGGTTTATCAATTGGTTCATGTTCACCTTGATTTATCAAAAGTTGAAACAAAACTCGTAGATATATCTGTGGGAGACATATTTATCTATTAAATAGACTTTTCTGTGTGAGGCAAATTTGTTTCTAAAGTCTTCGACTTTGGGTCATAGCAACTCTTAGTTATGGGTGAGATAAACTAAGGGAATCAAGTGCGCAGAATCCGCGTGGTTCAAGAGGCATAAGTAACGCAATTGTACCTTGATCAGTGTGAGATTGGTTAGGGCTCAACTACATTCCAGTCTGAAGTTAACTTGGAGTAGGCTAGTGTATGTAGCGGCTTAATACAGTATTGTGTTTAAATCTGGACTAGGTCCCGGGGGTTTTCTGTATTTTCGGTTTCTTCGTTAACAAAAAATCTCGTGTTTGTGTTATTTCTTTTCCGCATTATATTTGTTTATATAATTGAAATATCACAGGTTGTGCGCAAGTTTAATCAATTGAGAATCTAACCTTTGGTTGTTGATTATCTTGATTGACACTTGAACATTGGTCTTTGGTACCATTCAATTTGTTTCACATAATAATCAGGCTAGCGGATTTCTTTCTTTTTGATTTGATGATTACATTGTAAAACAGAGATACAAACTCTTGGATATATTTTCATTGATTGAGTCTAATTGTCTAGTTGATTCTCTTGGAATTATATTAGAGTTGTCCATTTATATTGCTAAGCGAAATATTAGGTGTGGTTGTTAGACCCCCGCTTTTTCAGATTCAGACATATTTTCAGAAAAGCAAGTAGAACTTGTTGAAGAAGCTCTTTTTAAACATTTGCTAAAATTAAACCCATAGTGAGACTTTCCTAAATCTTGTGATACGTTAATTGAGTCTGTTTTCTTTTTTTACTTTACCTCTCTTTAGACGCATATCTTATAGGTTGGATCGCACCAAAACACAGATAATTAGATCTTTTCATGTTTGCCTACTCTGATATCAATTGAAAAGACGAGGGTACCCAAATACACCACAATATTTTTATTTCAACCTATAAGTCCTATACCGAATGTGATCGTCTAGGGACAGAGTCGATACAATACGAAAATTCAGTTCATACTTCGTGTGATTGTCTATGGATACGAGATCGAGACAATACAACAACCAGATAACTTGTGTGATTAACTATGGATACAAGATCATGACAATACGAAAACAAAGTGTGTTACTTGATAATAAGTTCACTAATAACCAAACTCTAAAGGATCACTATCAAGTATTACGGAGTTAACGTACTTGTGTATTTTACTTGATTATGATAATAATTATAATGCGGAAAAAAAAAGTAAAAGACACAACAAGATTTTGTTAACGAGGAAATCGTAAATCCAGAAAAACCTCGAAACCTAGTCCAGTTTTGAACTGTTATAAAAAATATAATACCAACTTCGTATAGTTGAGACCAAGCAGACTACCCCTAGGTACTTAGTTCCCTCAGTATCCCTGTGCCTTCGACTTCTAGAGTCACGCACGTGAATAACAAGTCCTTTGGATCGTAAACAACAAAGGAATAATATGTTTGGTGACCACTCTAATCAATCTTCCTACAATATACAAATGAGTCGTTGAAAAAGGCTCTTCCGTTTAATCTAATAAACTCCTTTGTCTGTTTAGATCAATATAACTTTAACTACCGAAATAGTCAATTATATATTCGCACTCAATCAATATAGATCTCAAAGAGAAATATAGAGAATGTGGATCTCACGCAACTAATTAATCATATCTATAAAAAATAAACTGATTATAGTTGGATCCCAGCCGATCAAAGTTTGTGCATTAAATCCACAGGATACTAATAAGAAATACTCTTCATCTTCAAATCTTCTTTTATTTTCAAATACCTGCACACCACCACTTGAATCTTTCATGATCAATCACGCACATAACGAAGTCTGTTAACAATGGATTATCACAAGATGTCTTTAGATCTAACAACAGTTCTAAAGATCCCGTTGATACTTTGATCTAGTATGAGTGAATCTTATATCAAAAGAAAATATTCTAGAGCATAAACAATCATGGTGCGATCAAAGTTTCAACAACCGTTAGTCAATCAAATTAAATAGAAAACTAATAACACTTCAATTATCTAGTTTCCCACCAACAATACTCGTAGAGCTTCTTGATCCTACATGAGTCTTTAAACGAGCGGACGTAAGAGATTTCACCTAATTAGGATACTTTCCTCTCTGATTAGATGGCTCCACCAGAAATAACAAGAAATGAAGTTTGCCTGGCTCTTAGGTGTAATACCCCGATTTCGGCAGTGGTTCGCCGATGGGATGGAATATAGGTAATGATTTGCTTCCCTAACACCGATGCATTTTCAACACAATTGGCTCCTGAGTTGGAAGAAAACTCCGCAGTTAAGCGTGCTTGGGCGGGAGTAATCCAGGGATGGGTGACCACCTGGGAAGTTGTTGTTGGATTACCACAGTGATTCCCATTGAAAACCCCATACTGTCGGATAACTGCAGTGGGTAAGTGGGGACAGTATCAGTGGAGGGCCGGGGAATTACAAATAGTATCAAAACCGACAACGAGTCACCTGCCGAGGGTGGGAAGGTATGCTGGATGGGGTTGGTCCAGGTGATTCTCATGAGGGAAGGGAACGTCGGACATCTGAGCTTATATATATATATATATATATATATTGGAGCCGAGGACGGCTCCAATTTAAGGTGGTAGTATTGTAATACCCCGATTTCGACAGTAATTCGCCGATGGAATGGAATATAGGTAATGGTTTGTCCTTCCCTAACCCCGAAGTCTTTTCAGCACAATTAGCTCCAAAGTTGGCAGAAAACTCTGCAGTTAAGCGATCTCGGACGGGAGTAATCCACGGATGGGTGAGCAACCTGGAAGTTGTTGCTGGATTACCGCAGCGATGCTCGTTGAAAACCGCACACTGTCGGATAATCGCAATGGCTACGTGGGGACAGTATCGGTGGAGGGCCGGGTTATTACATTAGGATAGTTTGATAAAAATGGAAACTTAGATATTAATAGACCAAGGATGTTTGGACATCAAGGAATTTCCAAAACCGAAAAAATTCTCAAGATATGCAATAAATGCCCAAATCCGGCTTTCATAATTCCAATATAAATGTTGGTCCAATATTTCCGAAATCTTCCAATAGAAAATCTTCAATTGGTAAATGCACATTACTAATTTTTATTCTCTAAATCTATGCATTAATTGCTGGTAATTAAAGCATATAAAATCTAAAACCTTAATAAAAAGATTATTAATTTATTTCGGCACATGATCACCTTGAGTGCCAAGGAATATCTTTGAACAATAAATGATAAGAGTTACTTCTTGTGTTCAAAGTATGTTTATATCTTTTCACTTCAAACCCTTATTTCATATTTACATGGATTTGCTTCTTGGAATGGGTTATACCACACTTCTAAACAAGTTTAGAATTGGTTTTCCAGTATTCCAAGACTACTATGTGATTGGTCATCCAAAATCACAATGGTTAGTGGTGGTCGGTCCTACCAAGTCACATACATCGGTTCAGATCGGTTATTCCAACCACTAGGATTGGTTATAACTAAACATGGTACCTACTTGTGATCAGTCACACCAGTCACTAGGATCGGTTACACCAATTACAGTGATCGATTCCATCTACACATGGTATCTACTTGTGATCGGTCACACCAGTCACTGGGATCGGTTATACCAATTATAAGGATTGATCACATAACACTTATGATCGGTCACACAAATTACTAGGATCAGTCACACCAATTACAAGGATCTATCATACTATCTCATGGTGATTACTTAGGATCGGTTACACCAATTACCAGGACCAATCATACCAAATCATAAGTCTAGGTATTATGATCGGTTATACCAAGATACATAACCTGAGTTAAGATCGGTTTCTACCAACTCACACATATTGATCATCCAAAGATATGCAATGAATATCTGGACCAATAAACCAATTGATATCTCTTTCGAATGTACTTCCTTTAAACAAATGTAAAACATTGTTTCCTAGGATAAAATCTTCACCATAACCCATACACATAATCATAAATCTATATACAATATTATGTCGATGTCATATCTACGAAGCTCAAAATATAAGCATTATAATTCGTAGTCTAATTATTTAATACTATGATCATGTCACATCACTAGAGTATTATATAAAATATGTACATTATATACATCTTCGCGGTTATGTTTTCAAAATAGCAAGATTTAAAAGATACGTTATGAATGAAGCATTTCAAGTCAATATTACTAACCTCAAGTGGAAGGATGATGTCGTCGTTGTAGATCGTTACTTCTTCACATTCTTCAGGTCTTCAGAGTAATACTTGTATGTCTCAACATTCCTAGATTTTCTATTCTAACCTAAACGAAGTTGACTGTAGCATTTAATCAAGCGACTCTGAAAAGGCGAGGGTACCCCAAATATACCTCAAGCTATATCTTTTCCTTCCTATAAGTCCTTTCCCCGAAAGTGATTGTCTATAGGCTGAGTCGAGACAATACAACAAATCGGTTCACACTTTGTGTGATCGTCTATGGATACGAGATCGAGACAATACAACAATAAAGTGTGTTTACTTGATACAAAGGTTCGGACTTAACCAAACTCAATAGGATTCACGTATCAAGCATTATAAAACAATTATAATGCGGAAATATAAATTAAATGACACAACAAGATTTTGTTAATGAGGAAATCGCAAAAGCAGAAAAACCCCGGGACCTAGTCCATAATTGAATACTCTCAGGATTAAGCCGCTATACAAAATAAGACAACTTTGTATAGTTGAGACCAAGCAACTAAACCTATAGTTCACCTAGTTTCGTCTGTATTCCCACGCCTCCAACCTATAAACAAGCCATGTACTTGGACCAATTCCTCTGGTTCATATTCCAAATAGTAAAGGAACAACAAATTTGTTTGGTATCAACTCTCTTCAACCAAGTGATATGAGTTGCGCAAAGGTTCCCTTCTTTATCTTAACATAAACTCCTATGTAAGGTTCCAAGATTTATCTTGTGTTTAATCACCCAAAGGTAATCACTAAGATTAAGCCAACAACACTCTTCAACCAAGTGATATGTGTTGATGCCGATCTTCCTCAATTAATCAATCCAATCTACCACTAGGATAAACCGATTATTAATTGGATCCTCTTTTTCCCAAACAAGTATTGTGCACACCAAAGATTATAAAAACATCAAGTAAGAAATCTTCAATATCTTCTTTGTATTCAAATCTTATTAGATCTTCAATAAACACCTGCACACAATCACTTGAATCTCTTGTGATCAATCACACACAGAACGGAGTCTGTTAACAATGGATTATCACAAGATCGTCTTTAGATCTAATAACAGTCTAAAGATCCATGTCGAAACCTTGAACTAGTTTGAGTGAATCTTATATCAGAAGAGAATATTCTCAAGCATAAACAAACTAGGTGCAATCAAGATTCAACCACCATTAGTCAATCAAATCAATACGAAAACTAAAGATAAACAGTAATATCTAGTTTCCCACCAACGGGTCGCGCTAGAGCTTCTC
Source organism: Papaver bracteatum (assembly GCA_023529315.1). NCBI lineage: Eukaryota > Viridiplantae > Streptophyta > Magnoliopsida > Ranunculales > Papaveraceae > Papaver > Papaver bracteatum. The sequence goes on from JAJJWX010002870.1 coordinate 61,954, forward strand.
AATCCCAAAAAAGACTTTAAATTGAGCGGCTGTAAGAGATTTCACCTAATTAGATTACTCTCCTCTCCGATAGGCAGCTTCACCAGTAACAAATACAAAAGAGTAAGTCTAGGTTACACGTGATTAGTTTGCTATAAATGCAAACTCAAAGTATTTATAGACAAGGAAGTTTGGACACCAAGGAATTTCCAAAGCCGAAAATATTTTCAAGATATTTTCATTACTCCACCAAATTCGGTTTTCATAATTCCTGTGAATGCACTGTCCAAAATTAATGATCGAAATCTCCTTGGACAATCTTTAATTAGCAAATTCACATTACTAATTCTAATTTTCCATATATAATTAAAAACCCTTAATTAAAAAGATTCTTAACTTATTTAATTCGATCTTGGGATTTAGTTCCTTCTTAGACGTTAAGGAATATCTTTGAACAAAATATAATAAGTATTAATGCATCGTGTTCAAAGAGTGTTAACATCTTACGCTTTCAAGTCTTTACCATGCTTGCTCACTTGAAACTGATTTACCACACTTCCAAACAAGTTTAAAATTGGTTCATATGACTTTTAAGAACTATGTGATTGATCAAGTTTTACTCAATCACAACTCATGGGTTTACGGTTCTACCAAAACAAGTTTCGGTTCTACCTCCATGTGAGTACTGTGCATAGTTACACTAGCTTACCAAAGATACGGCTGACGAGGTACTAGAATCGGTTCCCCTCATATATTTGGTATCTAACTTGTATGCACTGCACATGTCCATAGGATCGGTTCCCCCTTCCAAAAAACTTGTTTCACATGTTCATAGGATCGGTTCCCTTTTCTTCCATAAACCTTGTTGCACCTCATACAAGGATCGGTTCCCCTTGTGATGCACTGCGCCTCTTACTATGATCGGTTCCCCTCATCCCATTAATAAGTTCAGACATACACAACCCGACCATACCCCAGGTGATTACTTAAGATCGGTTTCACTAATAAAAGTCATACCAATACATAAGTCAGGCCTCATGTGAATAGTTCTACCAAGAACACAAACAAGTCGTGAGCTGTTATACTAATCACACATATTGGTTGTTCATAATATATGCAATGAAGAACAGCCACAATAACGCCTGATGATTTCCTTTTCGGTTCACAACACATATCATGAACTTACTTCCTTACAACACATGTAAACATTGTTCCCTAGGATGAAATCCTCACCTCATACCCATACATAATCACAATAGCATTCATACAATTATGTCGATGTCTTATATACAAAGTTTAATAGTTAAGCAAGAAACTTCATATTGTATTCCTTAATACTATGTATATCTAGAGTGTTCATGCTTCGCAGTTTTATGTTTTAAATATGCACGACTTGAAATATACGTTAGGGAATGAAATAGTTCAAGTCAAATATCACTAACCTCAAGTGGAAGGATTATGTTGTCGTTGTAGCTCCGTTCTTCTTCATTTCTTCAAGTCTTCGCAATACTTGTAATGTCTCATCCTAATACTTTCAAGCTAACCTATACGAAGTTGTCTCTAGTATATTTAAATCAAGCGACTCTTAAATGAGTTTTGTTTCACTAAAATATGACAACCAAACTTGACATACCAACGCTTGGTGGATTCAACCGAGCAATGATCTAAAAATCTCCCCCTTTGTCAATTTTAGTGACAAAACTCTTACAATCATATGGATAAACAAATTACAATAATTCATTAAACATATGCTTGATTCCAGAATCCACAACACATAACCTGCATTCATTCAATCCTCAAAAAATACAGTAGCTGCACTATAATAACAAAGCTTATACTCCCCCTAAAGGTGAGCTAGATAGATATTCAATCCTCACATATTTGTTATCCCATTCATATGATATGTTACTCCCCTTTAGTCTGTGCTTTTCCTCATTCGTTAGATAAACGTTCAAGCACCATCGTCCTCTTCCATAATGACACCAATCAACCATAAATTGATACCAGCATCACTTGTTTACTCCAAATATTTCTCCCCCTTTTTGTCACAAAAATGGCAAAGCAAATAACAAATAATGGCCAACACGAAAAGGATCTTACAAATCTCAAAAATAGACTTGCAACCTGTTGAGTCAAGCACGAGGGTTTTACACACCATTTTTGATAACCAATATCAAAAGCGAAACTACAAGAAATTATGTTTTGATATGTTACCATGGAAATAATTGCCCGAAGCAATTTTCCAAACTAGTTTAGCAAACCAAAAATCAACTAAGAAATTTAGTTCCTTTGCTAAACCAATTGTATAAATACAACCACTTCATTCGATAAGACCAAAACAAAGATAAACTCCCTTTTTCTCATAAGGTTCTAATTATCCATATAACTTAGACCTTTAGATTTCAAACAAGCCAAATACTAGGTTAGTTAACTAGCATTTCCTTGTTTAGGCTTTCAGCTAGACTTGAATAACCAAAACCTCCACTTTGATAAGTCTAACTAAGATCAGAATTAACTTAGCTTAGCTTATCCGGAATCGAATTGGAATAAGCAACTCATCCCGTCAATATATTCATTCGTTAAGACATAAATAATTCGTACAAACCAATAAATCAACTTGCATAATTATTCACCTTAACCGGATACAATAGAAACAACATATATAAACCACAGTTTCATTATTGCACCAAAATTTTGTAAGATTAAATAATTCATACTATACAATAAAGCAAAGTAATTTTTTTTTACTTAACTGGAAGCAATTGAATTAACATAGACATTGAAGCACCGCAATTGCACCAAATTTTGTAAGTCTAAACTATTGATATCACACAATCAAAGCAAGATAATAAAACTTTTACTTAACCGGAAACAATTGAATAACACACACATTCATACATTCATAATGGAATAAACATATCAATTGTACCAACAATTTCTTTTAAGCAAAAGAAATATATATATCAAATAAAAATAGGCTTTTGTTAAAACAGGAAAACAATTAACTGACAAGATTGTTACCTCAATTTCGCATCCAATTTCTCCAAATATGATTCCATCGCTTTCTTCTTCCGGGAGAATTGATATCGAAATACCATCATGTTGTCATTCTCATTCCAAAAACAAAAGAATAACAACAACCAACCTTTACCAGAGAAAGGTTGAAAATCGGTTTTAACAATTGCAAGCAAAAGTTGAAAACCGTCGAAACACATGCTTTTATGCTAAAACAAAACCGATTCAACATATTGTGACTTTTTCACATATTGTTTCTACATGAATCCCTAATAATCCTTTGATAAAGCCTACCAACTTGGGCTAGAACATAATCCCGCTAGATCAAAAAGTCACCCAAACCATAAGGGTTCACAACATATTATGAGATCGAATATCAAGGCATAAAACCGAAATCAAACATCTCATAAACATACATAGCATATAAAATAAATCATTAAAGTACTGGCTATGTAAATAAAAAACTATCACAATAACAATTATAAATCAAATAACTTCATTCATAATAGTTTTATACTAAAGCAAAAATTGAAATAACTCAACAACTAAAGTCTATTCTTATTATCCAAAGAGAAATACAAACTCAAACTTCATTTGTGTGCCCATTGAGAGTTTTTTGACGTTTTTCTTCAATTTTTGATTCAATATCCCAGAATTCGGATTCAATGTTCATAATTCCTTTATGAGTTTCTGGATTATTTCTGGCAGCAAATGTCATCTGTTTTTGAAAACAGTCAAGTTGATTACCAAATTTTTCAAGCTGAATACCGAGAGACTTCTTGAAAAATGTAGATGAAATTACTTCAACCATATTTTTGGAGCCTTGTCCTCCTTTCATTTGGCTCAAAACCTTATCAGTTACAGTACTGATTCTTTTCCTATCAGTACAGTTATCTTCCCAGGTATTTTCACATATTCTGGTGATTATACATGGAAACCCGAGATGCCTCTTGATTCCAGATGATGAGATATAATCTAAAATATTTATCATTTGGCTGGCAATTATCCCAAAGATATCTATCTGGGAGTCTCCTTTTAACAGAAAATAGACAAATTCAGAAAACGATTTGTCCCGAACTGTTTTGTCTCTTGTACTTTTAAAAATGGTTGCTAGTGCAAGTTTTCCAAAAATCCTCAGATGAAAGGGTATATCCTTTGTTGGTAATCTATCATTTTCCCAAATATCCTTTTTTCCAATGATGCATGTTGATATGTTATCGTGTTCAATTTCAACTTCAGTAATCAAGTGACTACATTCCACATTGTACTTAATAGACCTTGAGATTGTTGAATGATTAATGTAATAGATTCCTTGATCAACAAGTGTCACAAAACTGAGTTTTTTGTGATCAATATTATGCATATTGGCATAGAAAACTCTTGCCAAATCAGGAGAATATTCTTCAAAATCAAAAATATTTCCCCAATTCCGATTTTGAACAAGATTCACATAGTCCTGATTTCAGACTTCAGGATCAAACCTTTTTTCCGTAAAAATTCTAACCTTTTGAGATGTAACGATCCTCAAGCTCGTCAACGCTATTAGACCGATCAAGTATTGATTTAACCGATAATAACTCGATTAGTTTAACTCGAGCATTAATTATTAGAAATTAATCTAACAACGACCTAGATACGAAATTAGTACCGTTGGATGGATCTCGAAAAGTTATACAAATTGGACTACTCGCACGTGTCAATCGGATATCGGTCGAAGAAGATATCAATGATTTAATATAAAGGGTAAAATCGTTATTTCATGGAAAAATCGCTAGTAATTTAACTCAGACACATTGTGGATTCCCCTTATCAAAACAAGTGTGTGTTATAGTGTTCCTTTGGGTCTTATCCCCTCAAATCGATGGAAGAGAATAATCATTCTCTTATTCTTCTTCTCTTTCTTCTCGTCGGCCTCATCTTCTTCTATTTCTTCTGTTGTCTTCTTCTCTTTATTTCTGTCGATCTCAAGTTGACGAATCGAGTTTGTGGAAGCTCGTAGTTGTATCAGTGGAGAAGATGATGATGTTAAAGTTGTTTGAGTTTCAAGAGAGGAAGAGATTGATGTAGATGTAAACTGGAGAGTGAGGATTCTTGAGTTGATTGAGGGTTCATGTGAAATAAAGGGTGGATATAACAGAATGAAGATGGGTTTTGAGTACGTTTTATGAAGAAGAAAATGATTGTGTTGATTTTAGGATTTGATTTGAGAATTCAGGAATTAGGGTTTGGTTGAAGCAGTGGAGAAATCAGACGGGATAAAAAATGGGTTTGGATGATTAAGAGGATTAGAATCAAGAACAGATGATGGTGTTGGTGTTGATTCCGGAGTTGGCTCAGTTCAGAAAATTGGAGAAAGAGGTAAATTAGAGTTTTTACATTTATTTTCTTTTGATTGAGTTTTTGAGTTCGAATTGGTGAAGTATTTTGTGGGTTTGTTAAATTGAAGCTGAATTAATTGAGGTTGAGTTGAATTTGCAATTAAATTAGGGTTTGTGGTGTTCTTGAAGTTATAATTCTGAGAAATTGTGTTGTTGTCTGTGTGTTGAAGTTAAGTCAATAGTGAACTGAAATAAGAACTGTGGATGAAGTTTGTTCTGATTTATACGGAGTTGTAATGAATTTGGTGATTGGGTATTATCTGAGTTGTGAATTGGATGAGCTGTAGATGTTGAGTTATGAGACATACATGGTTGAATTGAGTGTAAGGTTGGTTTTAGTAAGTGAAATAAAAGGGAGATGGAATGGAGTTTGAATGTGTTTTGAATTACTGAGAATTATCTTATATTGAGTTATTAGAATGATTGCTAAGTTGCAGGGAGAAGTTGAACCAGTGGTGGTATGATATTGAAGAGATTATGTTTGAGATATAGAAGTTGGGGTTCTATGTAGAACTGAATGAGAAGTTATTATATTGCAGATGCTGATAATGGTGTTGCAGATGCAGATATTGTTTATGTGAGAGTTACGAATTGTAGTGGTTGTTGTTGATCTCAGTAGAGCTGTAATTGTGATCTGTGGTGTTGGTTATGAATGTAAGAAATGTTGTAGGAAAGGAATTGTATTACAAAGAGCTGTTGGTGTCGGCAATGAAGAACTGGAGATGATGTTTGTGTTAAAGGTAAATGATGAAGGTAGTAAGGTAATTAGGAATGAAGAGGCAGTGTATGAGGTTAGAATATTTGGTGAGTTGTTGTAGGTAGTATTTAAGGATGGTAGTATTATTTTTGTAATGGAATCCCTGAGTTTGTATATCAGATAATGAAGATGTGTGTGTTTGTTGGGTGATAAAGCTGAACTTGGTGATGCTGTGAGAGTTGTGATTGAGCTGAGGGAAAGGAATTGTGAAATTGTATGATGTTGTAGAATGAAGAGAGGTTATATGGTTGATTATAGAGTTGGTAGTATGTAAGAATAGTGAAAGCTTGGAACTGCAATTGCAGGTAAGCTGTATTGGTGTTTGTAATTAGATTTGAAGTTGTTAATTGAAATTATATGAACTTCTGTTCTTGAGTTTTGCCTTAGTATATCTGACTGTACTTACTCAGTCTGATTCAGTTAATCTGACTGAGTCGAGTTACCTTGTCAGTCTGAGTTGAATAGGTTTGACTCAGTGACCAGACCAATTGACCGATTTAGACTTTAGACTTTGACCATTGACCCTGGACTTTGACCTGGACCTTGACTATGTTGGCTGACGTTTACTATTAGTTGACCTTGACCGTCACTTTGACCGTTAGTTGACTTAGTTGGACCGGGCCTTAGATTAAGGGGCCAGTTTAGTGGACTTGGGCTTAGACCTAGTATTCATATTTTGAATGTTTGGACCCTTATGGTCCGAATTAGCCTTTGGCTTCTTCTACAAAATTGTAAATATTCATAAGACTTAGCTATAAACTATAGGATCAATCTAATTGGATTAGTAAACTCTTAGTTATGCTAAAGATAAAGAATAAGATACCATAATGGGCCTAAAACCATTAGATAAACTCGTATGATTCTTGTATGAGTCATTTTGGCTAGTTTCTTAGACTTCTTGTGTGATTAACAGTTAGTCTATATTAACAACGATCAATTCAAAGGATGAACCAGTGGATCGTGGATCTCGAGGTAGGCGTGGCCTGTCATCAAAAAAAGGTGTGGGAATGCATTTGACTCTTTGTAATCTTTATTATCGCTTTTATAAAAGTTTATGCGTAACAAACTCATGCATTGTCTGTTTCTGCATTCCATATTTTGTTTAAAATTCATTATGATAATCCTGTTATTTCTGTGAATCTTTCCACGATGTGGAAAGGACTTGTATTATTTCGTCGTCAACATGAATTGTTATGGGAAATGAGAATTTCCACTTGTGGTATATAGGATACGAACCTTCACATTTATATCTACATGAATGCAGCTTTTATTGTTTAGAGTTGGTCACCATAGTCTTGGTGGTATCCATAGCTAAATAGGTGTGAATTGCCGGTTAGGGATTTACAACCATATTAATACATTGTTTGACGAAGGAGTTTGTTCCATATACATGTATGATTATTACAGTGACTTAGTCACTGTTTAAAGCTTCGGAAAAACATGTACTGTTTTCCAAATCTTGCTTATGATTACATAGAAGGTTAAATGTTAATTATTCCCACTTCAGTTTCTGTGACAGATCAGGGTTGTACAGCAAAAGCCTCACGGGTTGACTTCGTTAGTTGATTAACTTCTGTTATATTTATTATGTTGTATATTTTATTTGTAAACCAAATGAATATTTTATATGTATCATTGGAGAGGATTTCTTGTATATATATTTCTGAGCGGGTTAGTTTTGGGTTAAGTTTTTGTAGCAGATTTCTTAATTGAATGCTTGCTTAAGTGTATGTTTTAGATTTTAGTGCCTCTTTATTTAGTTAATTAATTGGATTAGTCAGCTGCTAGCTTAGGGGGGTGCTACATGAGAGTTTCATACCTTTTAAAACACGAGCTATCAACAAAACGAGCAAACTCATGCTTGTTATCAATGTTGTTCGGAAATCTGATCCTATCAACTTTATCGATTCTAACCCGATTATCAGTGTACTTAGTCCTTGATTTCCTCTTTCCCATATTTGCGAAAATATGAAAAACCCTAGTTTCGGTTTTTATCAGTCTTCTCCAATATGTTCGAACACACAATAAGGGATCACCTTTTATAGGAAGACATGAGATCAAAAACCGGAAATAGCTAGTTTTAGGAAATACTAGCAAAATCGGAAACCGTGACTTGTGAGAGAACAAATCCGATTTTGTATCTGGGTCTTTCTTTTGGAAAACCGATTTTTCATGGACTGTATCTTTATTTTGAATTGATTCCATATTTTTTTTCCAAAAGTCTGTTTACTCTTTTATTATCAAAGATTGATAATATTACTTGAAACTTACTCAAGAATTTTATAGAGTACACAGATACATGTTTGAACAAATAAAATATTTATTAAAAATACCTTTTGAATCATAATCCCTAAATTTTAAAAGATCACTTTCTTCATTAAAACAGTTGTGAGGTGCATGAAGCAATCCATGGTTAGTAGAATTATTAACTGAAAATTTAATCCTTATAGGATTACATCTTTTCCAAAATCGCACCCAAGATGGTGAAACGTTTACAGTCTTTGATCTGAAGATGTAAACAAATATACTTTGATAAGCTATCCAAAATATATTTAAGATTCTAGATTTCTCAAGAACACAATTGCCTAGGTTCATAAAAATCGTAAGTAGAATCTTATGCATCTTCAAGATACTATCTGTCTCATTGACCATTGAATCACTATTTATCATAATGATAGACAATCCTATGAAAGGATTATGTAAGTCACTCACGACATACATATGCATCATTCCTAACAGATTTAGGAATAAAAGTATTACATATATCATAATTATTATCCACCACAAACTCCTGAAGTCGTCAAATCCTGCCATTAAGTTAACTGAATCATTAAACAGACTCAATTCTCATAGGATGAATCGCACCAAATACAGATTGTTAGATCTTTTCGTGTTTGCGTGCTTTGATACCAATTGAAAAGGCGAGGGTACCCCAAATATACCTCAATCTATAACTTTTCCTTCATATAAGTCCTTTCCCCGAAAGTGATTGTCTATAGACTGAGTCGAGGCAATATAACAAATCGGTTCACACTTTGTGTGATCGTCTATGGATACGAGATCGAGACAATACAACAACAAAGTGTGTTTACTTGATACAAAGGTTCGGACTTAACCAAACTCAATAGGATTCACGTACCAAGTAAATAGGAATTAACGTTTGTGCAATTTACTTTAATTATAATAAAACAATTATAATGCGGAAATATAAAGTAAATGACACATCAAGATTTTGTTAACAAGGAAACTGCAAATGCAGAAAAACCTCGGGACCTAGTCCAGAATTGAATACTCTCAGGATTAAGCCGCTATACAAAATAAGACAACTTCGTATAGTTAACACCAAGCAACTAAACCTATAGTTCACCTAGTTCCGTCTATATTCCCACGCCTCCAACCTATAAAAAAGTCACGTACTTGGACCAATTCCTTTGGTTCATATTCCAAACAGTAAAGGAACAACAAATCTGTTTGGTATCAACTCTCTTCAACCAAGTGATATGAGTTGCGCAAAGGTTCCCTTGTTTATCTTAACATAAACTCCTTTGCTAGGTTCCAAGATCTATCTTACGTTTAATAACCCAAAGGTAATCACTAAGATTAAGCCAACAACACTCTTCAACCAAGTGATATGTGTTGATGCCGATCTTCCTCAATTAATCAATCCAATCTACCACTAGGATAAACCGATTATTAATTGGATCCTCTTTTTCCCAAACAAGTATTGTGCACACCAAAGATTATAAAAACACCAAGTAAGAAATCTTCAATATCTTCTTTGTATTCAAATCTTCTTAGATCTTCAATAAACACCTGCACACAATCACTTGAATCTCTTGTGATCAATCATACAAAGAACGGAGTCTGTTAATAATGGATTATCACAAGATCGTCTTTAGGTCTAACAACAGTCTAAAGATCCATGTCGAAACCTTGAACTAGTTTGAGTGAATCTTATATCATAAGAGAAGATTCTCAAGCATAAACAAACTAGGTGCAATCAAGATTCAACCACCGTTAGTCAATCAAATCAATACGAAAACTAAAGATAAACCGCAATATCTAGTTTCCCACCAACGGGTCGCGCTAGAGCTTCTCAATCCAAAAGAAGACTTTAAATTGAGCGGCCGTAAGATATTTCACCTAATTAGATTACTCTCCTCTCCGATAGGCAGCTTCACCAGTAACAAAGACAAAAGAGTAAGTCTAGGTTACGCATGATTAGTTTGCTAGAAATGAAAACTCAAAGTATTTATAGACAAGGAAGTTTGGACACCAAGGAATTTTAAAAACCGAAAATATTCTCAAGATATTTTCATTACTCCACTAAATTCGGTTTTCATAATTCCTGTGAGTGCACTGTCCAAAAGTAATGATCGAAATCTCCTTGGAAAATCTTTAATTAGCAAATGCACATTATTAATTCTTATTTTCCATATATAATTAAAAACCCTTAATTAAAAAGATTCTTAACTTATTTAATTTGATCTTGGGATTTACTTCCTTCTTATCCGTTAAGGAATATCTTTGAACAAAATATAATAAGCATTAATACACCGTGTTCAAAGAGTATCGACATCTTACTCCTGCAAGTCTTTACCATGCTTGATCACTTGAAACCGATTTACCACACTTCTAAACTATGTGATTGATCAAGTTTCACTCAATCATAACTCATGGGTTTACGGTTCCACCAAAACAAGTTTCGATTCTACCTCCATGTGAGTATTGTGCATAGTTACACTAGCTTACCAAATATACGGCTGACTAGGTACTAGGATTGGTTCCCCACATATATTTGGTATCTAACTTGTATGCACTGCACATGTCCATAAGTTCGGTTCCCCCTTCCCAAAAACTTGTTGCACATGTTCATAGGATCGGTTCCCCTTTCTTCCATAAACCTTGTTACACCTCATACAAGGATCGGTTCCCATTATGATGCACTGCACCTCTTACTAGGATCGGTTCTCCTCTTCCCAGTAATAAGTTCAGACATATACAACCCAACCATACCCTATGTGATTAATTAAGATCGGTTTCACTAATAAAAGTCATACCAATACATAAGTCAGGCCTCATGTGAATAGTTCTACCAAGAACACAAACAAGTCGTGAGTTGTTATACTAATCACACATATTGGTCGTTCATAATATATGCAATGAAGAACAGCCACAATAATGCCTGACGATTTCCTTTTCGGTTCACAACACATATCATGAACTTACTTCCTTAGAACACATGTAAACATTGTTCCCTAGGATGAAATCCTCACCTCATACCCATACATAATCACAATAGCATTCATAAGATTATGTCGATGTCTTATATACAAAGTTTAATGGTTAAGCAAGAAACTTCATATTGTATTCCTTAATACTATGTATATCTAGAGTGTCCATGCTTCGCAGTTTTATGTATTCAATATGCACGACTTGAAAGATACGTTAGGGAATGAAACCGTTCAAGTCAAATATCACTAACCTCAAGTGGAAGGATTATGTTGTCGTTGTAGCTCCGATCTTCTTCACTTTTTCAAGTCTTCGCAATACTTGTAATGTCTCATCCTAATATTTTCAAGCTAACCTATACGAAGTTGACTCTAGTACATTTAAATCAAGCGACTCTTAAATGAGTTTTGCTTTACTAAAATATGACAACCAAACTTGACATACCAACGCTTGGTGGGTTCAACCGAGCAATGCTTTAACAGACTCAAAATGAGTTTTGATACTAAAATATGAGAAGTAAACTTGACATACCAATGCTTGGAGAGTTCAACTGAGCTATGCTCTAACACCTTATGTTACTAAGCATTGTTATTTTTGTGGTAATAAAGGATGTTTGCAATGGGGATGCAAAGTTCGTAAGATGCACTTTCTTTTGTGTCAAACGAGTTGGCTAAATTTGCTCTCCTAACGAACTCAGATCATTATTGTCCAAAGTTGAAATGACGAGGGTACCCAAATACACCACAATCTTTTAAATATCAACCTTTAAATACGATACCAAGTGTGATCGTATATGCACAAAGTCGAGACAATGCGACAACTTCTTATTCTCTTGACAATAGTTACGGTCCGAAACGATTTACTATATGATCAATATCAACTGATTACGATTTGACGCACAAGTGTATTTACTTTATTATAATATATAAAACAATTATAATGTGGAAGTAAAGTAAATGACACAACACAAGATTTTGGTAACGAGGAAATCGCAAATGCAGAAAAACCCCGGGACCTAGTCTAGTTTTGAATACTCTCAGAACTAATCCGTCATACAAAATCTAATGCCAACTTCGTATAGTTGATACCAAGTAGAATTCCCCTAGATGCTTAGTTTCTTCAGTATCCCTGCATCTTCGACCTCTTGGTGACGCACGTGAATCTTAAGACATAAGTCACTATCTCAAGTTGCTTTACTCCTTTTGACTGTATTCCAAACAACAAAATAATGAATCTGTCTGGTAACTGAAAAGATGAGGGTACACAAATACACCACAATCTTTTAAATGTCACCCTATAAGTCTGATACCAAGTGCGATCGTCTATGGACAAAGTAGAGACAATATAACAACTATATTATATACTTTTTTTTTATCGTCTATGAATACGAGATCGAGACAATACAACAACAAAGTGTTCACTTGATAATAGGTACGGTATAAAACCGAAACTCTATAGGATCAATATCAAGTGACTAGGATTAACGTACAAGTGTTATTTACTTTAAATTATAATAAAAAATTATAACTGGGAAATAATAAATTAAATAACATGACAATATTTTGTTAACGAGGAAACTGCAAATGCAGAAAACCCCGGGACTTTGTACACTTTTAATACTCTCATAATTAAGCCGATATACACAATCTAATACCAACTTCGTATAGTTGAGACCAAGTAGATTACCCATAGATACTTAGTTTCCTCAGTATCCCCGTGCCTTCGACTTTTAGAGTCACGCACGTGAATCACCAATTCTTTTTATTGTATTCCAAATAATAAAGGATAAAGATGTTTAGTAACCACTCTAATCAATCTTTGGTAATAAGATATTATGAGTTGTTGACAAAGGCTCTTCTATTTAATTTAATAAACTCCTTTGTCTGTTTAGATCAATCTAAAAGTTTGATTACCGAAATAACCAATTTTTAGATTCAGAATCAATCAATATAGAACTCAAAGAGTAACTATAAAGTGATGTCGATCTCACGCAACTAGAGAATAAAGTCTATCAAAGATCAACACGATTTTAGTTGGATCTCTTCTGTTCAAGGTTTGTGCACTATATTCACAAGATACAAAAACTAATAAGAAAATCTACTTCGTCTTCAAATCTTCAATTGTCTTTTTAAAAACCTGCACATCACAACTTGAATCCTCTTGTGATCAATCACACTCTAAACGGAGTCTGTTAACAATGGATTATCACAAGATGTCTTTAGATCCGCAAATGGGTCTAAAGATCCCATCGATACTTTGTGAAAACGTGGGGGTACCAAAATAAACCTCCAACTTTTTTGTAGGCAATATGTATGGACAAACTTAAATATACTTCCGAGAGTTCAACTTAATGATTCTCAATAAAATAATAATATTCAGAGTTATATTTCTTTCTCTCACAATCATAAAGTTTATTTAGGCTAGTCCATGAACCTGATTTATGTGTGAGGGCACTTGGGTGATTCCAAAGATCAATTTACCAAGTAATCAATCAGTTCGTATCCAACAAACGAGGATGGATGTATCTACTTTAATTGACTAGCGCACAACCTGTGATATTTCAATTATAAAGATAAATAATATAATGCGGAAAAATAAATAACACAGACACCATAATTTAGTTAACGAGGAAACCGCAAATGCAGAAAAACCCCGGTACCTAGTCCAGATTGAACACCAAACTGTATTAAGCCTCTACAGACACTAGCCTACTACCAATTAACTTCGTACTAGAATGTTGTTGAGACCGAATTAAACCCTCACAACAATTCAGTTCAGTCAAACTCCTTACGCCTCTTGAATCCCAATAGGACTCTGCGCAATTGATTACCTTAGCTGATGTCCTTTACATCATAAGAGTTGCTTCAACACAATTGAATACTTTATACCAATCTTCCACCCACATATAAGCCTATATATGTGATTTACTTTTTGATCATAGATCTAGGAGATTGGAAATCGATAGCAATAGACAAAGTCAAGCTAACCTCAAAATCCGAACTTATGCAACCCTAAGTGCAACCTAAATTATTATTCACCTCATAAGTATTAAACTTGTGGAACCAATCAAAGTCTGAGACGAAGAGAACTTGGATAATTTCTATGTATCTTGTTCAAGTAAGAAGCTCAACAATCGAACAAGATCAGGATACTCGAGCTATCAGGTAAACAATAGCTGGACCTGGATTCATGAATACTTATGAAGTCTTTGTAGTCGCTAAACCCTAAAAGGTTTTCTGGAGATGACGACTCTAGTTACAACTATGACACAACGAGATTGAGATAGCAACACTTGTAAGTTCGACCGAGAAATGCTATAACAATATCGCCCTTTGTCAATTTTAGTGACAAAACTATCAATGGACAACTATCAATGCGTATGGAAAAAATATAAAGCTTTAAACACTCCTCGAATCTATCATGCTGGATTTCTTTGGTTTCTTCAACTCTTTGAATTCTTCGTTACTTCAAGTTGCAATGATTCTGAATGTGTTCAACTCAACATCGTTGTTGTTGAAGATCAGTAGTGATAACAACTATGAAAATAAATATTCTCAATCGTTGTTATACAGAAACATAGTATTATTATCTTCTTCAAAGCTCAATTGTATCCCAATTTTGAAGTAATACTTCGGTGATATGTTTCTCCCCCTTAATTAATACTTACATCTTTTGCATAATAAGTGAAACCTATAGATTATTTATTCGCTCCCCCTTATATAATGATCTGTAAACCATATGTATGTAGTGCGAAACTATTAAATAATTCTCCCCCCTTTTTGTCAATGAAATTGGCAAAGGTACAAAAATCATGGGATCGTAATGAATACAACCAAAATATACTTCAGTATTCTAAGGTGTTTACATATCAACTTTGTTTAGATGATTTCACATACTAAGACAATACTTAGCCCTCATCTAGGAGACTTAAGATACAAGAATCCCCTTTAACTTCCATATCCACACACCCCACAAAGATATATAACAATTATGCAAAAGTTCATTTAAAAAACTCTCCCCTATTTGATGACATTCCCAAGAGAACAACATGAATGACTTTTCTTTCAAAAAGAAGGATTTTGTCGGATATTAACAAATCTAATGGATTTGTTTCCTAAATGTCGACATAAATTAATCTCAGCGGCAGTTACGAACAAGGAGAAAAATTTAATTGGTATGACTTAACATAAGAAAATCTTACGGAGTGTGTCATGCAGTAATAATACAAAAGTGTGATCACAAGTAGATCGATACTGCGAGAAAATTCTCAAAGAGTTTGCTCAATTTTCAGTTTATAAAAAATGTAATAGATTTCACTTCTGAATATATATGAGATATCAGTTAAATTCACATAAATAAAAGGACACATATATCTCATAAGACTTTGAGAAATATACAAGAATATCCATGAGGATCAAGTATTACGATTATCTTTCTAAGATACATACTTGTAAGAACATCCAAGATTTGACTTACTCTTTGAAGGAGGAACCAATCTTTTCCGCTAGGATTTACACCAAGATTGCCTACCAAAAGCGTATAAAAAGATTTCCTTGAAAAGGAAAACAAATGCACATATATAAATATATAATTCGTTAAGAATCATGCATCATTCAAGCAATAATAACCGTGTTCAATAACACTTAAGACTTAAACTATGAATCATGATCAAAAGAGATTTAATGATCAAAGTAGTCTTATAAGTGTTTTTAGAGAATTTTTTCTAATGAAAAACATTTTATAAAAATAGTTTGAATGCATATGAAAATTTCGGCAGGGGAGGTATGCATACCGGGCACATGTACCAACCCTATTCGCGAACTTTGGTATGCGTACTTGGTACGTGTACCACAAAGCAATTCACGAATTCAGAACCTTTTTGGTATCCATACTGGGTATGTGTACCAAACGTCTTTCCCGAACTCAGAACTTTCTTGGTATACGTACTGGGGTACGTGTACCGTCCCTGTTCCAGTATTTCAGTAGTAGTTCTATAGACTCTCTTTAATCGATTTGAAACATTCCCAAATGACATCCATGATGAATATCATCGCTCGGGATATTTTCAAATGATAAATCTTGACTTAAAACCTACTTTATAAACAATAAATTGTTCTTCACTATATTTGTCAAGAATATGAACAACAATTGCTTGTATTTCGAGATTTTAAACAAGATAAGCTTGAACTCGAAACTTCTTCTTTGCAATTCACCAAAAACGTCATCGGCAATGTTTGTTTCTTCAAAACCTGAACATTTAATTATATTAAACAAAAATCATGTGAGGTAAACATGAACAATACACAAAGTACATGGATCGTTAGCAGCATTGGTTTGTCTATAGTTAATACTTCACCTACGAACTATTAACTCTTAGAAAATGCGAGAAAAATAAGAATACAAAAATAAAAACATTTTTGATATCCATAGATCATGGCATCAAGCATATAATAATGAAATCATAAAAATTTCTCAAGTTTATAGATATACTTTTAGATGAATCCACTCATGAATCCTACGACTTTACCAAATATTCAATGTCTTACCTGGCATAATATGTGCGCCCCAATTTTGTTGCTTCCCTCAACGTATTCATAATAGCGCATTTCTTGGCGAGGATGCACTTTCAACACAATCAAGTTATGTTGAGATAAACAGTGTCTAGATCACCACAGGTGGTTGACAACAAGCTTGATATAACAACACTTGTGAGTTCGACCGAGCAATGCTCTAACACATGATAAGTGTTGTAAACACCCTAATTATTATCTATTGTTTATGATTTCTTTGTGAGTTTTCATGCAAATTATGTGTCTTATGGTTGATTTTGAGTTTTATAGGTGTTTTGGAGTCATTGGAGCAAAAGGAAGTATAACTCGTTTAAATCCTGGATTTCATCTTATCATATTGGGGAGAGCAAAAATATGAAGCCAGTGGCGAAAGAATAGGACCGTTCCATGAGAAAATTATGAGCAAAATCATTGATTAAGCTTGTCAGTTCCTTAGGACTGACATTATATGTAAAGGGGTGCCATTTCAGTTGGCCCTTATCCAGTAGTACCTGGGTGGCTGTATCAATCTCTCTTCCCACCAAAACCCTAAAATCAAGAGATATTATTTCTCTTATCATTACACCAGAAATTTATAGAGGACCGAGAGTGAGATCCGACTGCATCATTAACTGGTCGAGATTCTATACACATGAAGAAATTGATGTTCAGGGAGATAAAATCAAGAAATTCAGAGAGGGGTTTACTATCAATTTGTGAACTGGGGTTTGAAGTTCTTGTAGAGAGAATGAGAAGCTGCTGCTACATATTGAGAATGAAATTGGTGGTGAACTGAGATGAGAGTTTTATGTGGTGGATATCATGGGTTCTTGAGAATTACAGAGACAAGTAAGAACAAGGAGGATTATCTGATGAGATCCCGCAACACAAATTGAATCTGAGATGAAGGAATCATTGGTATAATTAGGAAAGAAGATTGAGATTGATGGTTTCTGTAGCTGTTGACTGAAGTTTCGATGCAAGAAATCAAGGATGAAGGCAAGTTAAAATTGAGAATGGGTTTGGTGATTATGGAAGAAATGGGTGATTGAGATGAAATTTGGTGGCTCTGGTAGTGAACTAGTTAGATAGTGGCAATGAGTTGATGGCAGTGTTGGTTCTAGTGGAGATGCTTCATTGCAGGTGGAGATGGCTTCCATATGAGCCTTCTGTTGTAATTGGGAGAGAGTTTCCAGGGCTACAGAAAGAGCAAGAAAGAGATGGTGGTGATGGTTCATAGGGATTGTAAATTATTGAATCTGCAGGTTAAAAATTCGGAAATTACTGGAGATACGAAGGGACGAAAGAGATACGAATCGGATGAAAATAAGATTAAGAACAAGCATAAAAGAGTTGATAAATAAGATAATTATATTGAATGATAATCTGAATTGTGTTCCAAAACAAAATACACGGCCTGTATATATAGGCTATCAAAGAACGATAAATAAAAGGAATACTAACTAGTCTAGGAAAGTAAAAGACTTGACAACCAAGAAATACCCAATTAAGAGTCTGATAAAAATTAGTAAACTAACAAAGAAAAGATGTACTACATCAGTCCCCCCTTCTTGAAAGAAACTCGTCCTCGAGTAAAGCAATAAAAAGAACTTCATTGTCTCCATGAAACGTAAAGATTTCTTGTACGTTGAAGATATTAGAAATACTCCAATCTGATAAAAGATCAATGACATAAGAATTATCACTGATTTTCTCCAGTACCTTGAATGGACCATACTTTTTTGTTTTTGTTTTATTGTAGGTTCCAGCAGGAAAACATTCTTTCCTTGGATGAATCATAACTAATTCTCCTTCACTAAAATTCTTAAATCTCTTATGTTGATTTGCATCTTCCTTGTACTTGTTTTGCTTTCACTTCTTGATGAATTAATGAAGCTTTCTCAAGTAAATTATCTGCTTTAGCATTTGATTGACGCAGCTTTGGAAGTACTACTAAATCCAGAATATGGTTAGGAACTTTAGAATAACAATCTCAAAGGGTGTCTTACTTGTAGACCGATTAATTGAAGTACTAAAGGCAAACTCCATATGTGGAATTAGAGTGTCCCATTGTTTATCTTTGCCTTCAATAATCTTGGTTATAATCAAATTCCCTAAAGAACGATTTACAACTTCAGTTTGGGGATGAGCAGTTGTGTTGTATTGTAATTTAGTTCCCAAACGCATCCATAGTGATTTCCAAAAGTAACTCAGAAATTTAGTATCTCGATCAGAAGTGAATGTCTTAGGAATTCCATGTAAGCATACCACTTCTTTGAAAAAAAGATAAGCAATATTGAAGCATCTGTAGTCTTCTTGCAAGCTATGAAATGAGCCATCTTTTAATAGTGATCCACCACCACCATAATAGAATCATTCCCTTTAGAAGTACGTGGTAATCCAAGGACAAAATCCACGCTAATATCCACCCATGGAGCATCTAGAATAGGAATAGGAGTATACAAACCTGTGTTTTGAATAGTTCCCTCAGATTGCTGACAAACCATATATTTTTGCGCATATTTCTGAACATCTCGTTTAAGTGAAGGCCAATAATAACGTTCTTCAACCAAAGAAACGGTTTTATCACGTCCAAAATATCCACCAAGACCACTGCCATGCAATTCTAGGATTAGATGAAGACGCAAAGAGCATTGAGGAATACATAAACAATTTCCTTTAAAAAGAAAACCATCTTGAATAAGAAAATCATCAACACTTGTTGTTGAAGAACCACACTTTTCCCAAAGACTCTGAGAATCTTTGTCTTCGCTATAAAGGTCTTTTAGAAAATCAAAATCTAAACTCTCATGTTTGAGAGTGATAAGAAGATGAGCTCTCCTACTCAAAGCATTAACTACCTGATTTAGTTTTCCACTTTTATGTCTTATAGAGAATGTATACTGATTGATAGTTGATAACCATCTATCACGCATCCTATTAACCTTTGCTGAAGTCTTCAAAAATTTAAGAGCTTGATTATCAGTATTTACGATGAACTCACTATGAATAAGATAAGGATGCCACTGTTTTAATGCTTGAACAAGTGCTATCAATTCTAGTTTGTAAGTAGACCATTTCTTCCTTGTATCAGATTTCTTCTCAATGTAATAAGCAACTGGATGATCTTCTTGAGACAGTATGGATCCTATACCAACAATGGAAGCATCACAATGTATTTCAAACGGTTTGTCAAAATTTGGCATAGCAAGAACAGGAGCACTACACAATTTTTCCTTGAGTAAATTGAAACTCTTATCTGATTCTTCAGTCCACACAAATGTGTCACGCTTCAAACAATCCGTAAGACCAGCTACAATAGTGCTGAAATTCCTGAAAAATCTCTTATAGAAAGAAGCTAAACCATGGAAGCTTCGTACTTCAAGAATAGAAGTAGGAGTAGTCCAATAAACAATAGCTTTAACCTTTGAATCATCAATAGAAATACCAGTACTTGAAACCACATACCTAAGAATGTCACTTTATTTGTTACGAAAGTGCACTTCTTTAAGTTCACATATAACACATTCTCTTGTAGTGCATAAAATACCTTAGATAAATGTTTAAGATGTTATTCCTCATTGCGACTGTAGATCAAAATATCATCAAAGTATACGATGATAAATTTTACCAGAAAAGGTTGTAACACTTGATTCATAAGATGCATAAACGTGCTAGGAGCGTTGGAAAAACCCAATGGCATCACAAGCCATTCATATAACCCTTCACGAGTCTTAAAAGTAGTCTTCCATTCATCACCTATACAAATTTGTATTTGATGATAACCACTTCATAGATCAAGTTTTGTAAATACTTTAGCACCAGAAAAAATATCAATCATATCATCTAGTCTAGGTATTGGAAATCTATATGGTATAGTTATCTTGTTTAATGTTCTGAAATCTATACACATACGATGACCACCATCTTTCTTGTCTACTAAGAATGCCGGACTAGCACAAGGACTTTTACTTAACCTAATCAATCCTTTTTGTAATAGATCATCAACTTGTCCTTGTAAAATCTCATGTTATTTTAGGACTCAACCTATAGTGAGGTTGATTAGGAAGAGAAGTTCCTGGTATAAAATATATTTGATGTTGCAAATCCCTTAATGGAGGTAAGGTATTAGGTAATTCATCAGGAAATAATTCATCAAAGGAAGATAATAAATTTTGTACCTTAGAAGGAATTTCCACCATCGGTTAAGTAGACTCATGAGAACTCAAATTATGAGTGTGTTGTAAAGATCGAGTAATGGAAGCAACTAGGGAAGTTGTCTCTGGTCTTGAGTGTTTTATTGTTGAAGTAGAATATTGTAAAGTCCATAATACTTTAGTAAAACCATCATGAATGAAGGTGTACGTATTCTCATAGAAGTTATGAATAACACAAATATCATACTGCCAAGGCCTTCCCAAAAGCATATTTTCATCACTCATATTAATCACGTCACAAAGAGCATAATCTTCATATCCAGGGAAATAAAACTTAACCAAACATTGGTGAGTTATCTTTTGTGTAGAAGAACTGTTTATCCATCCAACAGAGTATGGATTTGGATGAGGAGTTACTGATAATCCCAACTTTTCAACCAACTTTGCAGTTAATAATTTTTAGTACTTCTATTGTCAATTATTATACTACAAAGTTTATCTTCAATAATGCATTGAGGCCTGAAAATATTATGTTTTTGTGAAAGACATGGTTCTGTGATCAGTATTGGACATAGAATACCCAGAAAATCTGCATCATAAGCTTCATGTGTATGCAAATATTAATGTTCCTCATCTTCAAAGATATATTTTTCTTGTGTTTCTTCTTGAGCTTCTTCTTGAGTTTCATGAATATAAGCATGAAAATTTCGACATTCACTAGAAATATGTCCAGATTGATTGCATTTATTACACTTCTCTCCTCCAAACTTTGCATAAGGATTAGTAGTTTTAGGTAAAGGAGGAAATTGTTGTTGATATTTACTTCTAGTATTTGGAGCAACATCTCTGAGATTTGTATTTTGAAGTGGTTTAGCAGCATGAATATTCATTAACGGTGCACTATCAGAAGAGAGAGGTGTTTGGTTGAATGAAAAATTTGGAGTTGATTGTTGTTGAACATGTCGACCATAATTTCTCTTTGGTGGATCAATAATTACTGTAGATCTGTTGCCACCTTGGTTACCATAAAAAGAATTATATGGTCTGGAAGCTTTATTAAAGTGTTGATAACGAGCTTGTCATGGATTTTCTTGGCGAGAAGTACTGAGCACACGCATTTCAATCTTAATAGCTTGCTATATCGCTTCAACCATTGTAAAAGATGATTTTGTCATCCCTTGTTGAATTAAATTGTTCAATCCATCAATAAAACGTGCAACCAACTGTTTTTCAGTTTCATTCAATCTGTTGCGATCAATTAAAGCATAGAACTCAGCTATATATTCCTCTATTATTCTAGCTCCTTGTCGACAGTTTTGAAGCTTGAGAAACAACTGTTGTTTAAAATCTTGAGGTAAAACTTAGCTCTTAATAAGTCACGCATCCTCTTCCAAGTCCTTATAGGAGTTTTGTGATACTTACGTCGATCATCACATAGAGTTTCCCACCAAGCAGCAGCTCCACCTTTAAGTTTATATGCTACGAGTTTTACTTTAGAAGAATTAGGTACTTCCATAAAAGAGAAAAACTATTCTACTTCATATAACCAATCCAGCATATCTTCAATATGTAAACCACCATGAAAACTAGGAATATCAGCCTCTAATTTGTATTCTGGAAGATTTCCATAAGAATTCATATTAGACTTCAATAGTTTTTCGTCTTTCCATTGTTGTTCTATGATGTCTTCATGTTTGTCTTCATCATCACTGTTGATAGTTATCATTGTATATTTTTTTATGAATGTAACCTTCTGATGGTTCTGTGTGATGAATAACATATGAAACATGTACAAGGATAGACGTATTTTGAACAAAGGAAGGTTTAATTTTCTTTGTTTCATCATCTTCTTTTTCACCCGTTGTCTTCTTCTCATCTCATGTATCATCAGTTAAACCAGGCATGCCGTTCTCTTCTAAACCGGTGTGTACCAATAATTTATTTATATATTCGCCATGGGTAACTAATCTTGTTTCCATAGTTTCAAGCTTGTTTGTGACGTCAGTTTTATTCGTATCAAACTTTTTTTCCAGAGAGAAAACAGATGTTTGAATAGAAGTAACAGAGGTTTGAAGAGTTTTCAACAGTCATGCGATTTCAGCTAAGGTAGGAGTATTATCCCCCATTGATATTTTTTTAGGGTTTTGAATTTGTGGTTTTGCGGAAGCGATTATGGATCGGTTTCTAGATAAGAATCTAGAAATGTTGGTTGTGGTACCAACTAATGTAGAACTGATAGAAAGAAAGCAATTTGGAGATTGCTGGAGATACAAAGGGACGAAAGAGATACGAATCGGATGAAAATAAGTTTAATAACAAGCATAAAATAGTTGATAAATAAGATAGTTATATTGAATGATAATCTGAATTGTGTTCCAAAACAAAAGACACGGCCTGGATATAGGCTAGCAAAGAACAATAAATAAAAGGAATAATAACTAGTCTCAGAAAGTAAAAGACTTGACAACCAAGAAATACCCAATTAAGAGTCTGATAAGAATTAGGAAACTAACAAAGAAAAGATGTACTACATCAGTAGAGAAAGGGAAGTTGGTCTGGTGGCATTGAGGTTGCAAGTGAACAATAAAGAAGAAGCTGAAATGGATAGTGCAGTTGGGAGTTGGAACAGTTAACTGTGATAGTGATAAAGAAGTGCAACTGGAGTTTGAAGCTACAAGATGAAGTTAGTACTACTGGTGTTGATTGGCATGGGGTAGTCAGTTGCAGGTTGAGAGTGCAGACAATGAGGAGTTGGAGTTGCTACAGAAGTTAAAGAAAGAATGGATTGTAAGATGGTAGTGCAGCTGTATGAATGTTATATAGTTGGAGTTGAGTATGCTCTTGAATTCAGGAGATGTAGATGGTTAGAATGGGATCTGAGATGTTGAGCTTGAACTGGAATTGAGAAGTTATTGGTGGTGATGTTGTGTGGTTCAAGAAGGGTATGATGTTGCTGAGACATTGGGGTTTGGTGATTGCAGCTGAAACTGCAAATAAGAGCACAAGATGTTTGAGCTGAGAAAACAGTAAAGATGATGTTGTTGCTTTGAGATTGATGGGTTGCAGTTTTAGAAGCTAAGAATATTTACAGGGGACAAATGGGTTTCTTGTGGATTGTTGGTATTGCAGTCATGGCCATAGTTTTGTGTGGGTTTGGACAGGGAAGCTAGGTTGAAATGGAAGTGATGATTAGATGAATGTTAGGAGCTAAAATAGCAGGGAAATGAGCAGTGGTGGTTGCTTGAACTGATTGAAGCTGCATCTGGAATGTAGCAGGTTGGCCTGAGATGGTGTTGATGTGATACTGCAAGAATTAGAATGGAATGTATGTGCTAGTTTGCTAATGGTTATGAAGTTACAGGCGTTGGGAGTGGCAATGCAGGTCCATCATGGCTGTGACTGAGGTGGTGAAGCACAATCATTGTGCAACAGCTCAGGCCTGTGCAATGGCCTATACCAAGACAACTCAGCTCAATCAGCCAAGTCAGTTGACTGACTCAGTGGCTTTGACCTGGTTGACTGATATTTTGACCGGTGACCGGGTGGACTTTTCCGGTCACCTGAGATATTTTCCGGCAAACTTCCGGCCATTACATCCGTTTTCCGGTGAACAATTTTGACATATTTTTACATGGGTATTTCTCTTGTATGGGCTTGGTGGACATCTTACTATTGGATCATTTGGACTTTGGGCTTTGATGACCTAATTTTGGAAAGATGAAAAGCTATAAAAGGAGAAAGTTTCTATTTTTCTTGACATATTTTTCTACACTTCTACTTGGAGCTTTGGAAAACGACGACTAGGGATTGCTTTCATTTTTTGTTTTTCATCTTCTTCATTTTATTATTGATTATGATTATGATGAACTCAAAAGCTATGAGTAGCTAAACACATATTATTGGTTATGGGATAAAGTGGATTTCACAAATGATATTTGATTCAATGAATTAGTTTTGTCTCAGTAATTTATTATTTATGATTCATGGTTTATATTGTCATATGATTTGATTGTTTAGTTGGTTGAGACCGGAATCAATCCGATTTGCATTCATTTCTAAAGCTATATTAGGGTTTTCAATACGAAAAAGTTGTTTATCCCTGATTTTAAGTAACATAATTGTGGGTAGTGCTTGTAGTGATATATCCTACTAGTCACAAGTGAATCATAACTTTTGTTAAAACGGATTAGTGCTTTTACACATTCGTTTGCATTGATTAGTTTATTCCATAAAACTTAATGCTCTTGGGTAGTTAAATCTAATTGTGCTTTTACACTTTAGGTTGCTTTCTAAGTAGAATTCACATATGCATCATTTAATGTGGTTGTGATGAAATCAGGGAATTAGCGGGATATACTTGCGATCAAGGTATCCTAGGACTTTTAGTAAATGAGAGATTAAAACACCAATTCTAGTCATTGATGAAAATACATGTTTGTGAATGATACTATCCCGTGACCAATAACTTCCTCTTATTGATACTTTCATATTTTATTGCTTTCAATTATTTTTATTGCTTTGCTAAAACAAAATCCCCACTTGGTTACTAAGAAATTGAAAATTTTATAACAACAAAAGCCTCTCTGTGGGAACGAACTCCTTCTTACCACATACTTCATTAAATTTAGTTGAGTAAGAAAGTGAAATTATTTTTGCTCGGCTGACAACTGATTAACACACCTTACTAGTATCAATAATATGGTACTCATTATGATGATATAATTTCATCAGTGTCCATATTGAAAGTGAATTTATTTATTTATTCTGCGAAATGATAATAACTGGGCCGGTTAGGTACCTAATTAGGTCACGATTTCGTATGGGGCAGAGAAGACGGAGTGAAGTCGTAGGTGTGGTCGATCATCGGATTTAGAGATGGAAATCAGTATTAATAAGAAAACTAAAAGTCATTGTAGATTTCGAGCTTTTGGATTGTGGGACATCTACATGCAGACGCTTTGCTTTTTAGGTATCAGGGAATTTTCGGTAATTTATTAAAAAAGATTATTTTAGCCACATGTAGATTGCTGACTCAGCTAATCGAGATATGAATGGAAAACTTGACGATGAGTGGATACGCTAATTCGAATTCTTTAAGGAGGAAATGCAAATTAACAATCTTTATTGGGGAGGAAACGCAAAATCTGTCAATTTTTTTTCAAAACAATTGATTCATCCACCTGCGGTCAAAACATATTTACATGGTCAGACAGCTAAATGGGTATTTTAATTTATTTTATTTTATGTTTTGATTTGGACATCTGAATGCTAAAGGATGGCGAAAAAATTATTCAAAATGAACCACGTGCACACAAATACATATAGCAAAAACACACACTACCTTCAATATTACATTGACAAGAAAAGAAGAAAAAAAATTCTCGACTCTTTTTTTTTTCGAAAAGAAAAACTCTTGGCTCTTAATTATGGCACACCACCACATATAAATACTAGTTAAAATCAAATAATCAATTATCAGCATCAATAATCATTATTTAATAAACCGTATTCTCTTTTTTCTTATTACTTTTGTAATTTTTTGTGTATGAATGTTAATTTTAATTGTAAAACTAGACTCCTTAAAAAAAATGTGAGTTGAGGTGGTATTATAGAGGAAATACATAACTTGAATAAAATGACTCTTTTTGATTCAACAACGAAGATTACAACTTATATCGTGGATTTCTTGTATTGCCAATGGCATGACTTAACTACTAAATATTTGCAACTATTAATGGACCCTATTAATTTATCTTCTCTTACTGCTATAGTGTCATTTTATGATGGCAGGGTTATGGACTCAAAGCAAATTGGGCAAGGTGGATCCGATTTATCAACCTCCGATGTTTTCTTATCCAAACAATCTCCATGATAAACATGTCCACAAACTAAAATTGCAACAACAGAAAGTTCATTAGATGATTCTGCTTCATCTTGGTAAGGTTTCTTTTTTAACAAGTCCAGACATATGCCACACAGTGCCTTAACTATATCATGAGTTGTTGTTGCTGCATTGGCCACCGATGAACTAGCTTTCATTCTTCCTGTCTTGTGAGAAATATTCCCAAAACCATCGCTGCTGCTTGGTTGACATCCATGATGAGTATGCCACCTGTTAGCTAAATTGCAGAAGAATCTCTCGTCGAACAACGAAATAGTGTTGTTGTTTAGCAAATTTAGTGAATCTACATTGCTTCTCAACGCCTGATGAGAGTAGTAGTGATTAATGGGGTGATGTCTTGCATGTCTTAACAATACTGAACGACCCATACCATTTTGGTATACTTGCGCAAGTGAAGCATGAGTATTAAGTCCCGTTGTTGAAATGTTAGGTGAATATGGTTTCACAATATTTTCATCAGCTGATTTCTGCAGCAGCATTAAATCATTAGAAAGACATAATTATTATTGACCTTACAAAACTAAACCTAGTACAATTTTAAAATGATGAGGAGAATCAAAAGTAAGATTTATCAACTAACCATCTCTGAAGAAACGTTCTTTTCGGAGGAGCATGGCCGTGGAGTGTCTGGAGATTTAAAATGTGACGATTAGAATCATTATCCCACTTGTAAAAACTTTCTAAGAGACACTATTCCAGTTAAAAGAAAGGCAGAGATGTCATTCAATACGGGAGACCTGTGTCCATTACTGTTTCATGAAACAACCAGTTGATAGGATTAATGCTAATGTGCAACTACCTAATTTTAGTTTTGATGAGTTTGAACTCGGGTCGTTGGTACCTTCATTCAGGCTCAGAACGTAAAAAAAAAACAGGTAAAAAAATGCAATATGAAAATATACTGAAAAAAATTGGGCGGCGTTTGACCTGGGATACTACCTCTCAGTGTACATATTTGTCCCCCGCACAAAAAAATCTGGCTTGGGGAAGCCAATGTTTCTTGCAGCACTAAATCAAAGCCATTTCCTTTGATATATGCACACTATTATGAATAAATTACGAACCTAGAATTTTCAGTTACCTACGGTTCAATACAAAAAAGAGAAGATAAATTATTTTCACATGAAATTCAGGCCAAACATACCTGAAGAACAAAAGTGAGGTTTCTTTTGATATCTCCTCCTCTTTCCCATTAGTACTATCGATTTTTCTTTAATTACACGTATAATATGATAAAAATAAAATACTAAACAAATCTGAAATTTGGGATTTTAATTAAAAAAACTTTATGGTATTGCTATCTTGATGCAGAGAACAACGGTAATCCTCCATTGTTCCTACGGTTAAAAAAAAAAAAAAAAAAAAACTTTTTTAATTTTTCTGATTCATTTCTTATTGGACCCTGAGCTTCCTTAGATTAAAAAAGCCCATTACATTACACCAAATCGACGGTCCTTGGAGTATCCATTCTTAAAACGTGGCATAATCTCAATACTGAAGTATCAACTATTCTACACATGCGCAACATCAAAATTCTGGTTTATCTTCACAAAAAAATTATTCCCAAAATTCATACCCACAGAGAAATCATGGCTGCTTCATCTTCATCTTCTCTGATCCATTTCCCAAATCTCACCACAACACGTGTCAGTCATTCAAGCAGACATCTCTCCCTACAGTACAAACCACAATCATCATCAGCAGCAGGAGCCAGTAGTCTGAGTTACCAATCTAAAATAACCTCAAGAAGAAATTTGAAAGCAATTGAAAAAGGAAAAGAAGAAAATTCAGCAACAACAAAATTTGATAATGTTGAAGGAGGAGAAGAATTGAAGAAAGAAGCATTAGAAGTTGAAGATAAATTGGGTGCAGAAATTAGAGAAGCAATGAAGGTGAAAAAGGAGGAGGAGGAGAAAGAGAATGTGAATTACTGGGATGGAGTTATAGAAGAGATTAAAGAAATTGAATGGCCAGTGTTTAGTAAAGTATTAGGAACTACTGGTGTAGTTATTGGTGTTATTGCTGGATCAAGTGTTGTG
The DNA here is from genome assembly GCA_023529315.1 of Papaver bracteatum. Classification (NCBI taxonomy): domain Eukaryota; kingdom Viridiplantae; phylum Streptophyta; class Magnoliopsida; order Ranunculales; family Papaveraceae; genus Papaver; species Papaver bracteatum. Next base: position 90,962 of record JAJJWX010002870.1, read on the forward strand.
TTGCTTACTGTTAATGCTTTATTAGCTGAATTCTCTGATCAAGTTTTTGCTGGTAGAGGTGTGCAAGATTTCTTTGGTTGAAATGCAATGTTCTAATTATCTACTGTTTGTTATTGCCATTGTTCTTCTTCTTGCTGTTTCAACATATACATATTTGGAATTTTTCATTCTTTGTTGCATTGTCTTGGAATTCATCAAAATGTCTGTCCCAAAAATCTGAAACTAAGTGTTAAGTGATAGCTGCAAGTTTTTTAGCATTTTAGTTGAAATGCAAGTTCTAATTATCTGTTTGTTTTGTTCTTCTTTTCATTGAATTTTTCATTCTTTGTATCATTATGTTGGATTGTATCAAAATGTCTGTCCCAAAAATCTGAAACTAAGTGATGCAATTTAGCATTAGCAATAGCATTCTCTTTTTTGTTCTTTCATTGTCCTTTGTATCATTTTTCTGCACTTATTTCACCAATTCTCCCATAAATGTTAGGTACCTAAAAAGTATGACCACCTATCTTATATGCTCAATTTTCCAATAAACATGAATCAGCCATTGGATGTACACATTTTTGGTTACACCCTGCGCACTCTGCTGCGTGGACATCAGAATTACTTGTATTTGTCATGATGACTAAGAGGATGTTGGATGCTCATGTAATTCCACGGTGGTAAGAACTAGCTGATTACTGTGTTAGTGAGTAATAAGCTCAATGTTAACTTATGTGCTTAAAAAGGAGTATTAAGCTCAACACTTAGTTATGTGCTCAAAAAGATGTTCTGCAACACATTAAATGTATGGGCATTGAGCCACACAGGCTTTAAGGTTTATGTGTAACAACATCTTCTTTGATGTTTCTTCAGGAGATTGTTCATTTAGTAACTAATTATGTTTCATAGAATTTACACTGCAGACCATCCTCAAAATTTTGATCTGGATATTGACACTTGGGTTACTTCCAAGAGAATGCACTTTGCTGATAAGTTGTTTAAGAGTCTGGTCAAATTTTTCAACTTGTAGTATTTCTTTACATGTTATGGTTATCGTCAATATATTCCAGCTTGGACACATCAAATTGAAGTGGCGCCTATTGGTATTTCCTCACTGGTAAGGTGTATCCCATCATTTTCCTATTCTATGATGGTGTGTTCTATTTCTTTAAGTTTTAGAGCAGTACTACAAGCTATGTCAAATCCAAGTTCTTGGACATTGCTGTATTATTTCTGCATCTGTACTACACAAAATTCTTGATGCAAACTGTCGCGCTCACTGTTTCTTGTTTGTTAATGGGAAACCTTCAACGTTTTGTCCCTTGTAAAGAGCCAGCTGGATGATTGCCGACTGTCGTACTTCTCATCCCCAACTTGCTGGAGAAAATGGGTCAGATCATCATAAACTTGACTACTCTCTCAAGTGCTCCCAGCACACTCGTAATATCCTTCGAGATGGCCTCTCAAACGCAAAAATTCCGACCTGCCTCGCGTCCATAGCCATCTGTCTCAAATGTTTGATTTTGATCTTGATGTTTGTTTAGATTGTTAATGTGGCTAGAAGTTGCCAGGGTCTCCGATAAATGGCAGATGTGATTATGGTTCTGAGTTGATCTTACCAATTTAACAAATGCTCGTAGTAACCCCTTAAAATGTTTGTTACTCTTTATTGTCATTTTCCAGATTCTGAAGGTATGAATAGATCTTAAGAAATGAGAAACCAAGAGGTTTTTCTTAAACTTATTATCCAAGAAGTGGTTGAGACCGCCACAATTGACCCTTGTTGCAATCAACCCGAAATATGTTGATTATTTAAGCATTTTCAGTTTCTTCCCTTTATAGATGTCGTGTAAGCACTTAAACCCCATTTAGCACTGCTTGTGGCATCAGGGTCTCTTGAGTGTATGAATAAGTCAATGATATTGGTAAGGTGGTTTGGAGGTTCTTAACAGGTGGAGATGCTCTTCGGGTCAACATCCTCAAAGCAAAATATCTGCATAATAGCTCCTATTGGAACTGCAAAAACAAGAACTATGCCACTGCAAGATGGAGAAGGATGCTGCCTGTTCACGACAGAATTAGAGATGGATGCAACTAGTTTGTTTCCCCTGGCGAGTCAACTAAAATCTGAGTGGAAGAAAAAGTTGCCAGCTTTCCTTCATTGCGAAGCTTCAAGGTGGATCCTCTTTGCTTCTCCAAATGACTGTAGAAGCTTGTCTTGCAATAAAAAATTGAATGAAGTTCTCTAGGACTGGCTGAAAGAGGAAAAAGGTCTCCGTACCTGCTGGGCTGTGTTATTTATGGTCTATATGGAAGAATCAAAATAAACCATCTTTTCTCCATACCTACTCGATTGGGCTGTGTGGTCTACATGGAAGAATCAAAATATAATCATTTTCCAAAAGGTGAAGTTCAACGTTCTGAAAACTATCAATGTGGCTCAGAGATTGGTGGATGGGATGGTCTTGACAGAAGTGAAAGCTTGAATCATCACTTCACCATGAATAGAAGTGAGGATCAAGAATGAAGAGTGGAGACCCCCTAGTGAAGACTGGATAAAAATAACTGTCGATGGGGCAATGCACAAGTATACATCACCAGGTGCTGTGGTTGCCTATGACCATGAAGGGAGTTACAAAGTGCTGAAGCAAATCTTTGATAGAAACTGACCCTCTGGTGGCTGAGGCTCACGCTTTCTGCAAAGGTATGAATTTTGCAAAATCTCAAGCTTTTCGAAGTATCTTTAGTCAGATTGTGAATATTCTCTCTCAGAAATCCTCAACTTTCCAGCCAACTATATGGCACATAACCTCGCAAAATATGCTGCTACTCATGGCATTGCCAATAGGTGGCTTTCTTCTCCTCCCTCTTCTGTTGTGCACGCTGTGCGCCTGTGCCTCGAGTTTTCCTGTAGTTATCCTATTTTTTTTTTTTTCCTAGTAAAAAATAACCTGGCACTTTTAGGGGCGACCCCAACGTAATTAGGGGCGACACAAAAGACAAAATAGGTTAAAAATACTTATATGCCCCTTTATAATCGGGAGGTTAATCCATAATCGGTAGTTTGGAGCAACTCTATATTCGGTAGTTATATGAACTATTTTGACTACCGATTATGGTAAGATTTCGACAAAGATTATATTGTATAATCGGAAGTCATGATAACTTCATTTACTATCGATTATAGGCTCAACCAAATTAGAAAAATAGAGGATTTTTGAAAAATCTCATTTTGGGGCAACTCTATATTCGGTAGTTATATGAACTATTTTGACTACCGATTATGGTAAAATTTCGACAAAGATTATACTGTATAATCGGAAGTCATGATAGCTTCATTTACTACCGATTATAGGCTCAACCAAAATTCAGAAAAAAGAGAAATTTTGCAAAATCTGATTTTGGGACTACTCTATATTCGGTAGCTATATGTGTTGGATATTTTCAAGATTGTTTGCCGCTGTCCGGGGGGGGGTAGCCCCTCCCGGCTGTGTTCGACCTACTCTATATTCGTTTGTACGTAACTGTTAATGAATTTGAAAACCTATTCGGTTTTCCAGAAATTTTCACAAAACGTGTCTGTTCCCATAGGGTTTCTTCATTATCGGAAGTCATGATAACTCTGATTTTGGGGCTACTCTATATTCGGTAGTTATACGAAGTATATTGACTACCGATTATGGTAGGATATTTGCAAAGAAAGTCACTGTATAATCGGAAGTCATGATAACTCTTCCTTTCTTACCGATTATAGGCTCAACCAAAATTCCAAAAAAAAAGAGGATTTTTGCAAAATTCTATTTTGGGGCTACTCTATATTCGGTAGTTATACGAAGTATATTGACTACCGATTATGGTAGGATATTTGCAAAGAAAGCCATTGTATAATCGGAAGTCATGATAACTCTTCCTTTCTTACCGATTATAGGCTCAACCAAAATTCCAAAAAAAAGAGGATTTTTGCAAAATCTGATTTTGGGGATACTCTATATTCGGAAGTTAAATAACCTAAATTCCTTACCGATTATGGTAGCATTTTTGCCAAAGGTTTACTGTATAATCGGGAGTCAATATAACGTTATTTACTACCGATTATAAGATAATCAAAATTCAAAAGATTTAGGATTTTATTTTGGGGATACTGTATAATCGGAAGTCATACAAACTAAATTTACTCCCGATTGTTGATTACCTACCGATTGTACAGTTATCTACCGATTGTAAAGGGTAGTTTGGCCATTAAAAAAAACGTCCCGGAAATAACCTTTCGGTTGTAAAATAACCTACCGATTATTTATTATTTTGTCTTTTTGTATCGACCCTAATTCGGTTTTGGTCGCCCCTAAATGTGGGAGGAAAAATAAATAAATCAGGTTTGTTTTATAAGTTTGGCTTTGTTTTTTTTAACGTGGAGCGCTTTCTTCTTCTCGTATAAAAGTCAAAATACCACGACAAGTTGTAAATTAAAATTTTATAATAAAATCTGTGCTTCAATAAAAAATAAAAATATAAAAGTCAAAAAGTTACACTTGAGTTTTAAGGATCAGTTTGGACCGTTAAGATCGTGGAATCTAAAGGCTCACATATTCCATTTTACCTATAAATATTCAAGTCAGCTGAATCAAATTTGAGAACCAAAAACAAAATGGACTACTTCACGTCTCTTGCTCTTATCCTTCCGGCCATTTTCATTTTTCATCTACTCTACAAACGATATCGACCATCTTCCGGCAGCCTCCACCTTCCACCATCACCACCAAAACTTCCAATCATCGGCCACCTCCACCTCGTCTCCGACATGCCACATCACTCGTTCTCTAAACTCGCTCAGAAACACGGTCCAATTATGTATCTCCAACTCGGACAAGTTCCTACTCTAGTCGTTTCATCAGCAAAACTAGCTCAAGAAATTCTTAAAACACACGATCATGTTTTCTCAAATCGGCCACAAATTATTGGAGCTCAGTATCTTTCTTTCGGCTGTACTGATATAACGTTCTCACGTTACGGTCCTTATTGGCGACAAGCAAGAAAAATATGTGTGACTGAGTTACTGAGTCCAAAACGAGTTAATTCTTTTCATCTTATTCGCAACGAAGAAGTCGATATATTAATCGATTCGATATCGAAATTATCAGGATCCGAAGTAGATATGAGTGAAAAGTTCTTTGTTTTAGCTAATGATGTTTTATGTCGAGTCGCATTTGGGAAGCGTTTCATTAGTGATGACGAGTCCAATCGGTTACCTAAAGTGTTGACTGTCACACAAGAATTGTTTTCTGGGTTTTGTATTGCTGATTTCTATCCTGGGTTAGAATGGATTAACTCAGTCACCGGGTTAAAGAAAAAATTGTTGAAGAATTTGAGTGATTTAAGATCTGTTTGTGATGAAATAATATCAGAACACATGAATCGGGATAACAATCAGAATAAAACGGTTGGTGGTGGTGGTCATATTCCGGCGCCGGATAGAGAAGATTTCGTTGATGTTTTATTGAGGGTCCAAAAAGCCGGCGACTTAGAAGTTCCAATTACGGATGATAATCTGAAAGCTCTTGTTCTGGTAATTACTTTCTTTTCCTCCGTTTTTGTTTTTGTTCGACAAGTATTTTACATGAAACGTAAAATGACAAATGCAAGTCAAAGTTTGGACATGTACAATATTTATTCATTCTTGTGTTCCTATACATTTGAAAGGGATTTTATGGGAATTATTAACTTCGTAGATTTAACAGTGAGAATTATTTTGTTTAATATAGACTGAATAACCCGTGTAATAGTAAAAATTGCACGAAGAAAAAGAAATCTCTAGACCAGAAAAGGATATCTCTCTAGCAGAATTGTAAGTTTATAATTTACTGGCCCCAAACATATTCAACTTTAGAATTCATTGTTCATTCACAGTTCTAGACAATAACTCGACACACACTCCTGATTCAAAATTCTGGGCTGTCATTTGGTTAGCGTGATAAATGTGAATGATGATAAGTCACAACTTTGCCCACCACGGACGGTGGACAAGTCTATCCCTACGTTACATCAAAATCATTGTTCTCTATCTTATATATATTCTGATACTTTGATGCATTACATAAACATAAAATGAGCACGTAACATGGTTCGAGTTTGATGTTTTTGTCTTGTACTATGAGATGATTATTGTAGTTTTTCTTTTTCTTTGGATGGTTGGATATGATACTTTCAAATCAAAAATATTTGAGCAGCGTTTACAAAAAAAAATTCTTGTATCGATTGTTAAAGAATTTAGAGTATCTTTTATTTAGCGGTTAATCATACTAATGTCGAGATATGTTGCGAGTCTAACAGGACATGTTTGTTGCTGGAACTGATACAACATCAGCAACACTAGAATGGACATTTACGGAACTAAGCAGACATCCAGACATTATGAAAAAAGCCCAAGAAGAGGTAAGAAATGCAGTTGGACCGAAAGGACTAGTTGATCTCAATCATCTTCCACAACTTAACTACATGAAAGCTGTTGTCAAAGAGACCTTTCGCATACACCCACCGGTCCCTCTCTTGGTTCCTCGTGAGTCTATGGAGGACTGTAAGATTGATGGGTACGATATACCGGCAAAGACACGTGTACTAATCAATACCTATGACATTGGTAGAGACCCGTCATCCTGGTCTAACCCACTTGAGTTCAAGCCTGAGAGATTCATGGTTGAAAGTGGTGGCAGAGACGTTGATGTTAAGGGCCATCAAGATTTTGATTTACTTCCTTTTGGTGGTGGTAGGAGAGGTTGTCCTGGATACTCTTTTGCGCTTGCAACTATTGAGCTCACTTTGGCCAGGTTAATGTATCATTTTGATTGGTCGATGCCCGTTGGGATACGAGCTGAGGATGTGAATCTCGATGAGATATTCGGATTAGCCACTAGGAAGAAAACTGCATTGGTTCTTGTACCCACCATTAATGAAGATTACATATGTGATAGTGATACTCAAGCTCAAGGACAATGAATCACGTCGTTGGTGTTAAAAGAAAATCCTTGAGCTATTGGAGTGAATCGTACTGTGTTGTATATACTTGTATTAGAATTATATGTTTACTTTTTTTTTTTATCTTTTTTGTTCCCTAATTTCCTATCAAGTTTTTTTCTTTCTTTTTTTTTTATACGAAGAAAAATTCATTAATCAGGAAGATATCCCCTTCGTATCTAGAAGGACTTGATATGAAATACAACCAGGTGGGTTATCAGACCATCATTAGTTAGCTTCTCAGTACGAGCTACTCTAGAAAGAATGTCTGCCACCTTATTTTGTTCCTTAGGACGTAATAACATTTCCAGATCTTAAAGCTTATAAAACATAAAATGACGTCTATAATAAAATTATGAAACTGCCATATGTTGAAATGGACTTTTGTTATAGCTTCAACTAGGATCATAGGATTTCTCTCAAAGTTTATTACTTCCAACTTCAGCTGCTTAATCCACTTGACAGCCTCCCATAAAGGTAGTCCTTCCACATAATGCTTCATCAAAGTAGTTGCACTTTGCTCCAGACATAATGCTTCATCAAAGTAGTTGCACTTTGCTCCTTTTGCAATTCCTGCAGATTTACGAAGAATTAGAGCAGTGTCGGCATTTTTTGTTATATAGTCAAAAGAACCATCTAAATTTAAAGTGAAAACACCATCCAAAGATGGAATCCACTTTAAGTTAACTCTGACTTCTCTTGGGACCTATTTAAGAGATGATTTAAGGCTAGAAGTAGTATGGTATAAAGTTATATTAGTAATCTTGTGAATAAGTTCCCGTGGATCCAGAAACTTGTTTTCATACACCTTAAAACACCTCTCTTTCCAGATGACCCAAGAAGTCACCATTCTTTTTATGATAACCTCAGAAGTAATATTTCCTTGTTCAAAAACAAGAATATCCAGTTTGAACATTCTTGTTTGATCATACCCTGAGATCCAAACTGCAACCTCGTACTTCCAAACCAAACTTCCCTTGAATAACTACAACGCAAAATAATACGAGAAGCACTTTCTTCTCTCAGACCACACATATGAAAATTTATGTCAGCATTAGAAGAATGTCGAAGAGTTCTAGCGATAAGACATTTCTAGATGAAATGCTTAATTCTGGGAATGACAAGAAATTTCCACATTCTAGAAAAAAAAATTCTTCATCTCTTGAGTAGTACCTGACTGGCCATGAGTATCCATATACAGTTTCTTGTGTGCAGAATTCACGTGAAGTAACCATTCTTCTCCAACTTACAGATAAGTTTATCTTCTTGTTGAGAATGGATATGTAATCCTGAAATGGCACCAACTATCTCAGGAGTAAAAAGATCATAGAGAATACCAATATTCCAAGAGTTGCTCTCTTGATTAAATAAGTTCTTATCTAAAACATAATAAGAAGGATTTACTGCATTTTCCTTAGGTTCTGATGGAGATTGAAAACCAACAACCCAGACATCCATTCATATCCTGATTTAAAACCCATTTTCAAGACTCCGAAAATTATTTAATTTAATGAACTGAATTTGAGAACTAATACTCCTCCAATCATAAGAAGAGTCATCCTTTACTTTATAATAAAAAATATCACCATTGGGATAATATTTAGCTTTCATAGCTTTGGACCAAATGTCAGAACCTTTAGTGCATAACCTTCACGCAGATTTAGAAAGAATAGCTCTATTGAAACAGTCTAAGTCTCTAAAACCTAGACTTCCATCCTCTTTATCCAGACTCAAATTTTTTCAAGAAACAATAGCTCCCTTATTGGAATCTTTTTTTCTCCAGAATTTTCCTTATAGTGAATTAAGATAAGATCTTTTATTGTATGGTCAGGAAATTTGAAAGAAATCATATGATGCAGTGGAATTTCATTACGCATATGTTTAACCATAACTGTTCTCCATGGTTCATAAAGATTAGAAGCATTTCATTTAGAGAGTCTTGATCTCATTTTATCTACTAGAACAGAAAAAGACACTTTTTTGTTCCTTCCAATAAAGAATGGAAATCCTAAATGTTAGAGCACTGATCATTCGAACTCGCAAGCGTTGATATCTCAAGCTTGTTGTCAAGTTTAGTTGCCAAACTATAAGTCTTGATTTCTAGTCTACTTATAGCTAAGTCTCGGATTATGATAGAAAGTGTAGTTGAGCATTAGAATTCATGGCATTCATCGATCAAAGACGAATAACTACTAAGGGGAGCTTGTGGAAATTCATCAATAAAAAGGTATGTGGAGACTTGAACTCATCTATCACTCAAAAGTCTATCTACTTTATCTCCTATTTGAGAAAAAAGTCGTATAGCTATATAGACTTCAATATACACATTTGATATTTCGAGCTGAGTTTAACTCGCTTACATATTTCTCGAAATATGTTGGTAATCTTTTACTTTAACCAAGTTCATCTTATATTCTTGATGAAATTAAAAAGATGATCATGTGAAAATCGCCTAGTAACATCTTACATGATTTGTGTGAGACAGTCATTTGATGTAGACTCAAAATCTTTCGTATTGATCATTCGATCACTTGAAAATTGCTTTGAAGCTAATAATTTGTGTGAGACAGCTATTTTCGTCTTACGAAAATGTTTCAGTAATTGAAATGGGAGTTTAGAACAATTGAATATAAGCACGGTATGCGTACTTGCATATGTGTAGTCCAAGTCCGGGAACCATGGTATGCATACCCGTATGCGTACTGATTGGTTTAGTCAAGGCCCGGGAACCAAGTACGCATACTAGAGCGAGGTTTAAGTTCCGGGACTTTACTGAGTTTGATGGTATGCGTACCAGTTCGTTTACTGGCGAATCCAAACTTAGTTCGGCCACTTAGGTATGCATACCCATTTGCATACTTGAGTGGGTTATGTTCTAAAATCGGTTTGTTCATAAACTAATACATTTATATAATAAGGAATGCAATCTTTTGCAAACCGTGGTTATAATGTTCATGAATCGATTCGAGGGAATCAAAATTGATTTTGCTTCAATTGTGTCTTGTATACTTATACGAAAAAATAAACAATCGAACAACTTTAGAATTAGTTTCATTTGAGTCATTTGAACTAGTTATGGTTAAGAAGAATAAGGTTGATATGAAAGTGTTCATATGGCTAACTACGGTTAACTATTATTGAGCCAACAAAGGTGCACACGTTTAGGTACAGTTATTCATATCTAAATGAAGTCACTTTTCATTTGTGTATAACAAGCTAAGTTCGATCTAACGGTTGAAAGATATTATCTTGAGTCTAATCAGGTTTTCATCTAATAGTGAATATTGAATTCTTTGTTTCCAAGGTAACATTGATTGCAAACCCTGATTCGAAGATTAAAGGATAACTCTAGCAAATGGGAAACCTAATCCCCACAGCTCTTGTGTGATACTAGTTGTGACTAGAGTCGATTCTCTTTTAGCCTTAGATTTTTCACGAAACCCTGTAGGTTAACAACTTGAAGACTTCATTGGGATTGTGAAGCCAGACCCAACTATTTTCTATGTAATTTCATGTTCTGATCTTGTTGTTTTCTATCGTATTACGTACTATCTTCTCTAATATTTGCTCGAGATTTATTCTCCGATAGGCAAGATAAAAAGTAGTCACAAACATCTTCGTCTCATCGTTTGTGATTCTACAATATATTGTTTCGCTACCATACGATTATGATTATTATGAGGTGATTGATATTTCTGGGTTGTTATTCGGGAATATAAGTCTGGTATATCAATTGGTATTGTTCACCTTGATTTATCAAAAGATGGAACAAAAATTCTAGGTATTTCTGTTGGAGACAGATTTATCTATTCAATAGACTTTTTTGTGTGAGACGGATTTGTTTATCAAGTCTTTGACTTTGGTTCGTAGAAACTCTAAGTTGTGGGTGTGATTAGCTAAGGGAATCAAGTGTGCAGAATATGGCATAGTTTTAGAGGCGTAAGGAACACGACCGTACCTTGATCAGTGTGAGATTGGTTAGGGCTCAACTACATTCTAGTTCGTAGTTAACTTGGAGTAGGCTAGTGTCTGTAGAGGCTTAATACAACATGGTGTTCAAATATGGACTAGGTCCCGGGGTTTTTCTGTATTTGCGCCTTCCTCGCTAACAAAACTTCTGGTGCCTGTGGTATTTCTTTTTCGCGTTATATTTTATATATAATTTAAATATCACAGGTTGTGCGTAAGTTCAATCAATTGGGAATCCCACCTTTGATTGTTGATTAAATTGATTGACACTTGGATATTGGTTTTTGATACCGTCCAAGTTATTTCTTATATTTAATCAGGCTCAAAAATTCCTATTTGTTCGATTGCGGATTGAATTGAGAAATTGAGATATAACTCTTTGATATACTTTTATTAAGATTGATTCTGACTGTCTAGTTGATTCTCTTAAAAGTATATTGGAGTTAGTCCATACAGATTGCTAAGCGAAATATTGGGTGTGGTTGTTAGACCCCCATTTTTTTCACTAAATACTTCTCTTTAGGATCCATAATAGGAACTTGTAATATACCATCTAAAGTCTCACAAGCAGATGGACTGACATTGTTTTTGAAATATATAGAAGACTTATTAAAGTTAATAACTTGTCCTGAACATCAACTAAATTCCTAAATGACTTGAAGAAAAGTCCTGGTCTGATAAAACAAATCATTACAGAAAAACAAACAATCATCAACAAATAATATATGATTAATTAATTTTAGGTACCCTTCTTGCTATTTTGACTTCAATTATAGTCTTAGCATGTTCACAGAAAGCAATCTTAGAAAGTGACCCCATATCAATAATAAAAAGATAAGGAGATATTAGATCTCCATGTCATATTCCTCTAGAAGGATGAAGGGCTTACAAGGAGACCCATTTAGAAGTACCTCAAATTGAGTTGTGCTTATGCATTGATAAATTAAGTGACACCACTTGTCACAAAAACCAAATTTTTTGAGGACTTGCATTAAAGAATCCTATTTTATCTTATCAAATTCTTTTGACATGTCCATCTTCAGAGCCACCATACTAGATTTTCTCTTCATGTTGTGAACCATTTCTTGAACAAGTGAGATATTTTCATAAATGAGAAATAATCTTCCCTATATGTTTCTTCATCCTTCTAGATATTATTTTTGGGATCAGTTTATAAGAGGTGTTACATAGGGATATTGTCCTGAAGTCTTCAGGTTTATGAGAAGTTGAAGTCTTAGGAATTAATGAGAATCTTATTCTGTTGTGTTGGTTGAGAAGGAACCCAGAGTGAAAGAAATATTGTATCATCTCAATTAGGTCAACCTTGATTGTCCTCCATTGAGTTTCATAAAAACCAGGTGGAATCCATCTGGTCATGGTGTAGATGGGGAAAAATGATTTGTTGGTTTCTTAGGAAAGTGAAGAGACGATGGTTCGGGCGAGACTCCTTAACCGATAAAACTGCTTAACCTCACAGAGATGCACTGCACGGGAGTTCTTTGAGTTCGAGAGATCAATATGTAGGACTCCGGCCTAAACCAAGTCAATGGCCGTTCCAGAGTCAATTCGGTCACAAAGGGGAAAGAGGGTTGGTATGTAGGAGGAAAGCTAAGAATTGTAGGATCAATGATGATCAAGGATTGTTGATGTGTTGAAGGTTTCTGCAAGTATGTGAACTTTGTAAATAAGTTTCGAGAGAATCGTTGTTTTTGAAGAATAGACGAATGTTGTCTTTAGTCAACGATTTATAACTTATTTATATTGTCAGAATAGCAAACACCTTAATCCCAGTAAGTGTGACGGTTTCTTGAGTGAAAGAGTGGGAAAGTGGGAGATCGTGGTAAAATCAGTTTCATGTCGTGTGGAGACTTGGTTGATCGTCCATCCACTACTTTGCTAACTCCTTCAACCTCTTGCACGACTTACTCATGTTTCTCATCGTGGATGAACACACGTGTTATAGGACGCCAGACCAAAACCCTGATTGATATCCCCCATGTGACTTGATTGATGTCTCACGAATGTGGATTCTGCAAAGCATACATGTATTTGATTAGTCAGTCGTTGACTTATTAGACAACGAGTCTAACTTTTGTTGAATTGAGCATGAGTGAAGAATGCTCAGTGATTCATGATTGAGACGTACAGTTCTTATGTTAATATTGTCCATCTGAGAATATATTGTAAATTCGAGCAACTAAGCAAGTATTGCTCGATTCGACGAATTACTGAATATTGATAGTTGGATCAATATTCGAGCAACTGAGCAAGTATTACTCGATTTGACGAATTACTGAATATTGATATTGATAGTTGGATCAATATTCGAGCACCTGAGCAAGTATTGGTCGATTCGACGAATAAATGAATATTGATAAATTACTGAATATTGATAGATTAATCAATATCCGAGCAACTGAGCAAGTATTGCTCAATTCTATGAATTACTGATAACGTAACCCAATAAAGTATTAATTAAAATATTGGTAGTCTACCAAATATTATATAATTAATCTGGATGTCAATTTCTACCGGATAAACATAAAATTATTAGTGTTTGAACTTGCTCAGAATGATGATTTGTGGAGCGTTTGTTCGAAACCCTAATTTTGATCAATTGTTCGTCAATTGATGAATCGCTGAAAATAGGTCACTGAGTAAAGAAAATACCGACCACATGGAATGATGGACGACCATGTGATACCCAAGTGCTCGAGTGAGCATGCACCAGGGTCTTTAGTTGACTGGTTGGTAAAAGAATGGTTCGATCATTTATTAGAATAACTAGATTTGTGCATGTGCTATGCACCGGGCATATTATTTTTCTAGCTTGGTGTACGCGAGGCTTCGCCCCGTCCGTGGCGATGTATTTTTTGGTATGCACGGGGGTTCTCCCCGCCCCGTGGCAATGTATATGATTTAGTGTGCGTGGGGCTTCGCCCGCCCCGTAGCGATGCATTTTTGGTTTGGTGGAGATGTATTTTTGATTTGTGTGTCGGGGAAAATACATTAAATAGGTGGAAAATATATGCAATTTTTTTTTCCTTTCAACTTGGTGTGCGCGGGGCTTGTCCCGCCCCGTGGCAATGCATTTTCGATCTGGTGTGCGTGGGGCTTTGCCCCGCCCGTAGAGATGTATTTTTGATTTGTTGTGGCGTGGAAAATACATTAAATAGGTGGAGGATATGTGCAAAAAAAAAATTCCTTTTACTTTCGCAGAAAATATATGGATTTTTTCCTATTTATATATTAATTTTAAAAAAAAATCCTAATATAAAAATTATTCGATTTCCAAGTTGAATTTGGACTTCCATAAAATCCAAACACAGTAAGTTATGTTTTCCTTTTATGTTTGTAATTTTTAAACCAATAGGAGGGATCCCCTCACACTTTTGTTATCACACTATCTCACACGTTGGACCATATTTTTTCGAATAAAAACCAAACGGTAATGGATTTTAAGCTAATATTTTGGGGATATGTTAATATTACATAGCTCTACATTCCTACCAAAAATGAGCATATTCTGAAAAGAATAACACCACCATCTACTACTTTGAAAATGAACCATTGAAAATCAATATATTTCTGGCCGTCGAAATTCAGACCGGTAGATTGTGAGGTTTTATATTTCGGAATGTGCTCATTTTTGACAGGAATATAGAACTTGGTAAGAGGAACATATCCTCAAAAAATAAACTTCAAATCCATTACGGTTTGGTTTTTATTCATGAAAATGACGTCCAACGTGTGAGATAGTGTGAAGGGATCCTTCCTCATCATACAATTGCCAAGTGTCCTCACTTAAATATTATCACTTTATGAATTCCATATTTATTTTGGTTTCCTTTTTTTAATTTTTTTCCTATTCTTTTTAAACCAATCATACATTGTCAAGTGTTCTCACAAAAACTTTCCTTCCATAAAAACCACAAAAAATTTATTTCGGACAATAAAAAATTACGGTTTCCTCACCATTCGACGTGGAAAATTTATTTACCTAGACATTTAATTCTTCGAAATTCATATCCGGCTCCCCAATTATGTTTTTGCAATTTCTAATAAGACCGTAGGGATGGAAGGAAAATAATTTTAGATCACTAAATATGTGGAAATAATTTTGGAAGCCCATTGCTCATTTTTGCAAACATAGCAATACCCCGTTACTTTGCCTTGTGTACGGACCTTGGTAAAGGGGCGTCATGAATCGGTAGAGGGGCGTCAAACTAATAAGACAAAAAAGGTCATTAGAAGTAAAATCAAGTGCCCCTTATCAATGAAAATATGTAAATGACTAATTAGCCCTTATTGTTAATAATCAAGATTAGTAATGATAATCAAGATTAGTGTTAATTATCAAGATTAGTTTTGATAATCAAGATTAGTGTATTATAACTCTAAAATCAGATTTTTAGAGTTATAAAAAAAAAAAAATTTGAGGAGAAGAAAACTTATGTGATATTTGTGAAACCCTAGATTTTGATTCACTCAACCAAAATGAGTGATTCCAGTTGCAAATTTGAGGTGGGTGAATCTCTATATGATAGAGAAAACAAGTACTAGTTCCATTAGCTTTTTGTTGCTTAAAATTCTCTAAAGTATGTAAAAAAATCAAAATTTTAAAAATTTCAGAAGAACATACGGTTGGTAATTATTGGTTACCAACCGTATATGTGAGATACTGATTGGTAACAAGCTACCAAACCAACCGTGAATCTGGTTCAATTTGGGAAAACCCGAAATAATACTAGTTACGGTTGGTAATTAGTGGTTACCAACCGTATATGTGAGATACGGTTGGTAACCAACTACCAAACCAACCGTGAATCGTTCAATTTGGGAAAACCCGTAAATAATACGATTCTGGTTGGTAAAATTTATTCTATTACAAACCGTAGGTTAATTACGGTTGGTAACTTTAATATCATCCTCAACCGTATGTAGATACTGGTTGGTAACTAACTCGAAAATATGAGCCGATGGAAAAAAACTAACATGCAGGACAAAATACGGTTCAGTAATGTTGTTTAAATTACCAACCGTATCGACCAAAATTCTCGAGAACCAAGAACATACGGTTAGTATTTGATATTTATTTAATTGTTACGAACCGTAAAGCATAGATACGGTTCAGTAACATAACCAATTCTAACCGTATAAATAAAAAATGCAAAAGATTCTAAAATTTGATTTTTAACCTAAAACTCCAATTTTTGATGGAGAATACACTTCAATTGAACACAACAAAAATACTAAATGGGTTTTCGAATATAGACTTCAATCAACAATTATTAATGTTGCGAATCACCGATTAATCACGATGAAATTTTCGATCGATTTTAATGGAGCTTATGGTTAGAATGGAAATGGAGGAGAAGAGAAGATGAAGAAGAAGATGAAAAAAATCGATTTGATTTTTTTGAATCATTAGGCTTAAAAAAATTGATTTGATTTTGGTTGATTTAAGGTGAAAAGGGTAATCTAGTCAATCTACACCCCTATAGGACACCCCCTAACCAATATGAGGGTCATTGCTATCACACTTGACGCCCCTCTACCGATTCATGACGCCCCTTTACCAAGCTTGTTGTGTACTTGCTATGTTGTACTGAAAAGCGAAAATGTACTGAAAAACGTTGAGGCTAAATACGTGTTGGAATGCTCGATGCATGTTTCAATTTGATTCCTTACCAGCGGGGTAGGCTGGTCATTTGAAATGTAAATAGATCTACTCTCTGGTCCACTCATTTACCTTCTCTTCTCTTCTCTTCTCTTCTCTTCTCTTCATAATTCATATTCATATTTTTCTCTCAGTCCGATCCAACCGTCTATTACTTAGGAACACCCTCTTATTTTTCTAAATCAGATTTGATCCAAAACCAAAACTCAAAGCCCTCCTTTTTTACATCTTTTCTTCTCTTTGATTCTCATCTTCTCGACTTCTCCCCAAACAAACTCTTCCCCTTCTTCTGTTGTGTTTGTCTCATTCTTTTTCTTAATGGATATGGAAATCCCTCGATCACTATTCACTACCACAGTACCCAGAAGTATACAGACACTAACACCCCTATTTTTATCTTTATCAGTATCAGTGAAAGATTTGTACTAATTTTGTTATTTTCTTGTGATTTGCAGATGATATTTATAGAGCAAGAGGTTTAAATGAAGTAACATGTTCAAACAAATCAAGTATTTCAAACTTCGTAGAATCAACATATGGGGATCTTATCTACCAGCAAAACATACGAAGCAACTAACTCAGGATTATGTCTGCCGGAACTAAGCTCATATACTATGTACCGGGAACTAATTAGAAAATAATTACCATCTTCTATTGAAAATTAATGAAAACCACGACCAATTAATTTACATAAATATTTATCCTTCCGCTACGATCAGTTGTCGATGATCAAAAACAGGGTTTGGGAGAAGTAACGGTTGAATCACCCCGTGTCTTTACTAATATAGTTTCCATACTAACAGTGTAACATGATTTCCTCAATTAAGTAATCATCGTAACACAATTTCCTTAATTAAATGGAAACCAAAATTAGATAAAAAAAATTTGTAAAGATTTGGATGTAAGTGTGTCAATATTTCTTTTTTTTACATGAATTCCTTTTTCATGTTTTTTTTTTTAATTTATTTAACGGTTTGGACGTGAGGTTTGTTCACCCTTAGTAAAATACAATTAAATATAGGTGTAAACACGATGTAACTAAATAATTCAAGTTTAAATTCCAACATAAGTATTGTCTACCTAATATTTTTCCAACACCGTTACTAACGGACAGTTAAGTATTTGGTGTATCCAAATTGTAACCAAATTTTAATTATTACAACCAATAGAGTTATGCCAAGTGTCCTCACCATAGCTTATGCATTAGAAAAGGCCTTTCTAAGCCAATAGGAAGCGAGGGTTTCATCACCGTTTAATATAAGAGCTTTATTTGTCAAGGCCTTTAAGGGAGAAGATGCTCGTGTGAGCGTTAGGTGATAAAACCTAATTATGGAGAAGTGAGGGAACGACCAAGAGGGCATGAGACTGGCCCTTGGTGGTCGTGGGACCAGTTGTTGGTCGTTTGAGCAAATTCCAAGTTGATTGAAAAGAGTTTGGACCCAATATGAGCAATTGAGCAAATTAGGTCAAAATCATGAAGATGTGTGGGAACGGCTCCTTGCGAGCTTTAGGTCCGGCCTTGGTTGGTCAAGGAAGCATACCCATGTCACCATGATGTCTGTATCTCAATCCTGAGAGTTTTGGTATTTTCTGATGTGCGTTTGAGCAATATTTTGGATTTTCAGAAGAGTTTGATCTTTGACTGAAATTCTCGATTTTTGCTTGAATGAGCAAGTAGGACTTTGCTCGTTTGATCAAAATTTTGAGAATATTAAAAAATTTATATTTTAATATTTGACGTGAGTAGCCTAGTATGTCACGTGATCATTTGACTTTTTGGCTTTTTCATGGTTTGAGCAATATTTGAGAAAATATGAATAAACCATGATTTTTTGCTCAAACGGATGAGTTTCATGAGATGAGGGAAATAATAAATATGAAAACAAGGGATTGCAAGGTGTGGGACCGGACACGGCTAGGGTATGGCCGGTCGGCTAGGTAGCCCGGTCCCACATCACCTTCCCTATTTTATTTATTTTTCATGAAACCGTGAAAATATAGAGAAAACGTGAGTTTTGCTCAAACAAGGAAAGTTGCTCGAATGAAGGAGTCTTCATGAGTTCATGAAAATAACAAAATAATAAAAAATAAATGAAGAGGCGTGGGGGACTGGCCGTCCGGTGGGCCTGGTCCCTAGGCGCCTCTTTTATATATTTATTATTATTATTTTCTCTCTCCTATTTTGTGTTGGATTCCTCGATTGTCCATACTTTCAAATGCTCGTTCGTGCATCATTGTTGAGTACACTTGCACCATTTTCTTAGGGATTATTCGGTGATAGTCCAGACACCCAATTGTCGAGTAATTATTACTAATTCATGAAATTCAGCGGAGAATGATTCATGAAACGGAGCAATAATTATGAATTGTGCATCTATTACTAATCCATGAATCCAGCCGGGGGATTCAGGGAACGGAGTAATGAGATATTCAGGGAACGGAGTAATGAGATATTCAGGGACGAAGTAATGAGATATAATATATTATTTTCTAGGAATTCAGTGGACGAATATCAATGTAGTATTAATCTATTGTAGAATCGAGATATGAGATAGTTGAAGCATCATACTCGTTATGAAGGGTGTATAGTCAGGGAACAACGTGCAGCGTCGACGTCCTGAAGGCGTTTAGCCCTCTAACAAACAATTATGTCTAGAGAGATGCCTGAATCTATACACGGTCTCTCTATATAGTCAGGGAACATCGAGTATCACCGACGTCCTGAAGGAGTTAAGCCCTCCGACAAACAATTATGTCCAGAGAATCTCCCAATCGTTCTTCTATGTATAAGGGGGTCTCTCTATGTAGTCAGGGAACAACGAGTATCTCTAACGTCCTTAAGGCGTTAAGCCCTCCGACAAACAATTATGTCCATAGGACCGACCAGTTATGTTATTCTTCATAGAGGGCACGATGAAATGCGCAGCATTTAACGCTCAACTGGTGGGAGACTTTTCGAGAAACATATTCATCATGGCTATGAGAGGAACTCGGTCAGAGATCACTAAAAGGTTCACGGATTGTAAAATATGAATCGTCACATGCATTCCTAAAGCCGGGTCATAAATATGCAGTATCATGATTTTGCGATTTTGACCTTTGTCGAAAATCCACCATCAACACCTGGAGACATCCAAGCTTTCATAGACATGAGGGTATTAAATATCTCTGATTCTGGAGGAAATTGAAGGAGTTTCGTATTATCTTCTTCTGAAATACATTGAGGAATATGCTGCAAAAATATTATTATGAGTTTGTAATTTCAACTGAAGTACCGATCTTTTGAAAATAAGAGGTTAATAAATAGTCAAGTGCATCTCTGTTACTACACGAAGTACCATATGGATCTAGAAGACTATCAATTTTGTTTCTTGATTTTCTTCTATTTGCTCTTGTATGAAAGTAATTAGTATTTCGTCCATTTCACCATAATATTAATCTTTGCCCCGTTGTCTCCCCATTGAGCAATTTCAGCTTCAATTTCAAGTATTCTATCATTATTACTCCCATTCATATCAGATTGTTGAAGAGAAGTAAGCTTATCCTTTAGATCAGTAATTGATCTTTAGATATGACCAAAAGTGTTCTTATTTCATTATGATAGTTGTTTTCTTTTATTTGAAAAATTATTCACAAATACAAAATATGCAGAACCAGATACATCAGAAGGCCAATAATTTTCAATTTCAGTTACACAACTAGATCATGTAACCAAATTTTTTTTAAAAAATAATCCACTTTTTACTCTTAACAAATAAATTGTTATACAACTGAAGTAAAATAGGAGTATGGTCTGGTCCATTTTGGGAAATATGGGACAAACTAGAGTCATGATAATTCATAAACCACTCACCTTTAACTAGGGCTCTATCCAATCTAGTTTTGATTTTTCCAGCCATGCTTGTTGTTAGTCCAAGTAAATGGATTTCCACTAAAACCAAGGTCTGAAAGATCTGCTTCTCTAAGTTTTTAAGCAATACTACTACAACTCAAAGAGGAAGCATGATTTGACTTTTCTTCAGGATTAAAAGTAATGTTTAAATCTCCTATAACTACCCAAGGAATTTTGAGAACTTTACTAAAATATCTAATATAGTACAATTGTTCTTCTTTATAAGAAGTAACATATAAGCATGTTAAAATCCATTCTACCTTAGGGATCATTCATTACAATGGCATTTATCATGTTAGTACTGGAGTGCACTATATCAGCCTAAAATCCATCCTTCCATAAAATGATTGAACCACCAGCTAACCCCACATAAGGTACTAACAACTATTGGGAAAGAGCAGAGACTTAGTGAAGTTAAGAATTCTACCATCATTAATTTTTGTTTTAGATATAAAAATTAAGTCTAGATTATGAAGATTATTTAGGTGGTGTAAATGGTATTTAGTAGCCTTTTGACAAAAACCTTGATAGTTCCAAGCTAATTTTTTTATTTTATCTAAAAACAAAAGATTTATAAAGAAAGGAATTAGTTTATAAATATTAAAGACAAAAGAGTTGGGGAAAAAGAAGGAGGAGATTCTTAATACCTGAGATCCAAGCTTTCCTTGATGTCCAAAAGTGGTGGATGCTACTTCATGACCATTTTTGTACATCTCCATTACATCGATGTTGTGTATATCAATAGTTGAGTCATTTTTTTTATAAGTTAACATAGATGGTATGACATGAATATTATGGTGGTTGTTTGAAGGTTCATTGTTTAGCTCTTAGTTCCTCACCCTATTCCGCCTAGCGTCTTTATCACTTTATTCTTCTCCAGATAAACTTTGTGTTCCCTCTTCAACAACATTTTCTTCTTCAGCATCAGATGAATGTTCTTATTGATTCTTAGTATATTCTTCTATAGTAATTCGATCAAGATACAATTTATGAGCTAATAAGTCACTGTTATCTTTGTTATGATCAATCACAAAACATTTAGGACAAATATTGCGGGGTTTTAATAACCAATGATATTTAATACAAACTTGACCTTATGCTTTTGTATTCCACCAAGCTCCTCGGATCATTGGAAAGTTAAGATCAATATGGACCCTAGCAACAATATTAGTACTATATTTTGGACGACAATTCAAAGGGTCCGTAGATATATTAGTTCCAAAGAAACTAATGGATTCGTCTACCACTGTTGCGTTCAAATGTTCAATTTTTAGTTTTTTAAGCGTAACAGTGAAATCTTGCACAAGAAACTCATGTTCCTCTGGTTACTTGGTCGAATCATACTTTTGAATGGCGAATAAAGCATCATGCATAATCCATGGACCTCTTTTAATAACATCATTTTGTTCTTCTTCATTATTAATTTTAATAACAAAGAGGTTATGACCCATCACATTCATCTCTTTATTTTTATATATCTTACAGAGCTTGTTGATCTCAGCGCGTACTTTCTTCAACTCCATATTGTCCTTATCAAATATCTTACCCAAAATTCTATTGGTCCACTCTTTTGCATCTTCATTAATCAACTTAGTAGAGCCTACAACTCTACGTTGAAAAGGAAAATTTTGAGTAACTGAAGTGAGTTTCGTCCGTTTTGAGACCTTAGCGACTTGTGTTTGAGAGCTGGAAGCCATATTTCATAATAAGTATATTTTCCTATTTTTGAGAAAACTTGTGTTCATAAAAAAGCAAAGACTTTAAGGTACGATTTTTGTTTTTATTGAGTAAAGAACAGAAGGATAACTATGGGTGATAACCAGAAAAGAATAAAAATCCCTATGATTGAGGCAAATTTTATTTATAGAGATATATATGGTAGAAATATAATTCTCTTTTGATCAATTCAAGAAAGGAAAATATCAGCTAAAAGTTGGCTTGGAGTTACGGTAACTAGGTTTGACTGAATTGGGTAGGTAAAACTAGATTTGAATTTTTGTAGCTTCATGGAGATGGATATTTTGAGGCTGAATGGAATGGAGGTTAAACAGGAATATGATTATAGCAGAACGCATAAAAAGATTCCCAGAGATAAAAAATGACTTCAACATAATGATGTAATTCATCATAGAGAGCTGATTACTACTACTTGCTAAAAAAAACATATTGTTTGACTGATTTGGAAGCAAGTTCCAAATAACCACTACTGGATATACCGCGCTAAAAGAAGCAATCGATAAACATAGAATCATAGTAAAACAAGTAGAGATGGATCTCTTGAACGATGAGAGTTATTGTTGATTTAGATCATCTTTCTCCCCAAGCCAAACCCGGTTTCTCTTTGTTAAAAGTATGTCTTGTTCCTTTTCTTTTATTTCTTCTATATTTTCCTCTTAGGCGTTTCACACCTTTTACACTCCTTTCCTAATCAATAGAATCCTTTTCTTATCACATAAAATAAATTAATAAACTATTTTTAAAAGAAGTGTTAGTCTCACTACCCAACATGTCTTAAGAGCAATGGCTATGGAATGAGGGTTCTCATTCAATATAAATGAGTTTGATCGAAAAACACCAAATTAGATGCTACTATGGAGTGCGAATACTCACTCATACCTCAATAATCATTCATACACTCATTGGATTGAAGGAGTGCATGATAGTCGACACTAAGCGGTTGATTTTCAGCCACTTGAAAGGAAAAAAAAAACAACTTGAGCGGCTGATTTTCAACCACTTATTCATACCTTCAAATATCTCCTAGTCATAGTTCAATTCAATTTTTTTTTCAAAACGAGTTTTGAACTCATATCTCTGATATCATCACCCAATAACTTCACCATTGTACTACAGTGATATCGTCTAGACTTCAATCCGGAAAAAATACAACAACAAACCATAAATAAGCATCTGACATGGCATGACTCGGAGGCAACCGCACCAAGTCAGATTTAAATCTTGAGTTTGATATATTCAGAAAAATTTAGTTAGATCCATTCAGAAAAGGTGTGAAATACTTCTGAGTCAGATTTCAAGTCTATCAGCGATGAAAATGGAAAAACAAACGATAGAAAATGGTAACTGAAAAAACAAACGAAACAATTAGAATCTGAAAATTAGGTTTGGGCGAAACTGAGTTGAATCGGTTTGCAAAATTTGTTGATCTTCTTTGATACTTTCTATTCATCTTTCAATCTGAAAATAATGTTATGAGACTATCAAACCAATTCTTCCTCTCGAATTTACAGATTTCATGGTTTTTCTATGTATTACATGTTTATCTCTACATTACTAAAATGTCTTATATATTATTTCAATAATTTCTATGGATTTTTTTATTTTATTTTGATTATATGTATTGTTTCTATTTTCTAATGGATTTCTAATTCTCTTTGTAGGGTCTCTTACTCATTCACCATAGGAGGCATCCATTTTTGGACTTTTGTTTTATTTAATCTCTTTCTGTCAACTATATTGTTGCAGACAAAAATAGATTTGATTTCATCTCCGATAGCAGTTTTGCAGGCCATCAAACAAAGAATGGTTTTTATTAGTATGATCCAGTATTGCAGTTTAGATCATGTGTATGATTACAATGTAGAAGGTGTGTTCAGTTTCAACGATTCAAAAAGGTCGACTCAAGTTCATGAGATCCAGAATTTGAATTTTGAAATTTCAATATTTTCTCTATAGATCAGCGTAATTTGTGGGCTTCCAGTTATGTTCTGAAGTTGATAGAGTTGACTACAATCGATTTCAATGCCAGAATTTGTTTTATTTCTTCATAGGATATATCTTTTTCTTATTTACCTCTCAATAGTTATAACAATATAACTATTTATAGTTACAACCTATTCGACTTTTATCTATATATTAGAAGGAAGACAAAGCTTTCTTACTTATTACTTTTTTCTGAAAATATTTTTAGAGTATTCCAACCTAAAACAATGGCTTCAAGTTTAAATACCCAGGTTTCTATCATCACATCCCAGATGAATGAAATTCGTATTCGTGATATCAACAAACGAAATCTAAGGAAAGTTGTTGGTTCATTAAGGGTTATTTCAACTGCAAAGGAGTAATGGAAAAACACTTTAATTGGCAAGCTGCATTCAAAAGACCCAGTTGAAACTGATACTGTGAGGAAAGAAGTAAGTGTTCTCTGGAAGCAATATCGGATTCAAAATATGAGAGGTTTGGATAAAAATATCTATCTTTTTAAGTTTACATCTATGGAAGTAGCTGAATAAATTCTCAAAAGAGGTCCTTGGAATGTTCAAAAGAGTCATCTTACTCTTGTTAAATATAATCCTTCAATTGCTGTGAAGGATAATGATTTCTGTCATCAGAAATGGAATGTTCAATTCAAAAACATTCTTCTAGAACATCATGAAGTTCCTGTTATTGATGAAGCCTTAGTGGAATTGGGTCAAAAACAAAAAATTGTCGTCCAAATTTTGGTTCTATGACAACTGCAAGAGTGAAGATAGATCTTAAAAAGCCTATGAACATGGGAGGATGGTGAAATAATGCAGCTGGTGGTGTCACATGGGTTCGTTATCACTGGGAAAGACAATCACATCTTCTTTGTAATCATTGTTTTACTATTGAACATAATGATGAAGAATGTGAAAATACATCATTGGATCTAAAAATCAGAAGATACACTAATGAGGAATATGTTAATTATTGTAACAACCTAGCAAGACACTATGGTGTGGAAATAATTGAGGATCTGGATCAATTGTTGTAGCAAATTTGTGAAGTAAATCGAAGACAGGTGGAGGAAAAAGAAAAATCAAAGAAATTAGGAAAAGCAAGAAAAGCAAAGAGATCAAGGAGTGATGAAGATTTTGAAACCGATAACAGCATTGGTCACAATATTGGATCATCAGATAAAATGGATAACTTTGATGGCATGGAGCATGACTTGGATGAGCCGCTGAGGAAGGAGAAATTTTTGCAAAAGAGAACTCTCATGGCATAGTAGAGGCCCCTACTGCTCTGGTGAAATTCTCAGTAAACTCAAACTTTTTATACTTGCTTCATTTTAAGGTTTTTAGTATATCTTTAAATATGAAAATTTTATCTTGGAATGTTCAAGGTATAGCTAAAAAAATTACTAAAGATCAACTTTTTGTTCTAGTTAAGAAACAATCCCCTAATTTTCTTTTTCTTATAGAAACAAAAGTAGATAGTGATATAATGATTTTTTTAGCTAATTCTTTAGGTTATTGCAATCATGTTAACATTAATAGAGTTGGTCTTGATGGAGGCTTGATTCTTATGTGGAAAGATGGAGTTTACTGTGAGATTCAACGTATGTCAAATAACATGATTCATGTTATTACTAGAATAGACCCTAGTCAACCAGAAGTTCTTATATCCTTCATGTATGGCTCCACTTATTTTGATAAAAAGAAAGATCAATGGGATTTTATGGTGATAATTAATGAGAATATAATGCAACCATGGTTAGTTGTAGGAAATCTTAATTTTCATCTCCATGATATTTCTGAGGCTTCTAATTTCTCCACTGAAGATAGGTATGTGCAAGAGAAAATGAATATTTGTGGTCTTATGGACACTGGTTATACAGGTAAGAACTATACTTGGACTAGTAATAGTTTGGTACTGGTGGCAGAAAATCTAGAATTGACATGGCCATAGGCAATAATTATTGGTTCAATTGTTATCCTCAATCCAAACTTTTACACTTAGTTCAAGCTGGCTCGGATCATTGTCCTATAATGCTTGTTCCTAAGGAGTTCACTAGTAACACGTGGAGACCTTTTAAATTCTTTGCTATGTGGATGAAACACTTTGCTTTTAGAAACCAACTTCAGATTGCTTGGAATACTAATGTTCATGGCTCTGCAGCTTTTTATTTGACCAACAAACAACAAAGAACTAGGAAAAGATTGTCTCATTGGAATAAAGTTGAGTTTGGTGATATTGATAGAAATATCAATAACTTACAAAATCAACTTGAAAATGCTCAGAATGACTCTTCTAATGATTCTCAACATGAAAATATTGTGGCTATCACTAAGAAACTTGATGATTGGTTTAATATTAAGGAAGATTTTTATAAGCAAAAATCTGGTGATTCTTTCATTACAGAAATGGATCATAATACCAAATATTTTCACACATTAGCTAATAGAAGGATGAGTAGGAAAAATATTGATTGTCTTTGTGATTCTAATGGTGTTTGGTTTAGTGATTAATTCTAAAGACATTGCTAATTTGCTTATGGATCATTTTGCTCAGGTAAGTAAAACTACAAAACCAGTGTTTATTGATATCACTTTTGATATTATACCTACCATTATTACTGATATTGATAATTCTTTTTTTTGCTAAGAATTCGTAATAGTGATGAAATTCACCAAATCATCAAACATATGAGTGCCTGGAGTTCACCTGGTCCTGATGGGTTTCAGGCAGGCTTTTATCAACATAATTGGGATATAGTTGAAAGGATATTACTACTGGTGTCCAAAGTTTTTTTGAAACTGGTCATATGCCTAAGGAGTTTAACAAAACCTATCTTAGTCTTATTCCTAAAACTGATAATGCTAAAAGACCTGTGGACTTTAGACCAATAGGTTTGTGCAATACAGTTTATAAAGTAATTTCAAAACTCAATGCTGATAGAATTAAACCCTTTTTAAAGCATCTTATATCCCCTTACCAAGCAGCTTTTGTTCCAGGAAGAGATATTCATGACAACATTATTGTTGCTCATGAGATGATACATACTATAAAACATAAAGAAGGTTATAGTGGAACCATGGCTTTAAAACTTGACCTTTCTAAGGCTTTTGATAGAATTGAATGGACTTTTCTATTAGGTATTCTTAGACAGTTTGGGTTTGATGCTAGATTATGTGGATACATTGAACAATGCATATCTACAAATAATAATTATGTGTTACTAAATGGTTCTCCCACTCAAATTCTCTCTCCAACTAGAGGTATTAGACAGGGTGATCCTCTTTCACTCTATCTTTTCATTCTTTGTATGGAATTCTTGTCTAGGTTGCTCTTAAATGCTGAGACTAATCACTTAATTTCAGGTGTAAAAGTAGCTAGGAAGGCCCCAGGTATTACTCATCTTATGTTTGTTTATGATATTTTAATTTTCAATAAGGCTTATATGCACAACATAGAGGGTATTATGAGTGTATTTGACTATTTTAGCAGTATTTCAGGTCAGATGCTCAACCTAGACAAGTCCGGTGTTTATTTTAGTCACAACATTAGTCCAAGTACTAGAGAAATTCTAGACAGAGAACTTAAGATGAATGAGATGAAGAATTCTGATAAATACCTTGGTGTTACTTTGTTAATTGGTAGAGATAAAACCAAAGCTTTTAAACCTCTTATTCAATCTTTTGGCACCATACTGAAATTTTGGAAAGGAAAGACTATGGACCATTCAGCTAGAACTACAATGGTTAAGCATGTTTCAAATGCTTTGCCAACTTATCAAATGGGTTGTTTTAGAATCCCTAAAACTATGATAGATCAAATGGACTCTATTCATAAACATTTTTGGTGGGGCATAGTGATAACAAGGGTCTTTGTATGATAGGATGGAATAAACTTGACATTCCAAAAGCTCTAGGTAGGTTTGGATTTAGAAATCTTGAACATTTCAATACAGCTTTGTTGACTAAGGTAGCTTAGAAAGCCTGTACTGATGATAACTCCTTATGTATGAAAATTGTTAGGGATAAATATGGTAAGAATGGTAATTTACTTCACCTTGACAATTTGAAAGATGATTGTTCCTAGCTATGGAGGAGTATTTATTCTGGTATTGAAGTTGTGTAACAACATTCCAAGTGGATTGTTCAATGTGGCATAAAAATTAAAATTTTGCTAGATAATTGGATTATTGGTCTTAATAGTCCACCTGTTCCAATTGTAGGACTTTCTATTCTTGATTCTCTTAATTTTTTTTGTGATCTTTTTTATCTTGGTACTAAAATTTGGAATGATCAAATTATTAGTGTTATTTTTGATCAAGAAACTTCAAGTGATATTCTCAATATTTATGTCCCTGACACGGGTGAGGATTATCTAATTTGGTCAGGTGAGGATTATCTAATCTGGACACCAGATAGGAGAGGTAAGTTTTTTGTTCGAAGGAAGTGCAAAGATGGCATCCTTGGCCGAGGGAGAATAGAAAAGCTAGAGCTAGAAAAGAATGGAAAAACTAACATCCCTACTCTCCGTAGTCTTGAATTCATGCCATGGTTTACCATCTAGTGGACACTTGTTGACCTCCATGCATTTCAAGAGTCTAAAAGCGAGGAAGCCAATGTATTTATTCTCGCACCTCAACCAGGGGTGGGAGAAATCAACCTAACTTTTCATGGTCTAAGGGGCATGCAAGGGGGAACATCAAATAACCAAGGATACCCTTATCCTGGGAGTAACCACATTCTTGAGAGAAAAAGCCTAGCTTGAAGAAAGTTTGATTTTGTTGACCCAAAATTTGGTACATCTTCAAAAGACCACAGACCAACGTTTTCAAGTCTAGAACTTAAATGGGTCAAATTTGTACACATTGAATGAAAGAGACAAAGGAAAACTTCCTAGTCAACCCCAACAAAATCCAAAAAATACAGCGTAAAATTCAACTCGAAATGAGGCCTCAATAATCAAGTAAATCTTGTCACCACTCTTCGTAGTGGTAAAGTTGTTGAAAAACAATGTAGGTGCTAGTGAGTCTAATTGGATTATTTGAATTCTATAATTCTAAGTCTACACCATCTCACATTGCTCCATTCCCACAAAGATTGGTGCAACAAAAAGAAACACAGTACAACGAGATTTTAGAAATGTTTCAAACGAGTTAACATCAACATCCCATTTCTTGATGCAATCAAGCAAGTCTCTAAAAGGATCTATGCACACAAAAGCGAAAGCTTCATGTGCATGCTTTTCTCAGAGCAAGTGAGTGCAATTGAAGCAACACACCACACAAGTTTAAAGACCCGGGTAGTCCAAAATCACATGCAAAATGGACCAACGGTTGATCAGTGTGAATTTATCATATATGTATGCGAGTTAGGTCTTTGAAGGCAACACCTATAAGCAAACAGAGATCCGTCTCATTTTAGATACTCAATGCAAACCCGACAAGCCACATTTAGCTACCTAGTAGCATGTCTCCACCCTTTGATGCTTTTGTTTGAATAATTTCAACCTAGATATGTTTGATGATGAATACATAAGTGAAGTGAATACTTTTCTGAATCCACACCACTCATGGACACTTCTAAGTGGAAAGCTAGAGTGGAACCACTTCCACTTTTGGAATCCAAGCTCCATCTCTTGTTGAGGTGATACTCTTAAATATGTTTTTTGGGACCTTTAATACTTTGGAGGAGAAATAAAACTTTTAGAAGTGCTTAAGGAGCATAAAGAAGCATTAGGATGGACCATCTTAAAGGCATAAGCCCCATCGATTGCATGCGCCCATATAAACCAGGACAATTCCAAAGTCCAATCCTAACATGAAAGATTGGCATAAAAGTGGGTCGGGTCCCATTAGGGTACCCAAGAAAATAGTTCAAAATGAGAAGAATGAGCTTGTACCCGTGTAACTACGGGGTGGCGAGTTTGTATTGACTAGGTAGGAAATTGCCCTTCATTGATCAAATGCTAGAAAAGTTGTCGGGACAGGTACTATTGTTTCTTAGGATGGTTCTACAATTGTGCATAAAACCACGTTTACTTTCGTATGGAACATTTGCTTTTGATGCTACTTTTCAAAGATGTATGATTGTTATTTCAGGACATGATAGATGAGTTTCTTGAAATCTTCATGGATGATTTTTCTCGTCTTTGGCTCTTCTTTTGATGAATGTTTGCATCATCTTAATTCGGTAAAGAAAAGAATTTGATGAAAAATGTCAAATTATTATTGTTCTGTATCATCTCGGGAAAAAGGCATAGAAGTAGATAAAGCCAAGGTTGATATCATTCAACACTTACTCCAACCTCGCTACGAGGGAGGTTAGATCATTTTTAGGCCATGCGCTTGGTTTCTCGTAGATTCATTATGAGATTATGTCCTCGATAAAGATGTTATTTGTGTTTGATGACATGCTTGGGAGGAGCTCAAAACTCTTACAGCTTCAGCCCCCTATAGTGAGAAATTGATTGAAATCATGTGTGAATTCGATTTGGTTGGAGCTGTCTTAGGTCGGCCGAGTCGATGTGATCTACTAATAAGACACCGAATGAGGCTCAAATGAACACTAACACATCGAAAAGAGCCGCTATTTGTTGTGTTCGCATTAGATAAGTTTAGATCTTATTTGATGGATCTAAAATCATCATTTATGCGACCATGCGCATTAAGATATCTTTTATCTAAAAGATGCAAGGCTGTCTAATTCGATGGATACTCTTGTTACAAGAGTTCCATTCCTCGAAATTTAAAAAATTGATCACCAACAATGAACTACCTTGCTACAGGCAGAAATCATTGGTCTAAACAAGACCGGGTCTAAATTCTTGGCCAAGTGAAACATTTCCTATCAAATACCGCTCGACTAAATCATTAGGAAATGTGTCCTCAACTCGAACAAAGGGATGTCATCTCTTTTTGTCATGATCAAGCATGTGGAGGCCACTTTAGTTCGCCGCAAAGATCTTGATTGTTTAAGGATAGCCATGAATTTTGTATTTCTTGTGCAGCTTTAAAATTGGGAGGTATATCAAACGTAAACATGATGCCCCACAACCCATTTTGATTCCTATTTGATGTATGGGGTATGACTTCATGGGACCATTTCCTAACCGAAGGAAAGTTGTACATTCTTGTTCTTGGACTATGAGGTGGTACTTTCGTTCTTAAAGGAAACATATGGTTCACATTTCTGCAATAGGCCTTTTGAGTCTTTACGCAAAGGGCGCAACTCCAAAGTCGTTTGCATGATGTCTGGTAAAGCTTGTCATCTCCCGTAGAGTTAGAACATCGTGCATATTCCCGTAAGAAACGAACTTTGATCTAGATAAAGTGGCACCCAAAGGAAGCTTCAACTCAATGAGTTGGAAGAGTTAAGAAATGATGCATATGATAATGCAAAAATGTACAAACAAAGAATGAAGGTGTTCCATAGAGTTCAACTGAAGAAAGTTCACCCCTTGCATGGTTGCTTTAGACATACTCACCATCTTTGGTTTCATCCGGTAATCTCTTTCTTTGAATCTTTTTTGTTCTCATGGTTTGTTGTTGGAGGAGTATTTATTGGGGAGTATTTGCATATGGCATTGTGATTGAAGTTGTGTAACAACATTCCAAGTGGATTGTTCAATGTGGCATAAAAATTAAAATTTTGCTAGATAATTGGATTATTTGTCTTAATAGTCCACCTGTTCCAATTGTAGGACTTTCTATTCTTGATTCTCTTAATTTTTTTTGTGATCTGTTTTATCTTGGTACTAAAATTTCATATATTAAATGATCAAATTATTAGTGTTATTTTTGATCAAGAAACTTCAAGTGATATTCTCAATATTTATGTCCCTGACACGGGTGAGGATTATCTAATTTGGTCAGGTGAGGATTATCCATTTACTAGGGTTTAGATGAAGCCCTAAAGAGTGCATACGATACACTCTGTGCTAATCATGCCAACAATGCTATCATTGGTGATTATGTTCCTACAGATATATGAAAGAAATTGTGATAGACTAAAACTCCACATAGAGTTCAACTTTTCATCTGGAAATGTTTGAGGGACATTGTGCCTGTAAGAGAAAAATTAGTATCTTATAAGCTTGACATTGAACCACATTGTAGCCTATGTAGCAATAGTACTGAGACTCTTAGTCATCTTCTTGTAGAATTTACTTATGCTAGATCTATTTGGAATGCTTTAAATGTGCACATTTCAGATGTTATTCAAAATTGTGTTTCTTTGTAGGATTGGATCATATCTTGGTTTTAAACTGATATAGATAATAACACTGTTTATATGTCTGAATCTCTTGTGTTTAAGCTTATGTGTGCAGTTTGGTATATATGGAAGGATAGGTGTAGTTGGATCTTTCAGGATATAAAACCTAATATGAATAGTACTTTATCAAGAATTCATAATCTTGTAAAACAATGTGAATTAGTTGATGCTTCCTCTAGTGTTTATAGAAACAAAATCATACTTCCAAAGATTTGGTTTCCACTTGATATAAGCTACATAAAAGTTAATATTGATGCCTCTTATGATTATGAAACAAGGAAAGGAAGTATTGGACTAATTGTTCGTGATCATGCAGGGTATGCATTAGCAGCAAAAGGATATAATATGGAGGAGGAAATGGATGCTGAAGTTGGAGCAGAACATTTTGAATGCAAAGATCTGATCAAAGTTGTTGAGTGGATAGAAAATCATGGTTTCAATAAAGTAATCATTGGGAATGACTGTCAAAATCTGGTGAACTCAATACACGGTGAAGATCCTCAAGTGCATTGGTTTAATCATCATTTATTTATTTCAGTTAGGAACAAGTTTTCAAACAATGGATTTTGGTTTTGCAAATTAGTTAAGGGAAAATTAGGCTAAGGCCCAACCCATGGATAACACATAATATGAGGCCCCTAGTTAAAAGAAGTTTAAATCTAGGCCCCGAGTTATTAAAAGACAATCATAACCTTTTGTATATTTT
Source organism: Papaver bracteatum (assembly GCA_023529315.1). Classification (NCBI taxonomy): domain Eukaryota; kingdom Viridiplantae; phylum Streptophyta; class Magnoliopsida; order Ranunculales; family Papaveraceae; genus Papaver; species Papaver bracteatum. The sequence goes on from JAJJWX010002870.1 coordinate 124,186, forward strand.
CAAGCCCCAAATAAAATAAAATTCAAATTTAAGCCCAAAATATTAAAATATAGTAAACATGATGTCACAACCATATTTAACGACCGCCACCACCAACCACCACCTCCGACGACCGCCAACACCAACCACCACCACCACCGACGACCGCCGCCATCATCCACCACCTCTGACCACCACCACCAACAATAAACACCTCCATCGGCAACCTCCAGCGCCTCCGATCACCACCGCCACCACCAAACACCACTGCCAACCACCTCCGTCGGTGACCACCATCAGTAGCAGAAACCACCGCCGCCGGAAACCACCACCTCCATCGCCGGCGGCCACCACCTCCTCCCACCAATAATATATGGATGTGTAATCTGAAGTTACACATGCAACGAGCATGTGTATCCAGAAGTTACACATGGGTATGGCATGAAAAGGTTACACATGTGTAAGCAGAAGTTACACATGCATATAACATGTGTATCCAAAGGTTACACATCCATATGGCATGTGTAATGAGAAGTTACACATAAAAAAAGTAAACATTAAAAAAATACATGTATTACACTTTAAGATTTATTTACAATAATTTCTTAGCATGTGTAACTAAAAATTACACACGCATTTGTCTAGTGTAACTGGGAGTTACATATGCATCTACCTAGTGTAATTGAAATTTACACAACACTATGCACACTTTCAACAATATTTATCCTACAACTACCACCATGGCTCATTTCATCATTCTCTACCAACATCAATTCCTGACAAATCCACTGCAATAGCAACATACATTGACAACTTTGCACCTGTTTATCCTAACATTCATCTAGCATGCAATATTGAGTTCTCAGACTCAGGCCATAACTTACCACATATCAATTCCATCGTAACCCATGTCCTGCAACTGCAACCAACACCAATAAACTGAATTATGTATCATTTCAGGTTTACTCAAACTTTTACACATATAATTAGCACATGTAACTAGCATTTACACATTCAATTAGCATGTGTAACTTGCAGTTACATATCCAATTGGCATGTGTAGCTAATAGCTACACGACCTCAGTATCTGGTCTTAGATCTAATCTACTATATGCAATTAGCTTGCGTACCCATAAAGTATGAAGGCTGTCAAACTTCAAAATCTAACAGTTCCTACAAAATTATACAATTATGTATATTTCATTCTGTTGTCCATACACTACTTTCGCTATGGACTTGCTATGGACTTAAACTGGTTAAAGTAGTTTCACTAGTTAGTCCTATATTTACTTAAACAAACCATTTCCATTACTTACCTATAGGCAGAGATATATAGGGGCATCTGGATTTGCTTGCAATAGCATTAACTTATCACCTTGATCATCATTGACAACAAGCCGATCGTTTCTGTTGTTTCAGGAACAATTGCTCTAAATTCTCAATCACTAACTGAACCTGGATCATTCAAAGTGGCGTTATTATACAAGATTACAAGTAACTACTTAGATTTAATCATACACAATACTAATACTTGTGAAAGGCCTACTAATTTGGCAACTTCTTGTGTAAAAACTATATGTAAGTAAAATCTATGTAACCTGAAGTTACATATTCAATCAGCATGTGTAACTAGAAGTTACACATCTAATTAGCTTGTGTAACTAGAAGTTACACATACTTTTTCATATTACTGAGAAATGATGACATATTTAATTCATAAGTATAGGTCTAGCTAAGGGTTCAGTGCAGGCTAGAAGCCAAATACACACTATGAATACTGAAAAGCAAAAAAACTGTGAATTATTATGTATAACGTACCATATCCATAGTGAAAACCCCTCAATCTGGATTTTGTCATTCTTCGTGCATGAGATCGAGAGTGAATGTGGTTTGGTTTTCAGCTGATGAATAATCTTCAACCAACTTCTTAATGTGTTTCCCTGCACAAGAAAACACAAAATCAGTAAATTCAACCAAAAATAATCATAACGTAGATACAAACCAGTAGATCCACATAGCATGTGCAACTAGAAATTACACATTTGGTTAGCATGTGTGCTTGCAGATACACATGCATCTGAATTATGTAACTAGGAGTTACACATGTATCATACTTATATATGTCAACATAAAATCAGCAAATTCATGTGATACATTAAGTGGTAAATTAAGAAAACCAAAGGAAAAGTTGTTGTGCACAAGAGTTGTACATAACAATAGCAAGCTTCTGTGCAGATAAAAACAAAAAAAAAAACCTAATTACCTCATTTGATTCATTTAGCAAATCACTTTTTTCAGAGAGGTTGAGAATAACCCAGGGGATGTTCAAACTGGAAAGCATCTCAATACTGCATAAACAAAGGATGCGAGTTTTATTTATTCATACATGCATGAGTAGTGTTCCAGTATCAGACCAGAACATAGAAAACATGAATGCATGATGTGAGAATATTAACTACTGTAACTAGGAGTTACAGATGCATTTGAATAGTATAACTGAAAGTTACATATGCACCTGATTTGTGTAACTGAAAGTTACACATCCATATAATGCAAAGAAATGTCTAGTGTCTTATACCTACACTTGTAAGAAATGTCTAATGTCTAGTGCAACAAAAGTTGTTCAGCAAATCAAGTTCAATAAAGATAAAAGTGAAGGTGTAAAACCATACATGTCAGGGATGTATTTGAGAAAGCCCCAAGTCTCATTGCCTCCCATAGAAAATCCAATCACATAGAATTTTGATCCTAGACACAACTGGTCAGAAAGCTCTTGTACATCTAAAGCAGTACTCTTATCTGTAGGTTTCGATTCAGATCACTTTTTCCATACCTAGCTCTATCAAATTAGCATATGTAACTGGTGGTTACACATCTAATTAGCATGTGTAACTAGTAGTTACAGTTCTAATTAGCATGTGTAACTAGAAGCTACACATTCATATAACTTGCGTACTTGTAAAGTCTGAAGGCATCATACTTCTAAAGCTAATAGTCCATACCAATGCTTAATGTTGATGATAAATACTATGAACCAATACACTATACGCACATGAACTAGTGCCAAAATAAAAATGGAAACGAATATTGCTCAATATTTACCTTTCAACAGACACACATGAACTACTGCTGACTACCACCACTACCTTCTCATCCTCCTCCAAAACCTTCACCTCCATCACCAAAATCACCACAGATTCGTTTGTAGACCAGTTCACATGCTTCACAACTGCCTCAAACACAAACACCTGAAAATTACCTATGACGACCACATCCACAACTTTCTAGCAAACAATCATCATGTGTAACTAGTAGCTACGCATCTACTTAGCTTGTGTAACTTATAGTTACACATCAAATTAGCTTGTGTAACTTATAGATATACATCTACTTAGCTTGTGTAACTAGAAGTTACACATAAAATTAGCATGTGTAACTTATAGTTACACATCTATTTAGCTTGTGTATCTATAAGTTACAAATATAATAAAAAGTTACACATGTAACAATAAGCATTGTTAAATCAACCAATATAGCTGCATAATTCCAAGCGCACAACATTGTCAGTTTATTTATGTAACATGAATCTAACTTATGAATGTGTAACTAGCAGTTACACATAAAAAATGTATGTGTAATCATTAGTTACACACCCAATTTAACCTGTATAACTAGAAGCTACATGTACATTTAGCATGTGAAACAAAAGCAAAGCCAAATTGACCAGTATGGAACTATCATATTACTAAAGTTATGCAGGAAACCTATGAAATACTATGGCGGAGAATTTAAACAAACATATCATATGATAAGTTAGTATTTAGAGATATGCATACAACAACCAAAAACTTTAATTTGTGAGAAATTATGCAGATAATATGAGATCTAATAGTTGATTAGTGTTCCTAGCAAATAACCTGATAAATCAAGAATTTCATCTGTTGAAACCACTGTATGTTCTGCATCAATATCATCTTCCCAGGCTTGTCATCATAATTCTCCTCACCACTGTATGAGTATCACACAACGTCTTACCTGTTTGAGTATGATTATTTCTGAAACTTCAACACTCAAGTCGGTAGAAAGATGAACTTTAAGACTTGTATCTGTGAATTTCTTTGACCTGCACAAAACTTCAACACTCAAGACGGTAGAAGGATGGACTTTAAGACTTGTATATGTGAATTTCTTTGCCCTGCACAAAAAAATTGTATCACATCTCTTCATGATAGAAAAAGATATTACTTAGTATCAAATTATAGTCATTCATATCCACTTATCCTGCATTTACATCTCAGTCACCACCACATCTCTAATCCTTTCTTCTGCAAATTCCATCAATAAGCTCCAATAATTTAGTTCAAAATTTAACCTGCAATTTCAGTTTCACAAATAACCATATCACCGCCAGTAATTTTCAATAAATAGTACTAGTGTAACAAATTTAATTTCGTTCAAGAGATACAAAAAACTACATAGAATCATAAGTAAACTACACAAAACTGAGAAATTCAGTCAAAGTATATGAAACTCGTAACAAATAGATGGGTAATAGAGATGATGATTCGCTGATTTCGAATCTGAAAACCGATTTTCAATCGAGATTTAAGATAAAGAGATCGATTGATTTCCAGTAAGGAAACCTAGAAAAAAAATTGTAGTGTGTTCTTAAGATTTTCATCTTAAACAACAAGATAAAGATTAGACTACAACAGATCTGAACTCCGATCATGATTTCATAAAGAAAATTCAGTTGAAAATCATTATTTCAAGGTAACTTCAATTGAATTAAAAGATGATGATTAAAGAAACTTATCTGCAAGTCGATTTGATTCTGTTGATGAATCTGCAGGTGCAGTTGATCTTGTTTCATATCAAACAAATCTTCTTCATCTTCAATATCATCTCTCTCTCGATCAGATGCAGTCGATCTTTGAAATTACAAAGGTATAAGATGAAAAACTGTGACAGAGAAGCCTAAAACTTCTTCTCATTGTTGTAGTAGAAGATCTAAAAGCAGGAGATAAAAAATGGATCTCAGGAAAACCCTAAAATCTATTTTCTCTGCAACTGAGAGAGAGAGAGATGGGAGAGAAAGAAAAATGAGAAATGAATGGATCTTATCATTTTCTCATGTATATATTGAAAAGGGTAAAACTGACATTACGAAAATGTCACTTTATTATCAAGCCTTGAAAATAAAAATTCTGGGCCTAGAAATATTAAAAAGTGAAAGTATGGAGTTGATAGTATATGATCCATTTAGTGGGGTTTTTATATGTTGAACCCATATAGTAGGGGGTTCTAGTATTTTTAGGCCGAGTAATAGTGTGGCTCATGAGTTAGCAAGAAAGGCTAGACTTGAAGCTAATAGTTTCTCTTATGTTTTGAATTATCCTCCGGATATTGTTAAATGGATTGAGATGATCGTGTACCACCCGGAAGAAACTAATCAATAAATTTTTCTTTTAGTATCAAAAATAAAATTAGAATCTGATACGGCCTGGGTCAGATTCAGATCTCGAGTCAGTCCTCGAGTCAGACCTCGAGAGAGAAGGCGTAAAATGCATCGGTAATCGGAGTTGCTTGCCATTGAATAGACACACCCGTTAACACAAAACCCTAAAATAGCTGAACAGGTTTCCGCATTGACCATAAGTCCTTCCGTTTCCTCTTCTGACACTCACTATCCAAGATCCTGGCTGCGAGTAAAGAGCCCCTGTCTTGAAGCGTTTCTTCTCAAACACCATCACAAATCTCTTCTTCATCATGGGTCGGATGAATCATCCTTCTTCCTGTCCTGAAGATCCCCCAAGTGCTTCATCTTCGTCATCAGAAGAAGGAGAGAATTCTAAAAGTGAAGCATCAGAAGGAGAAGCTGAAAAAGCAATCGAGATTTCAGGAAGTGAAGCATCAGAAGGAGAAGCTGAAGATGATTCTGATGATTCCAACTTTGTTGAATCCCCAGGGAGTCATAAACGTAAGCGAACCAAAGCTGGGAACAAACCCACTTCTTCATCTTCTTCAAAATCAAAGTCAAGTAACATAGTTAAGAAGAGACGAAAAAGAACACCCATTTCAAGGCTAATCACTTTTGAGGATGAAATTTCGATTCTGAAAGGCTTGAGGGAATGGAAAAGGAAAGGTTGGTTCCCTCTATTAGCTCGTGAAGAATTTACTGAATACATTAGAGATTCATTGCATTTTAATCCTGTAAATAAGTCTCAAGTGGTTCGCCAAGTTTGGCAATTAAAGAAGAGATTTTGTAAATTCTTAGAGAAGAAGAGTGATGATGATGCAAACCCTGTGTTTGAGGATCCTAATGATTATAAATTGTATGTGATTATGAAAGATATTTGGGGTGATGAATACCCGGTAATAAGGAAAAAGAATGTGAAGTATGATGATGATGATAATTCAGGAGGGAATGGTAATGGTAGGAAAGTGAAAGCTAAAAGGGAGCTGCTTGATAAATTACCAGTGTTGGGAATAAAAGATTGTGTATCGGAGGAGGGTTTGAGATTGATTGGTGATTCTAAGGTCAAGAAGTTTGAGAAAAAATGGAAGAAATTGCATCAAGAGGAGCTTCATTTGAATTTGAAACGTATGGAATTGATGGAAGAAATGACACAAGCTCTTCTCGCAGCTGTCAAGGCGTCAAAGGATTAACTTTTGAGAGGTAATCGGTTATGGGGATGGTTAATGCATGTCTTATTCAAATGCTTGTTAGTGCTGGTTAAGTCGGCTACCTTTTGTTATTATAGAATGTGGCCAGTCAAGCAAATGTTTAGGTTTTGGAATCAGTATGACATGTTTGATTGTCGTGTTTTACGTAGAATTGATTGGGATATGCTGCCAATGTTTGGTCTTAAACTTTATAGTGTTTTCAATATTTTTGTAATTGGAGACTTACAATGTTTAAGAAAAATTTTAACCTTTTTAAGATGAAATCTTCTTGGTTTAAGTTTTGTCTAGTTTTGTTTGGAAATTTAGAATCAGGCTAGCAATTACCATGTGTGATGCTGAACTCTATATAACTGTTTGTGTGAGCAAACATCTCGGGTGCAAAGAAATACTAGATCATCGATACTTGCTGACAGATTACTCGTCATTCTAGTCCCAGTTTATCCCTTGTTGCATTAGAATTGGAACAATGCTTATTGAATCTCTTTGTTACTGTGTCAATTCCTTGTATTCTAGCATTTATTGGTAAATTGTCTTCATCACCAAGTCATAGCAATGGTTCCCTTCTGTATCTACGTATTAGGAGAACCAATGAGTGCCCACGCAAAATTCTTGTGTGAAACATACTGAAATCTGCTTCAGATATCTAGTGCGAGGTTTTCCTTTGTTTGGTGAGAATTTGTAAGTGTAATATAATTGCGAAGATGATGTTGGATGCTCAAGGAGCTGCAACTTCAAAGAATATGCAGAATTAGAAATTATACCATTCTCACGGTTGAAGACATGCCTAAACACTTCTCCAACCAACTCTTTAGATATGTACCTTGTCTCTGTCCCTAGTCTCTACAATTTTTCGGTTAACTTACGCTATTTAGGACTAGTCAAATTCAGTTTCAGTGAGTGTTAGGCTTAAAGTTTAGAACACAGGCATTTTGGTCTCAGTTGAACACATGCTGCTACAACATGAGATTCTCTATTAAATGCATATCTAATTGAAATGTTTGTTAGTGCCGTTAAGTTGGCTAGCTTTTGTTATATAGAATTTGTCCAGTCAAGCAAAATGTTTAGGTTTTGGAATCAGTATGACGTGTTTGATTGTCATTGTACGTAGAATTGATTGGGATATGTTGCCAATGTCTGGTCTTAAACTTTATAGTGTTTTTAATGTTTTTGTAATTGGAGACTTACAATGTTTAAGAAAAATGTTAACCATTTTAAGATGATATCTTCCCGGTTTAAGTTTTGTCTAGTTTTGTTTGGAAATGCAGAATTAGGGTAGTACGATATATGATGCACTCTATATAACTATTAGTCTGAGCAAACATCTCTGGTGCAAACAAAGACTAAATAATTGTGACTTGGCTGACAGATTACTCATTGTTTAGTCCCACTTTATCCCTAGTTGCATTAGAATTGGAATGATGCTTACTGAATCTCTTTATTACTGTATCCATTCCTTGTATTCTAGTATTTATCGGTTACTTGTCTTCATCATCAAGTTATAACGATGGTTCCCTTTTGTACCTGTGTTTGCTGGATTAGGAGAGTGCTCACAAAAAATTCTTGTGTGAAAATACTGTGAATCTGCTTCGGATATCTAGTGCGAGGTTTTTCTTTGTTTGGTCAGAATTTGTAATTGTAATATAATAGCGAATAATATGTTGGATGCTCATATGTCACAAGGAGCTGCAATTTCAAAAAAATACGCAAAATTAGAGATTATACCATGCTCACGGGTTGGAGACATACCTAAGCACTTCTCCAACCAACTCTTTAGATATGTGGCTTACTGGCTTGTCTCTTTCCTAGTCTCTACAAGTTTTTGGTTAATTTACGCTATTTAGGATTAGTCAATTACAGTTTCAGTGAGTGATGTCTTGCAACACATTAATGTACTGGGACACACAGGCATTTAGGTACCAGTGTATGAACTTCTTCTTCTTAGCTGCTGCAACAGGAGATTCTCTATGTGATATTCATATTTCATGGAACTTACACTGCAGACAATCCTCAAAAGAACTCACTTTGCTAATGAGTTTTTAAGAGATCGCTCAAATTTTGCCAACTACAGAATTTGAGTCCTTCTCACAGGTAAGGTTTATCTTGTCATTTTTCTATTTTATCAGAGTATTCATGCATCAGGTATGTGTCGATGTAAGTGCTAAAGCCCTGCAAAGGTTCAGGCCTAGATGACATAAGCAGAAGGGATCTGACTGAGTTGGTTTTAGAGCATAGATGCCAGCTGGGTGATGGGATTCATGCTGATTGTCGTATTTCTCATGCTCAAAGCTTCAAACTGATGGAGAACTTAGGTAATATTATCATACACTAAATTTGACATCTCTCTTGTGTGCACACAACACAAGGATGGCCTCTGAGACACAAAGTCTGGCGTACATAGCCATCTGTCTCAAAGGTTTGGTTTTGGCCTTGGTGTTTGTTGATGCCCAAATTAGACAGTAGTGTGGGTCAGAGGTTGCCGTCCCTTTATGTTGACCTGTGTCATGCAACTTTGTCGTTAGCCATTTGGTTTTACTGTTATCTTGGTCCAACAATATACATTAAACCTTGCTACTACTAGCATATTCATGCAGCAGAGTTGGGGCCATCTTACTACAGTTTCAGTGCCAAACTTTTCGTCAAGGCTGAAGCATATGATGGTTCTTTTATTTGGTTTATTTCCACTCTCTGGACATCTGTTACCATGTGCTTAGGAAAAGATCTGCTATGTTAAATGGTCTAGTGACTCTAGAAAGCAAGCACCTGATTGTAGCTTTCTGGCGGGTCTGCGTTAAATGGCAGATGTGATTCTGGTCCCGAGTTTTTCGTATTCCAATTTGGCCAGTGCTCATATTAACCTCCTAATATATTTTTACTTTTCAGTGTCAATTTCCAGTTCCTGAAGAAACGAACAAAGCTTAAGAAGAAATGAGAAACCTAGGGGTTCTTTTTTTGCCAACTTGTTACCGAGAAGACCGGGACTAACCTTATTGCAATGACCCAGAATTACATCGATCATCTGAGCATTTTTAGTTTTCCCCAAATACTGGATGTATGCTTTGAGATAACTGTAATGATTTGATGGATATCAAAAGTAGTGTGTTTCTCGTTGTATATGCTTTATAAAATCTTCTTCAAAGTACACTTTACTGGTTCTGCAAGTTTAAAATCTCTCTTAATTTGTGTTATTCATCAAGGACTTATATTGAGAAATATATCAAAAAACTTCCTAGTTTTTGAGAGATTTACATGTAAATTTTGCCTTGGGTGTGGTCATGCAGCAAAACAATCTCCAAAAGCAACAAAACAACAAGCTAGTTAAATCTTAGTTTCAAATGATCTTTAAATCCTTCCACCAGAGACGTACAATATCGAAACAAATTGAAGCAGCTAACATCAAGTAAAGAAATGAAAACCAGATAGATATCAATATGAACAATATACAAGAGATATATTCATAAGTTAACACCCTAAGAAGCTTTGTTGTGGCCTTCTGCCTTGCATTCATAGTTCCATGCATGAGAAAGTATGTAAGCCTATTCTGATGCTTTACAAGAAGCCTTGTTGTGACCCTCTCCCTTGCAGGTTGTGCAGTGAAGTGGTCTTTTTACTGCATCTTGGTTAAAATTTCGCCGCTGTCTCTTTGGTCGACCTGGTTCACTTGTATGATTACGGGATCTTCTGCATGGAGGATTTACTTGAACCTTATCTGACATTTCACTATAAGCTGGCTTCTCTATCTCTGGGAGAGGGTTTATCGATTCTGAATATGTTAACTGTAACATCTCACCAGTGAAGTACCTGGAGCAAAAGTCATACAGATTCCTACTCGTGCTATTAAAGACAGCTATTGCATGAGAACAAGGTAATCCAGTGACTTTCCACTTTCTGCAACTACATTCTTGTTTGTCCATGTTAACGACATTTATGAAATCATCATGAACTTCGAAGATGCTGTCTGACGAGAACAAAACTTTAAGGCGTTTGGCTTTTGTGGACTCTTCCTTCAGCTTTTCCTCCTTAGATGGAGTTAGTTTAGAAATACACCTTCTTGAATCCATCCGCCTTGTATTAATCAGCTCCATCATCTTGATTCTTATTGCGTCAATCTTATGCACTATTGGTAATTCACGAACCTCTGATATCCAGTCCCTGAATAAATGTACAACACCTATTGAAATATGGTTGAATTGCTCACCTTTAAATTGAGAATTCGCCCAAAACTGTGGTTCACTATTCATGATCCAATCATAAGCTACCTGTGAAACAGTTTTTATGTCCTCGGTGTATTTTCTAAACCCCTCAAGCCGAAGTGCTTGGGCAGCAGCCATAAAGTTGATCGGTAGAGAACCCTTTCCAGCCCCATGAAAAGGACCCTTTGAGCATTTCTTAAAATTCTCCACAAGGCGGTGTATACAGTACCCATGTTGAGCATTCTCAAACACCTTGAGAACCTTTTCACTTAAACCCTTAGCTTTGTCAGACACAAATGTTATCGACCGAGATGCTGGTATTATAGACTTCAACTGCTCCAAAAACCAATGCCAATTATCAAAATCCTCAATATCGACCATAGCGAAGGCAATTGGAAAAGCATCATCATTTGCATCGACTGCAGTTGCAACCAACATGGTCTCAAGGTATTTCGATTTTACATACATGGCATCCAGAAAAATGAGGGGGCGGCAACCATTTTCAAAACCATGTATAGTGGCATGAAAAGAGATAAAGAGACGATGGAAGCTTTGGTCATCCTTCGTGGTAAGGTTAGCAAAACTACCCGGGTTTGTCTCCATCACCTTCTCACAATACCATGGGAACTGATTATAGGCATCTTTATATGACCCCTGAAGTTGCTCTCTGGCAATTTCCATCCCCCGCCAAGCTTGTGAATAGTTCAGCTCAATCCCAAAATCTTGGCATATGGCAGTAACAATCTCCTTGGGCTTGTAGTGTGGGCTCTCTTGCAACATCTCTTTTACCAGCGTCGCCAGCCAATTTTTTGTTGCTTGTGGATGATGGGCGGGTGAGCTATCGTCACATGTATGGAAATTTTCAAACTTTTTTATCCTAAATGATACTTTAGCTTGGACCCAGGATGCGTGAATCCTCCATGAACATCCATCAACTTTACATCTGGCACTTACACGATCCGTATCATTTTTCTTGTACCGGTAGACAAAGCGATTTGAAATGGCATATTTCCGCAGTATATCACGAAAGTCATGGACGTTCTTGAACTCCTGACCAACGCCAGTTATGCCATTCTTCCATGAATCAATCAGCTTATGCCGTCCTTCGACAAAATCATCAGTAACATAATCAGTGTGATTGCTCTGGTTATCATGGTCAGATGATTCAGAGGGGAAGTGTTCCCCATGGTCATCATCACCAGAAGAAACAGTGTCTGGATTATTCCACTTGGTTCCAGCAGGCACTTGCTTCTCTGCGTCATCTGCAATGGAAACAATAGTGAAACCTTTTGCACCAAATCTCCACGATGCAGTGCGTCCTGTTTTCTTCGCAACACCATCAGCAATGAAATCAGCCACAGAAGAAAAACCAGCAACACCACCATCCTTGCCACGGCTAGTTCTGGGGTCCAATGCAACAACACCACTTGTAGAAGGGCTCCCAGCAGCAAGATCAATGACTGTGTTTCCTGTGGGAGCAATGGGGGAATCAGCAACATCTGGAGAAGTTCCAACAATTTGAGTTGCGGATGGAGTTATTGTGGTAGTCCCAACTACATTGTTAGTTGCTCTACTTTCCCTGCAACAATAAGCATCTAATTTGAGTAACATTATACAAGGAGGTCAATAAGATTGTCGAAATCAGATTATTAAACTACCTGTTGATAGGGGTCTTCGGTGTAGGTTGAGTAACAATCTCTTTTTCCACTACAAAAACATCCGCTGTAGCAGAAGTGTCATGGAAATGCATCATTCTTCTAAGATCTCTGTCATTAGCTAATGTTATAAGAGTCCGTTTGTTACTCGGGAGAAAGTATTTCATAGTGATGGATTTAAAATCAATGCTACACGTATCTGAAATTTCCAACTTGAGATCATCAAAACGAGTTTCAAGATTAATATCTACAGCATGTGCCTCTCCACCATTATACGACAAGGACCCATCCTGTTCCGGCACAAACTTCCCTCCATACTGACATATCAATATCAAATTTTGCGCGCCCATGGCCTCGCATGTAAGTCTACCAACAAAAAATGAAACTGGAGTAAGCTAGTAAAATATTTCCATCCGACAGAACGTTAAAATGTATAATATCTAACAGTAAACACATCCAAAATCAGTCCGATTCCAAAAAAAAATTGCTCATAAGAAGTCCTGTGTAATGCTGAAATGATCAAACTGATTTTTAGAGCCAGAACCTAACAATGCTGCTAACATTCAACCACTTAATCTTCAAGACCTCACCTCACCCAGGAACACTTAAACTCAAGTACTATGACAATTAGTCTGCTAAATGAAACAAAATTTTCACCATCTTTAGAAACTACACATTAAAAGTATCATGATTATGATCAAAGAGGATTAATCTGAATTGGTGCAACAATCTGATCCACAGAATAAAAAAAAAGTACTAGTTTGACCTAATCATATGAAAATTATCTTTGAAAATAGAAATTTGATGTTGTTCATAAATCATCAAAGGATTCAACAAAGAAAATTACCTGGATATTTTTGAGAAAAGGACCTTCACGTTGATGGAAACCCTAATTTGGGGGGTTTTGTGAAATTAGGGAAGAAGAACAGAGTTTCGAAGAAAAAATGAAAAACAAGGACTGGTTGGAAACATAGATATAAGGTCTGAAGATTAAAAAACTGGCCTCAGCGAGGACGTTTCAAGAATTTTAAAAAGTTTTGCTTTTTTAAATTTATTTTATTTTTCTAGTAAAAAGAAGATATAAACCAAAAAGAGAGTCTTGCAGATGTCGTAGGAACGGGGAACTGTACCCAACCATTCACCTGACTATTGTGATGTCTACGGTGCTTAGAAGAAGCATCAACAGAAGATAAAAATTCATAATTACGACTAACATGTCTGACTTCATAAAAATGCTATCATCTAAAATAGAGTCACTGAACCGGCTAGTCTGGCTATTTTTATTTTAAAGTAAGATACTTTATTTTTCGCATCACTATTGATGCATATCGCTTCGAAATTCAAACTCCTTACCCATTCAGCAGCAGCAAGGATTGCAAGACCCTCGACTTCTTCCGAGTCTCTAGCTATCCATGTAATCGTTTTGCATCCTCCCTAGTTTTCTGTTTCATCAACCAAATAAATGCCAATACCAATATTATTAGAGATATCAATGTAGGAAGCATCTGATACAGGAGTATCGTAGAAGAAGAAGAAGAATGATGTGAAGATCATCTTCACGGCTAGAAAAGTTGTGCAGGTCGTATGCACAAAATCTAAGTAGTGTGAAGATTGTATTCACACAAGCGCAGGGGACAGTTATGGCTGCCAGATGAGGTTAATCATTAGCCTAGGTTTAAGAGAGCCATATTGCGGTTAGGGAGTATCTAGAAGATACTAGAAGAGGTGTAAAGTTTGTTAACTTAGCCTAGAATTTTGAGGTTTCCTAACTTAGATGGGATTCCTAGTTTAGATGAGTTCTAAAACTCATAGTTTTATTACTTTTACAACAAGTTCTCACTCATATAAAACGGAGGAGACTTGCAGGTTAGAAAGGCGGATAAAAACGAGAGAAAGTGCGGCCATATTTTTTGGTTTGTAATAGAGTTTTTCTTTCAAAGTAATAAAGAAGAAGAAGTTAGAAGAATCAATCTATTCTTTTCTTTGTATTTTATTATTTTCTTTTGTGTTCTTCCTAACTTCCTATTAAACATCACTGACTCTAGGTACCCTTGATCGATTACGTATCAAGTGGTATCAGAGCCATGTTCTGACTTCTAGGGTTAGTTGTGGTGCATGGACTCAACACGAATTTAGTGTACGCGATCAGGGGAATAAAAAGCAACTAGAGGAAGTATTCGAATCAAGATGGGAAGTAATGAAGAAGAGAGGAAACCGACAGATGAGGACAAGCTTGCTAAACTTGAACTTAAGATACAAGACTTAACGGATACGTTAGTTGCGTTCATGAAAGCAAGTGTTGTCAAACGAAAGCCTAAGCGTAGAAAAGAAAGTACAAGGGGAGGAAAAGAAGAATTAAAGGAAGAGCTGAACTATATTGAAGAACAGAAACACGATGACTTTGCAAGCGAAGACGAAGTCATTGTTGATGGGGACTTTCCACCAGTTTACGACAGCTATTCAGAAGTTGAAGACGGAGTTGCTCTTACATCTGATGCTATGGATACCCTTATCAGGGAAGAGAAGGAAGTAGTAAATTCTTATAAAGAAGAAGTTTTTCTTATAGCAGGTCCTGCTGACACTCTTATCAGCGAAGAGACTAGCATAATACATATTCCGATAAACCAAACTCATTATGTTTATAGGAATCAAGTCATACGTTCTGTCGACAATTTTAGTTTGGGTTCTCAAGCTTTATACACAGTACAACCCTTATGTACTGTTAATTATCTTAATATGAGATCAGGTTTTTATAAGCTTAGGGAAGAGTTCTGTCGTCAAGAAACTTATGGAGAACATTATCTCAGAATAACCCGTGGGAGAATCCTCTCAAATACGGGGAGAGAAGCTATAGCTGAAAAACTATCAGCAAACTTGGGAAGTGTCTTGTGTTATTCTATCACATCATATACCGATAGTGATAATCAGGTTGAAGAATTTTTTGTGCAATGGCCTACACTAACAAGAAGCCTAACACCTATTATTGCAAATTTTGGGAGTAGAGGTGTGTTATCTCTTATTAGTATTGTTCCTAAAGATATTTCTTCTGATATTAAAAAAAGTAGCACTAGTTTTGTTTATCGTGATGATACTACATCAGCTTATTGGGTTCTTGGTCGTACATATCTTTATGATGATTCGAAAATAGTTTTGGGCGAGATTTACCAAAATACTTTAATTATTGGTTGCAATGACCAAAGGGGAAATTGTATAATATCAGTTTGTCAGATTATGTCAAGACAAGGAAGTCTGACACATATAATCCATGCGGAGAGTACGGGTTGGAGAGAACTGGGGTTAAAATCCATGGTTGCTCATACAATTCATGCTAGTTTTTTTTTTTTGAAAGATTAGTTCATTGGAGTATGTCAACGGGTTTGTGCATGCGCTATTGGGCAACTCAAGTTTTAAATGAAACAATCAAGAATTATGGTTCAGTAGGTTGTGTTACTGTCAGTAATGGTCAAGGAAAGCTAGTTATTGATCTATCTCCATTGGTACAAGCAAAGGTCAACAACTTTCGGTAGCAGCAATGGTTAGACATCAGCATTAACTTGGTGATGTGTTTATGGTGGTTATGGATAATTTCTATCTTCTTAGAGATTATGGATACCGTTTGGCTAGATTATTTAATTGCAATCTTATGTAATTCTTTGGCGAATGTTATTATCAAGGTAGAGGAACGGATCACGACTGGCAGAAATTACAAGCTTAGCCAGCTATCCGCTTTAAGTGAAACAACCACCTATTACAAGTACAGTGGGCAAGAACATTTTTTAACAACTTTGTTGTTTAAGGAACAATGGCTCAGGTTAGATTTAATTATCCTAGAGAGTGTTGGTGAATTAATGAATACTATTCATGAAGAGAAGCTCATGTACGTTCGGTCTTGTCAAGTACCAACAACAAGGAAGAACTGTAGCAATCTCTTACTACAACAGCGATCAAATCATATATTTTTTTGTTTTGATCGAGGAAAGTAGAAAATAAATATGGTGGTCACTGGTTTCAAAACAGAAGATGGCGACCAAAGAATAATATGTTCAGATTTCAAAGATGGGAAGAAGGAGGCGATGCTTGTTATTGGTGTAACTAAGCTCAGTACAAGAAGCAAAGGTTTGGGTTTTGTTTATGACCGTGGGAAGTCAGCTGGATGCTACGCAAGGGTACTAGAAAATGAGCTCGAGACAACTAAGCTAGAAATTAAGTTTTAATCTGCGGAATATAGAGGGTAATGGGTTTTTAACCTAAGTAAAACAAGATGGTTCAACAAAGAACAATGGGAGACTGATTTTTCTCACCTTCTGTTTAGAGCTTACACGGGAGTTCCAGCTTCCTAAAATGGGGGATCCATGATACATAAGTATCATAGCAGAAGAAAAGTTGTGCAGGTCGTATGCACAAAATCTAAGTAGTGTGAAGATTGTATTCACACAAGTGCAGGGGACAGTTAAGGCTTCCAGATGAGGACAATCATTAGCCTAGGTTTAAGAGAGACATATTGCGACTAGGGAGTATCTAGAAGATACTAGAAGAGGTGTAAAGTTTGTTAACTTAGCCTAGAAGTTTGAGGTTTCCTAACTTAGATGGGATTCCTAGTTTAGATGAGTTCTAAAACTCATAATTTTATTACTTTTACAACAAGTTCTCACTCATATAAAAATGAGGAGACTTGTAGGTTAGAATGGCAGAGAAAAACGAGAGAGAGAGCAGCCATATTTTTTGGTTTGTAATATAGTTTTTCTTTCAAAGAAATAAAGAAGAAGAAGTTAGAAGAATCAATCGTATTCTTTTCTTTGTATTTTATTATTTTTCTTTTGTGTTCTTCCTAACTTCCTATTAAACATCACTAACTCTAGGTACCCTTGATCGATTACGTATCAGCATCATAATACATCATAATACAATTAGAAGGCAGAATCACATATGGATGTTGTGGAAGGATAGTTTGGGTAACTCTGGGAATAACATTACTGGTAGCTAAGTCCAAGTATTTGAGTCAGGTGCCCATTATAGACCTCACTCGGTAAGCGTGCATATATTTGATTGGGTTCAAAAAATATATGTTCTTATTATATACAATAGAACCTCTCTATACTAATACTTTTGGGAATTCACAAAATTATTAATATATGGAGGTTATTAATATTAAGAGGTACACATAAAAAATATAAAATTTTAAGTTCAATGAATTTATAATTTTACTAGACGATTTACATACATTTTTATTGCTCCGTACACGAATAAATATATGTACCTAAGAACTTGTTATGCTACTAAGGAATTATTGATGTTTTCGACAATTATAAATAGTTCTGTTATGTATAGTAGAAGATAAATCTTCAATTTAGTTTCTTTCCAACAAATCAAAATATCATCCGATGTTAGGAAAATTGTTAGAGCACTGCTCGGTCGAACTCGCAAGCGTTGCTATCTCAAGCTTGTTTGTCAAGTTTAGTTGTCAAAACTATAAGTCTTGATTTCTAGTCTACTTATAGCTATGTCTTATATTAGGATAAAATGTGTAGTTGAGCTTTAGACTTCACGGCGTTCATTGATTAAAGACGAAGATCTACTGAGGGGAGCTTGGAGGAACTTCATCAACAAAAGGTATATGGAGACTTGAACTCATTTATCACTCAGAAGTCTATTATATTCTATCTCCTATTGATACTAAGTCGTATAGCTATATAGACTTTACATTATACACATTTGATATTTCGACCTGAGTTTAACTCGCTTATATCTTTCTCGAAATATGTGTTGGAAAGCTTTTTGCTTTAACTACGTTATTCTTAAAGAAAGTCATAAGATGATCATGTAAAAAATCGCCTTGTAACATCTTACATGACTTGTGTGAGACAAACATTTGATGTAGACTCGAAATGTTTTGTATTGATCATTCGATCACTTGAAATTGCTTATAAACTAATAGTTTGTGTGAGACAACTATTGTCGTCTTCTAAGAATGTTTCAATGATTGAAATGAGAGTTTAGAATAATTAATCATTGTCAGGATATAGCACAGTATACATGCAGTATGCAAACTGTTGTAAGAATAATTCAGGTCCGGGAACCAAGTATGCATACCCGTATGCGAACGATTTTAACTGTTAAAGTCCAAGAACTAAGTTTATGTACCCGTTTGCGAACTTTTTCACCTGAATTTAGTCTGGAACGACAGAATGTGTACCCGTTTGCGAACTGTCAGAAAAGATCAAAGTCTGGAACTTAAGTTTGTGTACCCGTTTACAAACTTATGAGATTAAGTTCTAAAATCGGTTAAGTATGATTTCATACTCATGAACAAATACATTTATATATTAAGGAATGCAATCTTTGTGAACCGTGTCTAAAGTGTTCATGAACTGATTCTTTTGAATCAATCCGATTTTGCTTCAATTGTGTCTTGTATACCTCTATGAGAATATAAACAATTGAATAACTCTATGAGTAACACAATTAGATTCATTTGATCTAGAAGTGTTAAGATGAACATGGTTAATACAAAAGTGTTCATATAGCTAACTTTGGTTAACTATTATTGATCCAACTCAATATACACGTTTAGGTACGGTTACCCATATCTAAATGAAGGTATATTTCATTTATGTGTAACAAGATAAGACCATCTAACGGTGGAGAGATATTTCTTTGGTTTTAAGCAAATTTTTCTTGAATCTTAAATCAAGATTTCATCCAACGGTGAATATTAATTGCTTTGCTTCAAAGCTATCAAACCCTGATTTGAATATTATATAAGGGAGAACTCTAGCAACTGGGAAACCTAATCCCCACACCTCATGTGTGATACTAGTTGCGACTAGATTCGATTCTCCTTTAACCTAGGTTTTTCCTAAAACCATTATAGGTTAACGACTTAAAGACTTCATTGGGATTCTGAAGCCAGACTCAACTATTTTCTCTGTAATTGTGTGTTCTGATCTTACTTGTTATATCGTATTGAGTACTCTCTTCTCTAAGATTTTCTCAAGATTTATCTCCGATATGTAAGATAGAAAAAGTAATCAGAAAGATCTTCGTCTCATTCTTTGTGATTCCACAATAACTTGTTCTATTAACATATAGTTAAGTTATTGTGAGGTGATTGATATTTCTAGGTTGTTCTTCGGGAATATAAGACCGGATTATCAATCGGTTCCTGTTCACCTTGATTTATCAAAAAACGAAACAAAAACTTCCTAGGTATTTTTGTGGGAGA
The DNA here is from genome assembly GCA_023529315.1 of Papaver bracteatum. Classification (NCBI taxonomy): domain Eukaryota; kingdom Viridiplantae; phylum Streptophyta; class Magnoliopsida; order Ranunculales; family Papaveraceae; genus Papaver; species Papaver bracteatum. The sequence continues at coordinate 143,919 of JAJJWX010002870.1, forward strand.
CAGATTTATCTATCAGAATAGACTTTTCTATGGGAGACAAATTTGTTTATAAAGTCTTCGACTTTGGGTCGTAGCAACTCTTAGTTGTGGGCGAGATTAGCTAAGGGAATCAAGTGCATAGAGTCCTGATAGGATTCAGAGACGTAAGGAATGCGAAACTACATTCCAGTCCAAAGTTAACTTATAGTAGGCTAGAGTTTGTAGAGGCTTAATACAGTGTGGTGTTCAAATCTGGACTAGGTCCCGAGGTTTTTATGCATTTGCGGTTTCCTCGTTAACAAAACTTCTGGTGTCTGTGTTATTTCTTTTCCGCATTATATTTGTTTATATAATTGAAATATCACAGGTTGTGCGTAGTTCAATCAATTGGTAAATCCAACCTTTGGTTGTTCATTGAAATTGATTGACACTTGAACATTGGTTTTTGGTATCGCTCAAGTTGTTTCTCACAATAATCAGGCTCGCGGATTTCTATCTGTTTGATTTGATGATTTCATTGAGAAACAGAGATATAACTCTTGAATATATTTCCTTAATTGAGTCTCACTGTCTAGTTGATTCTCTTGGAATTATATTGGAGTTAGTCCATACAGATTGCCTGATGAAATATTGGTTGTGGTTGTTAGACCCCCGCTTTTTCAAAAATAACTTATATGAAAGATATAATTCGTATAACAATATCTATATTTCTTCAATATATTGTAAGTTATTGATATATGGAGGTAAATTTCATAAGGAGGGACTTAAGAAAACCATTGATACTAAACCGTACTAGTTATTACTATTTATAACTGGCCCAAGTTGAGACCATGATTTTTTTATTAATATTTAGAGGTTATTAATACATGGAGGTTCTACTGTACTTATATAATTCATTTTAAACAAATTAATTCTGACATTATACTCCTCCGTCTAATTATATAGGAGGAATTTTCAAATATCTTAGATTAATAAAAAAGTCTAGGATTTATATATCTATCATTTTTCCTAATTCACCCTTCACATATTCCCAATAACTAAAACTAATAAACTACTTTGATGATACCCATGGAACATTAATGAGGGCATATAACATTGGAATATGAACTCCGCCTATCTAGTTGGACAAGCAAAAATCAGTTCTCCGCCTATATAACTTGGACAAAGGGAGTATTTATCTCTAAAACAAAACATGAACATGAGAATATACATTGAACCTTAAGAAATTTAAATATGGGAAATTTTTGGTTAGTACCTCCGCTAGGAATTGTTGGAGGTTTATGTCTCATTTGAAAAAACCATGTTAAGGTAGATATCATGGATTATGATCATAATTATGTAAATGTGGGCATTCACGCTAGGAACAATATACCTTCTGGGATACTAACATGTTTCCATGGGAGTTCATTTAGGACAAAAAAACTGAAATTAGGGAATATAATTAACACAGGGCATTTAACAATGTCCATCCATACATAATTATAGGGTATTATAGTAATTGTGTTTCATAGGGAAGAAAAGAGAAGTAGATATCCTTTAGATAAGTTTGAACCACGAACATTCAATAATCTTAGTAGCAGTATTGGGTTAATGGACGCAAGATTCAAAAGATATATTTATACGTGGAATAAGAAGAAATTAAATTCTGATTACATAGAGAAAACATTAGACAAAGCACTGATTAACTCGAGCTGGGAAACTAGTTTTCAAAACTCTGGTATTAGACATTTAAATCTTCTTGCATCTGATCATGTGCTTATTCGTCTTAATCTTAATACTCATAATGTTTGAAAGGATGGACCAACACCATTTAAATATTTTGGAGGATGGATGAAGCATGAATAACGTAATCTAATTTAGTAATGCTGGAATGAAGAGATTAAGTATTCACCAGCTTACACTTTAAAAAAAAAAAAAACTTTCCCCGTGCAAGCATTCCCTTGGACTATGGAATAAATCCACTTCCGGTTATATCAAAACAAACATAGATTTAACTAAAACAAACTGAATCACACAAATAAAAGAGACTTCTACCCTGATAAGACTACAGATTTATCAAATTTAAATAATGAGCTACGTAATTGGTATGGAGTACATGAAAAATTATGAAAGGACAAAAATAAATATCATAGCTTAGAATTCTAAGGAATAGAAATACTAGATACTTTTATAATAAGGCTGAACAAAGGTTTAAAAGAAGAACCCCCAATTAGGGGATATGCCTTTTACTCGGGGGATATTACTAGAGAACAAAATAGGGATCCAAATATCCTAGCTGGGTTGCCCCTTATATAATTAAATTATTAATTCCTAATTTAACCCTCCCTAATTAGGATTAGTTATTACTAATTAGGATTAGTAAAATATTAATGACTTGGGGGATATAATTAGTGTATTTATGTTTATTTGATTTTGAGTAGATTTTTTTTTTTTTTTGAAATTAGAAGATGATTGTGATGAGAGTAAATATTTTCAGCATACAAGCAACCCCAACACACAGGTAATGCTTCAAAGAGGTCGAATTTTTTTTTTTTTTTTGAAACCGCCATTTTTTTCTCTGCAAAATCTTAGTACCGGCGTGGTCTTCAACCCAAATATGTATGCCGGTACCACAAGAAAAACATACATGAGTTTTTTTTAACTCAAATACCGGCTTGATATTTATATTACGGAATACGCCGGCAATTATGGACTACACCATCATATGGCGGCGTTCCTTCGTTATCCCCTGTTATTGAGCAAGATAAATTACAAGGGTTTGGTTTGCAAGCATATTTTGTGGACACTGATGCAAATGGTTTCGGGATTGGGGATGACAAAAATCTTAACTTCAACTCATTGACATCCGTAAGTTCGTAATTTTATTTGCATTCCCTCACTGGCCTGCTAAGAAAGTTATATGTGTATCCATTCCATCTGAAATTCTTAATGTTTGTCTAATATTATAGGCACAAGAGGAGTTACATGGATTGCCTTCCTTCGTTCCTAATAATCAAATTCCAGTGGCAAGAACGCATTCTCAGATGCAGGTGCTTGATATGCTTTTGTTCAGTTCTTTACCCCCGCTTCTCAACATATTTATAGAGAAATTACCTGGCGTCAGCATAGGTTGACAGACCACCGGAGAAGGAGATGGAAGAAATTGGACTCCCACAAACAAGAAATGAACCCGACGAGGCTACAAAAACCAATGATGACAGACCACCGGAGAAGGTGACAAAGAAGAAAAATTGTTTGCCACTATCCGGGGGGGTTACGATTTTTTTCTGCTAGTAGAGAGCTTCAGAATGTTGATTTTTTTTCTGGTTTTGCACAGGTACCGACATGGTAATCTAGTTTTCGAGCATGCCGGTGGTACTGTTAAAGCATAGTATTTTGCTTAAATTTCTATGCCGATCCGGGATGAAAAGTATCCAGAAAGTTAAAAAGAAAAATTTACTTGACTACCGGCATGGTCTTCATATTCTCGAGCATGCCGGTACCTGTGCCGGCACAGTATGTTGCTTAAATTTCTATGCCGGTTTGGGATGAAAAGTATCCAGAAAGTAAAAAAGAAAAATTTACTTGACTACCGGCATGGTCTTCATATTCTCGAGCATCCGGTATTTGTCTTGCGGCACAGTATGTTGCTTAAATTTCTATGCCGGTTTGGGATGAATAGTATCCAGAAAGTAAAAAAATAATATTTACTTGACTACCGGCATGGTCTTCATATTCTCGAGCATGCCGGTACCATTTTTCGGCATGGTCTTCATCAATACCGGCATGGTCTTCATCACTTCCGAATTTTCTGGTTTTTTCACTTGACTACCGGCATTGATAGGGAGTTCTCGAGCATGCCGGTACTATTTTCCGGCATGGCCTTCATCAATTCCGGCATGGTCTTCATCACTTTCAGCATGATCTTCATCACTTCCGAATTAAGAAAAAAAAATTTGTTTCTAGATTTTGATAGGGAGTGGGGAGAGTTTAGAATTTGAAAGGGAATGGGGTATATTTGGGAGTGGGGAGAGTTTAAAATTTGAAAGAGATTAAGAAGAGGTAAATATGGAAATTGGGGGATATGATTTTGTTTTTTGTTTTTTGATTTTAAGTTATTAAATTTTTATTTTTAGGGAAGGGTGTTTTAGTATTTTCACCTCCAAAAGTCACCCCTTATCAGCCACCTTTGGTTGGGGGAAGTAATTCATATCCCCCAATTAAAAGTCATATCCCCCAATTGGGGGTTCTAAAAGAAATAGGGTAAAAATTATCCAGGATGAAAATTGTGTTTGAGTTAATAGTAGAAAGAAAATTACTACATGTATGAAAAATTATTTGCATAGTATTTCTATAGATGTTAATCCCAATATTGATGAGAAAATGATTGACATAATTCTTACATGCATTACTGTAAATGACAGTAACATTTTCTTTTCAACTCCATAGATCTATGATTTAAATTAAAAGAATCGTTTTTTCTATGGATCTTGATAAAAGTCTTGGCCCTGATGATTTCCCATCAAGACTTTTTCAACAAAACTAGAAAACTATTGGGACATACTTAACTCTTTGTTTAAGGGTGAAAACGGTTTCTTCTGATTTTGGTAATTTCGAGTGTGTGGGTGAGAAATAAATTTAAACCCTAAACAATGTACTGCAAAGGAGTACTTTAGATTCGAGAGATCAATCTGTACAAATCTAGCCTAAACCAAGAAATGGCCATTCCAGACTTGCTTCGGTCACAAAGTGAAGGAGAAGGGTTGGTTTTGGGGAGGGAAGCGAAGAAAGTGCTGAGACCAGAATAGTTGATTCTGGGAGAGTATTAGTTTTACGACTTGTATCATAAAGCGGGAAGCTAACAGGTGGGAAAGCTAGAAAATTATTTTCTAAGTGTTGTATGCTCCCAATAAGAACTTGTTGTTCTGATGAAATAGGTAAAACCTATTTATACAAGTCGTAACCCAAACGTACTCTGGTCTCGTAAGAAATAGAAACGACTGAGTAAAGTGGAAGGAGGTGATACCGGGTAACGTCTGAAATTGATGTTCCATAATGAAAGAAATGTTTTACCATTATTAGTTGCTTTTACTGACTGACTCATTATTATGACACTTTCTTTTAACGGGCGTAGTGTACGCCGCACGCTGTAAACCGCCAAACCAAAACCCTAATGAGCATCCCCAAGTTTGTGACATATGTTGATGTCTCAAGTGTTTTTCATGGGAAAACATGTAACATAGCGTTATGTGTGTCATGGTGGCATGCCAGTGTCCATGGTAGAGTCGGCGTGTATTTTCCATAGAATAGGTGCGGCCAAATTAGGTTTCAGATGCAAACCGTGGTGTTTGGCCTTGGGCCAGAAGTTTGACATGCGTTTTTGGTGGAAAACTTGGATGGCCGAGATCTTGCACCTCAGGTGGAAGGGTGGTCATTGATCGTTGCAACCCTTCTAGTATCCAATGGCATAGTTTAGGCCGGCATGGATTTGCCATAGAGTGAGCGCGACCAAATTAGGTTTTAGGTGCAAACCGTGTTATTTGACCTTGGGCCGGAAGTTTTCCATGCGTTTTGGTGGAAAACTTGGAGGGCCAAGATCTACATCTCAGGTGGAAGGGTGGCCATTGATTGTTGCAACCCTTCTAGTAGCCAGCGGCATAGTTTAGCCGGCATGGCTTTACCATAGAGTAGGCTCGGCCAAATTAGGGTTTAGGTGCAAACCGTGTTATTTGACCTTGGGACGAAAGTTTGCCATGCGTTTTGGTGGCAAACTTGGAGGGTCGAGATCTGCATCTCAGGTGGAAGGGTGGTCGTTGATCGTTATAACCCTTCTGGTAGCCAACGACATAGTTTAGTCCGGCATGGCTTTGCCATAGAGTAAGCGCTGCCAAATTAGGGTTTAGGTGCAAACCGTGTTATTTTGGCCTTGGGCCGGAAGTTTGCCATGCATTTTGGTGGCAAACTTGGAGGGCCAAGATCTGCATCTCAGGTGGAAGGGTGGTCATTGATCGTTGCAACCCTTCTAGTAGCCAGCGTCATAGTTTAGGCATGCATGGATTTTCCATAGAGTAGGCGCGGCCAAATTAGGGTTTAGGTGCAAACCGTGTTATTTTGGCCTTGGGCCGGAAGTTTGCCATGCGTTTTTGGTGGAGAAATTAGAGGGACGAGATATGCATATAAGGTGGATGGATGGTTGTTGATCGTTGCAACCCTTATGGTAGCCTGCGACATAGTTTAGGCCGGCATGGCTTTGCCATAGATTGAGCGCGGCCAAATTAGGGTTAAGGTGCAAACCGTGTTATTTGACCTTGGGCCGGAAGTTTGCCATGCGTTTTGGTGGAAAACTTGGAGGGACGAGATCTGCATCTCGGGTGGAAGGGTTGGTGGTCGTTGATCGTTGCAACCCTTCTGGTAGCCAGCGGTATATTTTAGGCCGGTATGGCTTTGCCATAGAGTAGGCACGGCCAAATTAGAGTTTAGGTGAAAACCATGTTATTTTGGCCTTGGGCCGGAAGTTTGCGATGTGTTTTTGGTGGCGAACTTGGAGGGATGGGATCTGCAACTCAGGTGGAAGGGTGGTCGTTGATCGTTGCAACCCTTATGGTAGCCAGCGGCACAGTTTAGGCCGACATGCCTTTGGTATTGGCACGATGGTGCGGTTGACACGGTTGGCATGCCTTGGCGCAGGGACGTGGCTGGAATGGTTTGCCTTTGGCACGGTGGTGCAGCTGGCAGGGTTGGCATGCCTTGGCGCAGGGACGTGGCTGGCACAGTTTTCCATTGGCACGGTGGTGCGGCTGGCATGGTTGGCATGCCTTGGTACAGGGACATGGCTGGCATGGTCTGGCATGGTTTTCCATTGGCATAGTGGTGCGGATGGCAGGGTTGGCATGCCTTGGCGCATGGACGTAGATGGCACGGTGGTGCGGCTGGCATGGTTGGCATACCTTGGCGCATGTACGTGGCTAGCATGGTTTTCCATTGGCACGGTGGTGCGGATGGCATGGTTGGCATGCCTTGGCACATGGACGTGGCTGACACGGTTCGCCATTGGAAGGGTTATGCATATACAAAGGTGATGTCAGTTAATACTAAGGGTTCTGCTGTGGAACCTGACGCATGTATACGAAAAAAGGTACCCTGGTAATTCTTACGTAAGCACGTTGATTGGTTCAATAAATGCGCTATCGTTCATAGTGACGTCATGTCGGATATGCGGTTTTACGATTTTATCCCTAAGCTAAAAACCACCATCAACACTCTTATGGTTCAAACTTTCTTTGAAATTGGTCATATTTCTAAGGTGATGAATGTTTTTTTCATCTCTATGATCCCTAAGACTAAAACTTGCAACTCCATCTGAGTTTAGCCCCTTAGCTCTTGCTAATACCTCATATAAGATTATATCTTAACTTATGAAAGGTAGGATAAAATGGTTACTTGATCAGATAATATCACGATTCCAATTTATCTTGGTTCCCAAAAGGCATATTTTTGGCAATATCAATCTATCTCATGAATTAATTCACAAAAATGAGGGATAAAAAGTAAAAAAGATTTAACAAGACTTAAAATCGATATGTCAAAAGCTTTTGACATAGTGGGGTGGATTGTTTTAATTCAACTCATGACTAACTTAGGCTTTAATAAAAATTTAATGAAAGATGGTTTAATCTGGTACATGGGTTTAATTATTATAACCACTTTAGATGTGTTGATAAATGGGTTTCCAACTAATTTTTTTAAACCAACAACGGGTTTGAAATAAGGAGACCCACTATCATCTTATTTGTTGTTATTTTGTATATATTCGCTGTTAAGAACTACCATGCACGGTGAAACTCTGAAATACATTAAGGGCGTAAAATCACAACTCAGGCTCCCTCTGTAAAGCATTAACTATTTATCGACGGTTGATTAATTGTTCGTGAAACTAACACTAAAAACTAGTCAAAATATGGTGGCCTTAACTAAAGATTTTGCAGAAGCATCTAGACCTTAGCAAATCTGGCATTTTCTTTAATCCCAAAACAGTATAAATATTAAAAGAAAAATCCAATTAAGACTAGAGGTAAACATTACACATCTATAGATGATAGGTATCACCGATGCCATTCGTCCGCACCAAATACTTTACCGATAAAAAGTATAAAAATAAATGATAAGTATCCACGATGTTCCTTATTTACTAATAAATCCAAGCTATAAAGAGTTTTGAACCTTTAGTAGATGAAATAAGTAAATAATAATCTACATACTACTGAAAGAAATGTTATGGTAAAGAGTGTTATATCTCCTCTGTGTAAAGGAATTTTAAGAAAATGCCACACTTTTTTTTTCTGATAGAAGAAATTGCAATTGTTTTTTTTTTCTTATTCAATATTTATTAAATATCATTCCCGTTATCTTAAACGTATGGACCCACATGATTGGTCAAAATTTAACTTACTTAGTCAAATTTTGATGGCGCAATTACCTAGCTATCCTCTCAATACCGAATACCTACTAATTTATTACTTCTCTCTTCTACTATTGAATCGATAGAGGAACCAGAGCCAGGGATGCAATAACATTTTTTTTTTCAATATCAGTATATCTACAACTGTTTCTTCTACTCATGCACCACTACCACCACGAACATCCATCTTCTTTAATTGTTCCTGTTAATCAAGTGATTCTTATTATTCGTGAAACTTTCTGAAATTGGGGGAAAGTTTGGGGATTTTCAAATATGAATACATAAAGTTTTAGATAAACAAGAAAGTTAGGTTTTGGTTGGATTTGAGTTTGGTTCGAGTTGAAAGTATTGGGACAGAGTTTTAAAACAATATAACATGATGAATAACTAATGTACTGTGTTTATTTTTGATTTTGAATGATGCCTTATTAAGAGCTATTTCAGAGTTTTAATAGGATTAGACACAGTTTTTGGTAGGAATTGAATTCAGTAAAGGAACTATATATGAAATCAACAAAACAACAAGAAATATTTCGGCCACAAGGGATGCACCTGATAAGTGCATAATTCATATGATTTTAGTGTCCATTCCATACTTGTTTTAGCTATTATTCTTGCATATTTTCGCATTATTACTCTTGTTTTCTCTTATTTGCATATATTAGGTGAATCATCCAAAAAGGAGTTACAAGGTTCTGAAAATAGCTAGAAATAGAAGTATTCCAAGTATCCAAGTGTCCAAGACCAAGAGAAGTGGAAGAAGTGCGACGAAAAGAAGCAAAACGCTCAAAATCAAGACATAGGCCAAATACCGAGATTAACTCATTCAAATTAAGGATTTCTCATCACCATCTTGAATATAATTTTAAAGATAAAAATAATGCAAAAATAATGAGGTCATTCCGAGTTCGGATGAAGAAGTTGTGGCCAAAACAAATTTTTATCAATACCGAAGACGGTAAGGTTCGCATACCATGTTCGCATATCGGGTACGCATACTTAATTCCGAAAATTTCTGCTAGAATCTGAAGTTTTCGGACCAGGTACGTGTACTTAGAAAGTAGGAAAACGTGTATTCATACCTTGGAAGGCCTAAGGGCACGTTTGGAGGTGTTATTTCGTGTTTTCGGGTCGGTTTCTTGAACCAAACTAAATACGTGAAGACCAAGCAATGTAAACCTATAAAAAGGTATTAGGTTATGTAAAATGATATCACATCATTAGGTCACGAAATTGTAAGTCTTGGAGAGAAAAAACATCGAAAGCTTGGGTTTCGGAGCGATTCTCAATCGTAACATTATCTCTTAACTTTTCTCATATGTATATCATGGATGTTTCTACATCCATGAATAGCTAAACACCTATTGAGTGAGGATGAATTCTAAGTTGTAAACTTGATTTGATTTAATATATGAATCTATTTTTATTTCTTCATATGATTATCGCTTGTTTCTACTATGAGTAAATATTATGATTGATTGATTGATTGATTGTTCTAGGTAGCCAACTAAATCAGTTTATTGAATAATCTAAAGCTAGTAAAGGGTTAGGATATCCGTGTAATTGTTGAATAACCCCTACACAAGTAGAAAACGTAAAACCTTGCAGGGGGATTCTGTGGAGAAATCACGTGTAGAAACAACACTAGAAAGTGGACCTTGCGCTAAGAGTCTAACTAATAGGATTAACCTAAGTCACAAAACATAAGGCATTCGACCAAGCTACACCTTGAGTGTGCTACTACTTGGTGGTTTGGACGAATAAAATCTGGTATTCGAGCGCTTCGGTACCCAGTGACCAAAGGACTTTAGAGAATAACACTGCTCTAGATGATTTTCTACTGTTGGTGATAATCTATGATTAATGACAAATAGATGAATATATTAACTCATTGACGGTTTATATACGAAGAAGGATTCCTCGATCATATCTCTCTCTATTGATTACAATACAATTCTATTTACTTTAGTGAAATCTAAAACAAAACCCCCCATTTGTGACACTTTCATAACTTAAACTCACTACTCTTCGTGGGAACGATCCTTACTTCCATTATATTACCAGTTAATTGTGTGGAAATAAGATTATTAATTTGTTGAGCCTACGAAAGCCCAAACAGCACCTCACCTGTGTGATGAAACTCCACAAAGAATCTAATACCTATACGTTTTCCATCACCACCGATTCTTATCTCCCACTAGCAGCATGAGAAGTTGTTTCACCTGTTTGTAAGATGGAGACGATTTGATTTAATTCTTCATCTTCTTTTCCTTATTTTTCTTTATTATTGATTATTTTCTTGGTTTCTTCTCTCTCAACTATGAAATATCCGTGTTCAACCAACGTCTTTGAGAAGAATCCAAAACCAGATTTTTTTTTGAAGGGATAAATGATTTGCTTGGGTAGGTAATATTATCAAACCGTTTTATGAACTAGTATGGAATTTGTCTACATATACGTTAATATATAGATTATGATGTTTTACATTAATATAAGGATTTGTATAGAAACTTCTGTAGGGATTCATCTACTTGCAGAAAAATGGAAGCACTAGAGCTTAATTATTGATGGAGATCTAGTTTCATAGAATTGGGGAAGAAGATGAATAATCTTCAATTAGGTGTACTGAGTGTCGATTTAATTAGGTCCGAGTCTGGTAATTAAAGGGGTTAATTATGTTTTACCAATTCCAAATTACTTCCATATATGTTGTAACTGTTGTTAACCTTTTTTTCAATAAAACGATACGGCAAAGGTCAACATGATGACATTTAATAAATTTTAGAAAAAAACGGTGGAATTTTCTTAAATATGAAATTGAAAGTGTGGCACTTTATTAAAATTCCCATTCCTTTAATAATTTGACATGCACTAACTAAAATGCAAAGGATTTTTGGTGGGGAAAAAATGAGAAGCGGGGAAGTGAGAAAGGTGGAAAAGGTAAGAAAGAAGTGTACCTTAAGTCTTGGAATTTTATTTTCAAACTAATCAATGATGGAGGTTTAGGAACACAAAGGGACTTTTGGTGGGGGAAATGAGAAAGGTAAAAAGGAAAGAAAGGAGTATGCTTTAAATCTTGGGACTCTATTTGCAAACCAATCAGTGAGTGAGGTTTAAGAATACAAGATAAGCAAGATTTTAATTTTACAATGATATCTAAGACATGATGGATATTGAAAGGGAACGCAACATCCTTATTGACAACAATATATACTAAAAGCTAAGTAGTTCCAATCAGATCAAGACAATTGGATATGGAGAGGTATTTTGTTAGGTATCAATCAGATCAAGAACAATCTATTTTTGGAGTTAGGAAATATAGGGACATGGTAGAAATTTGGGGAGATCGCTGGATACCAGAGATTAAACCACCTCTTGTAAAACAAACAAACATGTGCTCTAGACTTTACTAAGGTAAGTCGACTAAACTTACAGACATGGGATAAAAGATGAAAATTTGTTTCAACTATAGCACTATTGTCAAGATTCTAGGCATATAAATCCCAACTGTAAGAAGGGAAGATGAGCTACATTGGACTCTGAATAGTACAAGAATTTTCTTAGATATATTGTTTTAAAATGTTATTAACACTAATAGTGGGCCAACCATATGCAATCCCAAGGATTGGAACACAATATAGAGCTTAAAGATAACTCCCTCAGTTAAAACTTCTGTTTAAAAAGATGTCCACTTTGTACTTCACAATAGTATGAGAATGACCTCAATTTTTCCAAACGTAAATGCTAGTTGTACTTTGTTCAACAATAGGGATGAAACTCTTTCACACTTGCTCCTGCAACGTAATCTTATATGAAAGGTATGGATGCATTTGCATTTTAACATGCAATTTGTCTCCAATGGTAGAAATGATTTTCATGATTGGCTAAACTTTTGTTTGGAAACCAAAATATAAATGGGAAAGCTCTGGACTGGTCTGCTTTATGCAACATAGTTATCTGGCATGTTTGGAAAGCTAGATATGAGCTCGTCTTTAGAAAAGTAATACAAAATAGTACTTAAACATCTAGAACAATTGTCAAGTATATAAATGGATAGATAAACATAAGCAAAAAGGATTACGACATCTGCAAAACACTTTAATATAACTCAATGAATGATGCAACTTTATAGATTTCATATGCATATCAGTAAATAGATGAAGCGTTCATAACTGTTAAAAGTACTTATGTAACTATCTTCATGACTTGAATATGCAAGTAACCTAACGGGAGCCAGGGTATCACACAGATTGTAGAAACAGAGAAAAGCTTGAATTAAGGGGAGCAGAATCTACCTTCCAGTGGCCAACAAAATGAAGTAACTACATAAGTATTTTTCATAATGATTAAGACATAATCTACTGGTTTTGATTGGAGTTTATGCTAAAGCAAGGAAGAAAATATATTCAATGCGTTAATAATTTAACTACAATGCAAAAACTTGTATTAGTTTCAAAGCTCAAGGTTTTATTTTAACGAGCAGATTCCAAATCCTGGAAGAAATTCATATATCTAGTTACTGCAATAGACTAGCTATAAATAACTCTTGGTCATGAGAGAACTTCAGAGTCATGCTAAATAACCTTCATTATTAATTCTGGTATGTAATGTAACTATTTCTACTATACTTTTCACTAAGCAATAAGAATTCCTTTTAATGAATGAACGAGGTTTCTATCTCTTTTCGAATAACATAATATAATAATTTATAAGTTAGATGTAATGAGATTACGATACAAAGAGTTAGGTTCATACGATTCAGTTGAATCAGAAATAAACAAACAACATGTTAGCTTAGTTCTGAGTAATAAGTTATTGATGGTCATTTTCCATCATAGTTAGATCATTGAAGATACAATAGTAGTTTAACCAGCCATTTTACTAGTGGTTAGTTGTGATTATATATATAAGAACACTAGATTTGTCGTGTTTATTTTTGTAAATCCAATAAAATTAGAATAAAACATGTGCGTTAAGAGTAAAAATAATAGTCGTTTTTTAAAGGATTTCAATTATATTATTACAGGTACTAGATCATATTGCACCTTCTTAATGCTAGCCAACAAGCTATTCCTTGAAAAATTGAAGAAAAAAAATGGAATCGCGCCTTATATTGAAGGAAAAAATATGAGTCGGTTCACGTACAACTTGTTTATCACGAAAAGTACGAATCGATTTACATCAACATGCTTATCATGATGCGAATTATGCAACATATTTAATTGCCAATACTAGGTCACTAACGAATCCCAGTTGTTCACTCCAAAACCGTTCACATAAGACTCGAAAAAGATCGTGTTTAATGATATGAGAAGAAAAAATCACAAAGTTTTTCTTTCTTTTCTTTCTTACATCGTGTTCTGATTTGTTTACGTTAACCTCTTAATCTTTGCAAGCAAATAAACCTAACTTTCATGAACAGATCCATCTAACTGTGGACCAGCTCCCCTACTAATCCAACCGCCAATTCCACCTCCAAAGCCCGATCTCAACTTTAACTATAAATTATATCCGAAGGTATGTAAGTTCGCACCTAATGCTTATCCTTTTGGAATATCAAAATCTCCTTCTCCAAATCTAAATTTATCAACATTGCTAATAGGGTGTACTAGTTTATTGAGGAGGAGATCAATTTTCATATAAAACAAACTAGAAATAACTTTGTCTTATACGGTGGTACCCTCCAATAAACGGGTACACCCCATTTGTATCCATGAGATTTATGGTATCAAAATATTGTGACATATACCATAAAAATATCGTGACATTATCCAAGTATCAAAATCCACCTGCCATATTAACGTCTAAACGTCTTCGCTATTCAAATTAAAAATGATTGACCCCCACAGTAGTCAGGTTCAAACTTCAAACTCAACTCTCAACTCACAGCCAGGATGGCACAAAATGATTGACTGTCTCTTTTCCGGACATCACAGTGAGTCCATTTCGGGTTCAAACTTCAAACTCAACTCTCAACTCACAGCCAGACCCGACAGTTGGCACAGAATGTTGACCTGTTGTTGTTCCCATTCATGACTGTCTCTTTTCCGGACATCACACGTTATGACGCTATCCATTTCGGCAACCTTTTCTGCGTTCCAACACATCTGAAGTATTTACGCGCGAATCTAATTGGCCCATTTATCCACTTGAAAATGAAACTATCCGAAATACCCTTACAGAGTGACGTAAGATATTTCTTTATTTTAAGGAATTTTGTCCCACATATACAGATCTGTCAGCTCTGTCTTAGTCTGGCCCATTTATCCACTTGAAAATGCTATTTTATATTTTAAGGAATTTTGTCCCACATATACAGATCTGTCAGCTCTGTCTTAGTCTCCCTACCGCTATTTTATATGTGTGGGGTGCACCTCAAACAAAAGTAACCAAGACTTGGTTAATTGCTGACGGTTAAAGTTTCAGCTGAATAACAGTATTTTTCCAGCTACCCCCATCTAAATCATACCGGATTAAGATAAGATCTCATTGTAGGGCTTCATCGATCACTGCCAAATAGAGTCATTTGTATTTCCCATAATTGCATAAAATAACGTTGATAATAATATTTTTGTTTTCTCTTGATAAATGAAAAAGTGACTCGGATTTATGGAAATACAAAGATGGCCAAACTTACCTATTGTAGCGTCAAACTCTTCGTATCTATCAACTCGATGAAGTGACTGACAGACCCCGCATAGTCGGCTTCAAGTTCAACTTACAAGTTACAACTTACTACCAGACCGACAGTTGGCTCTTTTCCGGAGTCCGGACATCACACGTTATGCGCTTTCCTTTGCAGCCTTTTCTGCGTTTGACAAAACTGCTCAAACTCAAACACACGAGAAACATTTACGCGCGAATTTAACTGGTCAGTCAATCTTAATTCTTTAAGAAATAAGACCCCTGAAATATCCCTTTTAGGTAATATATTTCGTATTTAAAGGAGTTTTGTCCCGCATTTGTGATTTGTCAGCTCATTAGTCTAACTACCCACCACTTTATATGTGTGGGACCAATCAATTACACTTGAAATGGAAAAACCAAAACTTGGGTAACCGCCTTCTAAACCACACTTTTACTTAACAGTGTAATTTTTTTCCTTTCCACCAAATCGCACATCCTGGAAACAAGGGTTTGTTTTCTCCGCATCATTTTTATGGTCATTATTGTTTACTTGATTGATGAATTTTCCTGGATGAACTAGATCAAATGGATAAATCAGATTATTTTTTATTATTATAAGATTTGGTGTTTGAAAAGGTGAGCTGAGAAATGTGAGACGCATCGGCGATGCTATTCTACTCTCGTTTCTCCTCTCTACTCTCCCCACGGCTCACGTGTCTTCACATGTGGCAGTGAATTCATCAAAACCATTCAAGCCACGTCACCCTATCACTTTGACCAAAATTGGGCGCCCAAATTTCATTTTTGAAATTTGAAAATTTTAATCTGAAGAGAGATAATTTTAATTGGACGTGTGGAACCAAAATGAGAGATAAAAAATTCTAAAATCTTACTGCTATGTAAAGAACTTCAGAGAGACAGAGACAAAGAGAACTTAAGAAAATTAATTGGACCAATTTTTTAGTCCAGCTGCAAGCTTGAAGTTAGAATCGAGAGAGAGGCGGAGATAACACTTAGAAAATTAAGTGTAATAGTCATCTTCTTTGTTTGTTTCTTGGGTTTTTTGACTATATGTACCTCTTACTAATTTTATTTACAAATATGTTCCTCCTTTAAACAGAATTACCAATATGTTCCTTTGACAAGCTTTTCCATCCGAAATTCAAAAATGAAAAAAACGGTGCCACGTCACATATATTTGCGCCCAAAAGTAGACAAACCTGCCCTTGACATATAACTCTAGGTAGTTAACCACAGTTGCTTACGTGGCATCTTGCACACGCGGCAACATGTCCATGTCAGCTCTGCAACTGCCACGTGGAAGATTACAATGACGTGGCAAGTTGTACACATCATCACTGTCATCCAAATATGACCGTTGAACGGTCATATTCTGTTTAGTCTGCTATAAAACCATCATCCATTTATCTCAAAGACAAATAAAACTCCCATAAAAATCTAAACAATCATCTACAATGGATGGAATTATGCAAAAGTTCAATATGAGAAGCATGGTGGAGGTAACTAGCGATAGCTAGATTCTAACAGTATTTGTTCCATGTGTGAAATAGATAATCATCCACCAATTCAGTGTCCATGGATCTACTCTAGGTGCAAGAATGTACCTTGCAATGGTGTTAGGAGAATGCTTCTCTCTCAAACTCCTGAGCATCCTGGTGAGAAGTTCTTCAACTGCTCCATCTGCAACTACTTTGAATGGTTTGTAGATGCAATAGATTATGTTAAATCTTTGGATGTTCAGCTTCCTGCCAATAAGTGTTGCTTTGCTTGTGGTGACATAAACCACCAGTTCAATTCCTGTCCATTCCAAAATCAACCTTGTAAGAAGAATTGCAGTGGAAAATACATGTTAAAAGTTTGTAGAAATAAACACAATCACAATTTATGTTACCTGCAATGCAACAACATCCAATGTCAAGACTTCGGTGGGTCTCGATGTTGTTTTCCTTGTCGCCAAATCCAAGGAAATATCGCTAAGTTGAAGATGGTGACTTGTGTAAGCAATTACAAAACAATCTACAAATGTAATGAAAAGAACTAATAAGTTTATATAATCTACTACTTATATATATAACTGATGTAATAGTCTTGGAAAGAAACACCATTATCCTTACAATAAACTGATTAAAAGATCATAACCCAAATAGTCTTGGAAAGAAACTTAAAAAAAAAAAACAAGCAAACTCTACTGAGTTGCAGATGTTCCCTTCTTTTGTGGCTTTGATGGTTGAAAAGTTTGGCTCAAAGTCTGGCTGAACCAACCAACACCATTGACAGACTAGCTAAGAGTTTGTTGCACAACTCCTCTTCCACCTCTTGCTCCTCTACCACCCCTTTCACCTCTTTCTCTAGATGTTTTCAAAAAGAAGAAGATGTTGATGGTGCAGTTTGAGATATTGATGCGTTCGAGGTTGATGCAGTCTTCAACATATCAAAACAAACTGCGTGAATTTTTGGGAAGATTTTGGACGTGATTTGTTGAGATTCATTGGCTGGAGTTGTTGATGCAGGTATGGTAATGAGTTTGGTTTAAGATCCTCTACCTCCCCTAGAACCTCTTCCTCTACCTCTCCCTCTCCTGCTCCTGCTGGAACTGCCCTCATTTGGATCTGGGTAAGTAGTTTCTTGGGTTCCTCCATCTACCATGGTTCTTGGTCTCCTTCCTTTAGGATTAGAACCAACCTCACCACCAACACAAGTTCTTCGAATGTCTTATGGCCTATCATGGGTGAGATGGGTTGCATCTCTTACATGTCCTCTGTCTCTTCTCACTCACATGCTCATCATGCCCAAACTTCCTCTTCTTAGCTATGATGCTTGATAATTGGTCTTCCTGGTTTCCTCATATCTATAGGTGGTTTGACAAAAGGCTATTGAGGCTACAAACAATTAGAACCAAAAAGAAGGAACATGAAGAAAAAAAGAAGTTAGATCGGAAGAGAAAAAAGAAGTTAGATCTGGTTATAAATAGAAAAACAGAAGACATAAAGTAACCCTAAATGAAAAGCACAAGACATAAAGTAACCCTAAATGAATATGTAAAGTAATAAAGAAAGGGAACAAGATAAGATTCCCAACAGAGAAGAATATGAAAAAAACTAAAAAAAATAATAGTAAAGAGTGAATAATGATGTCACCTCTTCCAAATCTTCTCTCCCTATGAGTAACTGCATTTGGGTGGCATAAGTGGCTTTGTATGCATCCACTGTGTAGTATGGACTATAATAACTACAAAACAGACAAGGGAAACAAATACATTACATTAGTAAATGTGAAATGAAAGTAGTTGAGCACATTCAATAAACATACAAACATCAATAAACTTACTCTGCCCAATTAGGTCTTAAAGTCTTCAAAACACAGACACATGACATCTTTGACATGGAAAGCCCCTCGATTTGCCATTGGACACAACTACAAGTCTTGTTGATTAGATCAACTTGGAATACAGAATTGTGAATTGATGTAACTTGATAACTAATACCATATACAACACCACTAATCCTAAACTGACCAGTGCATTCTTTCATCTTCTCAATCACTTCATTGCTTAGGTACTAATTCACCATTTTTCCGGTTCAAAGATAAATGCTTTCTCCTATACCAAAAGCCCATTATTAACTATCCATACATTAAGCCTAAGGTACAAATAGGCTTGTCTCTAAGTTTCTTAATCATGTTATTAAAGGACTCAGAGAAATTATTGTTCATATGTTCACATCATGAAGAGGGGTCAAAGAATGCTCTGGACCACTGGGTAGGATCCTCGGTCATCATATATTGAGCAAGAATTGCATTTTCCAAAGACCAAAGCATTCATATGGAACTGGACAAAGATAAAAATGTAGGCTATTAACAATTTATAACTAATACAAGGGTACATTCCATGACATAAACAAGTTACAAAAGAACACAAAGTGAATTATTACTTCCAGTGGGTGAACTTATAGGCTTTAGCAAAGATTCCGAGATAAGGTTATGTATCTTTGAACCCTTGTAGTGAGTCTTCAAATTCTTGAACATGTGTCTACAAAGTCAGCAAAACATATATTAGAAGGTAAAACACAAAGATCATATAATGGTTAAAAAAAAAAAATTATGGTAAAAATAATGAACATACCTAAAACAATATCTCGTGTGGGATTCGGAAATAAAGCAAAGAATGACCTCAATCAAACCTTTTTGCCTATCGAAATGAAAGTAATTCTTTCATCCGATTCAATCATAGGCTTTAATCGCTTCAAAAACAAATACCAATTCTCAAAACATTCATTTTCGACCACTTGTATTGCTAATGGTACAACCTGTTTCTGTGCATCTAAACCAAAAGAGTGACCATAAGAACACCTCCCAGCTTTCCAGTAAGGTGACATGCATCAACACCAACCACTTTTCTGCAACCATTTTTCCATCCATGAATTGGAGCATGAAATGCAATCATCATTGACTCAAAGCAATCATCATCCCTGAAACATTACATGTACATTATACAAACATTACATAATAACCATTACACAAAAATTACATAAAAAAACAACAAAGGTTATATTTAACAATTTACCTTCCAACACTGTAATTTGCTGCAGAACCAGGATTAGTTCTTGCCACCATGTCTACAAAGGATAGAACCATTTTATAAGTGTCTTCATAGCTACCATGCATTTTTTCCAAGCACATAGTCCTAGCTTTCCAAGCAACATGATATGGCAGAGAAGTGTTGTGAGAAGTGTAGAATTCATCTGCAATGTCCCATGGCTGCTGAAGGAATCCACCATTCTTCAGCTTCTCAAACAGATACTGAGCAACAAACTCTGCATTTGATGATTTATTTCTGCTAAATGGATCTCCAACACAAGTATGCTCCAGATTCATACTTCTAACAGTAAAAGTCTTCTCCCCCTTTGTATTTGATGCAAATATTTGAAACTTACAACCTTCAGACTTATGATACCTACATTTCACTCTTATCCTTCTATTGTCACAAGGCTTCAAAATATATTGAAATTTCTTTATCACTGCAAAAGTCCTCAGATGCTTCTTAAATTGTATCTTGTCTTCAAACTGCATACCCACCTCCATTACATCAGGATTATACACTACTGGACCATCATCAACTGGAAAGAAGTCTTCATCCATATCAGCAATATCTGAACCCCATTCTTGGTCCCATTCCTGGTAAAAACTTTGAAGGGACTCTGCTTTCTTCTTCTCATCTTCAGAGTCATACTTCTCATCTTCAGAGTCAGAGTGATACTGTAAGTTACCAAGGCAGTTCTCATCATCACTAGGCACTAAAGCCACTGCAACACATTTTCCTTTATCCCCTTCAGGTACATCATCTCCTTGTGAACCTACAAAGTATGCCAAAAGTATTGTTAGTCATCATAACACATTAAATATCTTAATGTAAACTACATAATCAAAAGTAGTACTGCAACATTACCTTCCTTTCTAAAGTTCTGCCAAAAGTCATCATCAAAGTATCTGTCAAAAAAATCTCTGACATCAGCTATGTCAATATCATTTTCCTCATCATCAGAGCAGGGTGGAATTCTATCATCATCAACTGGATGGAACACATCCTCTTCCACATTATCAAGTTGAATGTTCTCATACTCTACATCCACATTATCATCTGGATGGCACATATCTTCATCATTCAAAACATCATTCAAAAGTAACCTCTCAAATGCAGCATTTATCTGAGCATCAATTGACTTACAAACTAATCTTGGACTTTTCCTAGTAGCAGGAGGATTGGTTATAACCTTCTTCTTAGGTGTAGAAAACACAAAGTCATCTTCATGTGTCACCTTCTTCTTAGGTGTAGAAAACACAAAGTCATCTTCATGTGTCCCCTTCTTCTTAGGTGTACAAAACACCATCTCAAAGTCACTTGTCACCTTCTTAGTAGGTGTAAAATACCTTTCTTCATTAGTAACCCCTGAAGATGATGGGCATTCATCACCAGACCTCAAAACCTTATCACTAATACTGAAGTAAAGATGCACATAACCATCATCTTGATATTCAGCCTTGTTCCACATTGTAAAGAACTCCACATCATTGGTAATCAGTTCTGGTAAGTTATCTGGAGTAAACCAAAACAAATTAAGCTTCTTGGCCTCACTAATATTCATCTCCCACATAATCATATCAGTCAACATGTCAAGACCAACATGGTTTACATCCAAATCATGGTATAGAGTCCATTTATTTGTGGTGAATAATTCAATCCTAAAGATCCTTTTAGGGTACCTAACAAATCCTCTTCTGCACATACAACAAGCCAAAAAACATCCTCAAAATTCAATTACTAAGTTCATTATATACACAGAAACCATATTCATCATTTCAAAAGCACCCATACCTTTAAACAATTCAATTACCATCATTCCAAATCATCATTCCAAAAACCCATCATTCCAAATCATAATTCCAATTCATAATTACAAACCATCATTCCAAATCATCATTCCAAATATATTATTTCTAAATCATAATATAAACAATTCAATTACCATTCAACGACACCCATAAATCGATAAATTAAAAATCCCAAAATTTCAAAATTAGGGTTTCTGAAAAATCCATAAATTTGAAAATTAGTAATTAAAGAAGGGTAAATCAATCAAACCCTAACACTACAGATCCATCATTGTTCTAATAAAAAAAAACTGAAGCCTAAATCACCAGAAGCAGTTCTACACCCCAACATAAAAACCCTAAAAATACAGAATCAATTTGTGAATCAAAAAGAAGTTGAAGAACTTCTTACCTCATTTTGCTAGAATCACTATTATCACCACTCATCTTGTACAACTTCTTACTTCAATCAGTTCTTCATTAACATACCTTGAACAAAAGAAGAAAGGGGAGATCTAATCGAGAGAAAATAGAGGCGGCAACTGAGCAGATCTCAGTGACTAAACGGGTTTCGCTTTGCTTGGATTAGTTCTTCAAGCTCTTCATCAACACACCTTTCAGAGAAGAAGAGAGGGAAGAAATAACTGAGAGAAGATTGTCGGCAAATGAGAACAAAAGTGATTTTAGGGTTTGGTTTTATGCATATATCCACGAACGTGCGATAAAACGTGTATCGCGTTAGAGTCGTTAGATCATTCTCGAGATTGATCATATTTGTGTACTCTAATAGGCGTTGGATCGTTCTCGAGATGGATCGGTATCAGATTAACTCGAGGGTATTTATGGAAATATGAAAGTGTCATATGGATATATTGGTAATTCCATCTGAATATTTTATATTTTCTCTGGAGTTAACGGACAGTTAGTTCCGTTTTGACGGAATTCCCCTGAAGAGGGACACTTTTCTAATTCAGTTTTAAAGAGGTACACTTTTCTAATTAATATATTAGCAGAGGGACACTTTTGTTTAATCCCCTTGTTTCTTTTCTGGTCTCTTGACCTGTGTTGTTCTTGTGTAATTATGGGAGATTCTCTCCATTTCACTTAATAAAAGTAGATAATGTTGATCCATACTTCTCATCATCTTCTTCTTTCATCTCAAATTTGAGGTATTGGGCATAAAAAAAAACAGCTGTATATGCATCCGAATTATAACTTGACTGCTAAATTTTAATATCAACAACAACTATAAAAAAAAAACAAGCTGCATATTAGATGTATACCCAAGACGATTACAACATATTATGTGTTGTATATATAGTACAAAAAAACAAGTAGCATATTTTCCAAAATATAGAAGATCTCAAGTATTCAATCCCCATTAGTCCAAAACAATCTGTAGCTTAGTACTGTTACTGCCAAATTGAGTTTAGTACTCTATTTACCCTCTAAACATCTGCATATTAGGTGTTGTAGGCGGCAACACCGGTGCTGACCCTTGCATATGAAAATAGCTCATTGCATTTAAATTCTACACTAACCACATAGAAAATTTAGTATCTTCATAAACAAAAAACTAATTAAGAATTTCGAGACTTTGGAATTTGCAGTAAAAAAAATTCTAAAATCAGTGGGAAAAACTACCACAGATCTTACCATGGGAAGTCCTACGTAATAAGGAGGTGGATGCTGGTAGAACTCTCAAGGTTGGTACACAGGAACTTGTGGTGCTACATCATTAGCTTGGTACACATTGGTTTGTTTTACTACTCCATTAGATTGACACACAAGAACTTGGACTAATTCTCCATTAGATTGGTAGAGGAGAGTCGATGATGCCATTCCATTTGCATGATACATATTAGCTGGTGGTGGTACTCCATTAGATATTTGATCTGGCACAACCTATATTATTCCAACCAATCTGTCATTACACTATGATAAAAAATGATGGTAATGTAGATGCATGAAAGTAACATAATTACCTGAAAATTTGCAGGTCTACCCGGATTGGTAGTTTTCATATTTTTATTTTTGTTGCCAGGTGGTCTGCCTCTTTTTTTAGTTGTTGGAATAGGTACATCAACATCTACAATCTCATCTTCTTCATTACATGCACTCGCACTATTGCCTACTGTAGAATTTTTATTATTCCGTTTCCATGTACTTTTGTATGTGTTAGTTCGTGGTCTGCATGGACGCTTGATATGTTTGGGATTAAGTACATCCAGTACTGTTGTATCATCCGCAACAGCATCAGCAACTACGATATCCACAACTTCTTCTCCAAGCGATTCTTTTTCTTCCCCTTCTTTATATTCATTGGTGGCAGGACTCTTTGATTCCATATCATCAATTGCATTATCTATCTTCAGTATTTCCAATTTCATGACTACCCATTCCTTAAGTTCATTGAAATCAAGTTCTGATTTGACTGCCTTGTCTGCAACCTCGCTGAAAAGGATACTTAAGTTGTTATACCGATCAAGTTCGACGGTGTTCTGTAAAAACCCACTATTAACTTTCATGCCTGTGTGAGACCTTTTCACATATTTCCTCCATCTCGTTTTGATGTATTTATCAGGTATCAAATCAATTCCATGTATGATTAATATATTAAGCGCATGCCTACAGAGTATTCCTTCAAACTCAAACTGCCGAAAACTACAATGAACTTCACATTCATTTGAATCAAAAACCAAATCAAAGTTCATAAACTTATTCACTTTTTGACCGTCAATCCCATAAATCCACACACTTGCACGAGTAACATATTTAAATACTCCAACAACATTTTCCGATTTTTTTTCATGATTATGCGCCAAAATAAGTTTGCTAATAACATAACCAATAAGGTAATCTAATCGTAACACTAACCTGGCTTGACAACCACATTTTATTGTCGCTTGAGGCCGTAATGGTTTTTCAGAGATGGAATCACACTTACCTTCTCGAGCACAAGTAAATGTGTAGCTCCTTATATCCCCCACGACATTTTTCACACATGGGCTTTTCATTACAGGAAACCCAGTCACTTTCCCAAATGCTTTGTAATACTCCCATGCATCATCTATAGTTTTGAACACCATACCAACAATAAGTTGTATATTGGGTTTGATCCCATTGATATCAACGCAATCAGACTTTTCAAAAATTCCCTCTGCAAAAATAAAAGAATTTAAATTCAATACTATAACAGCAATAACAACCAAGTACTTTTAATTACTGAAGCTTTTTATCAAACAACTTTTTGGCATGATTTGTTTCTACAGGATGTTTTCCTATCTGTTCAAAACTTCCTAAATCCTAGCATATATTTCATTAAAACTTAACCCTATAATCATCCAAAATCATATCTAAATAATTTCAGAGAAAATAATTAAGGAATTTAAAAAAGGTTTACTAACCATGTCCTTCACATTTATAGATTCTTCTTCCACTTCGCGCATCTTCTTAAAATTTCTTCAAAGTGGATTTCTTCTTTTTAAGAAGAAGAATAATGGAATGGTTAGGTAAAGAAGTTCCTGAGAGGTTTGTATATAAAATGTATTTTCAAGTTTGTTTTCAATTTCAAAATGAAATTTACGCGCCCATTTTGGTCAAAGTGATAAGGTGGTGACGTGGGTTTGTATTGTTTCGATGAATACACTGCCACATGTGAAGACACATGAGCCGTGGGGAGAGGAGAGAGGAGAAACGAGAGTAGAATAGCATTTTCGGAGACGCGTTCACAAATTACCTCTAAAAGATTGACATCTTCTTTTGCTTTTTTAGTCTTTTGAAAAAGAGTCTAATCTGATCTCTTCAGACTCCCAATTTATGAGTGTCAATCACTATAACGTGCTGGAATGTATCACTTTGATGTTCATATTACCAGTGTTGAGATATTCACATTTAGAACTACGAGAAATTCCTATGACAATGGCAAAACTCAAATATTTATCGAGCCATCTGGACATTAGATTTTCCACTATGGTAAAGCGTAGGGCGTCGGACCATCAGACGTGCGACCGGAAGATAGACTCGGGTGTTGGAAGATAAAATTTGGGCGTTGAAAGACCCGACGCGGGCGTTCGGTGTTCTGACGCGGCATTCGGTGTTCTGACTCGGGCGTTAGACACAATGTCTCTAACGGTCGACTCTCTAATGCCTCCATTTCCAACGGTCTAATTCCAACACTATAAATTCTTTGTCTATTCATTTCATTTTCAGTCACACCACTTCCATCTCCTTCTCCTAAAACTCTTCTAAATCAAAAATTTCTAATACAATATGAACATAGCGAGAAGAGCGATGAATAGTATAAAAAGAAAAGAAATCGAAAAAATGAATCAGCACCGTTGCCTCCCGCAGGTGTAGATTTTTCTCAAAATCGAGAAGAATAGTTTGCTAACCAAAAAATAATTGATGCTCCATCATTAGTCCCATATCATATGACGGGGCATCATGAACGATTTGAGGAATATTATGTCACGAGAGGTGGATTTTCAGAATTAAATGTTGTTTATATTGGTCTACCGCCTACAGTCCGAAAAAGGGTTGACAGATATCCTTGGCGTGCGCACTATAGATTAAAGCCTATAAACATAACAAAAAAAAATCGAAAACAGTGGTATAAAGGTGGTGGATGACGACACACACATTCCATCTTATGGATTTCGAAATTGGTAAGTTTTTTTAACTTAACTTAATTTTTTTAAATAATCAAAAGAATTAATCATAATTGATATTATACTTGTAATAGGAATCACTCCCCTTGATTTGTATTTCATTGTTGGGATTCCAAGTGGAATGGGAGACCCGCCACCATTCAAACAAGACGAATGGATATCAAATAGTAAATGGGAGACGCTTTGTCCCTCGTTTGTGGAATCAGAAATGCGTGAAGATTATAAACAATTGAAAGGGGGTGGGATTAGATGTGCGGCCTTGAAGATTTTCCTAACCAAACCCAGAAACCCAGAACATGTAGATGACTATCCTGAACTCGAAATGATGTTTATCTTATGGGTACTGGGTCATGCATTGTTTCCAAACTCAACTTATGTTGCTCGTATTGGTTGGTTTGAAGCGTTAGAAGATCTCAACAAAGTACCAGATTATGATTGGGGATATGCAATTTTAGCAGAATTGTACTGTGCGCTGGATAAAGCGTCCATGGGCGATCAAAACTTCAATGGTTTCTGGGGCATCATAGAGGTAAATATCAAAATTATTATTTTTAAATTTATTATTATTACTAATGTAGATTATTTAGTCAAAATTCTAAAATTATGGAGTAATTTGCAGTATAAGTGGTATACCTACTTCCGTGTTGGTTAACCAATCCTAAAAGACTGGACACTTAGATTTCCAATGTTGGACATGTATATGAAGAACAACTTAGAGAAGAACACTGACAACGACGTCTTTGGTTCCAGTTTTGTTCACATGTTACATCAGATGACTTGGAGCCACAACAACGTGGTTGTTCACCCTTACGTTGATTTACCATAGTATGGTGATGGTGTTGGAGTAATTATTCTTGATTATTCTATGCATAGAATTGTTTTTTACAGTCCGGAATCACAAAGAGGGGTTTGGTATATGGGAGAAAGAGTGCAGTACCAAATACAAGGTATATTTGAAAATGCAATTAACTCGCTACAACAAATGCAAACCTCTGCATCAGATTTTGATCGGCTGGGAAGAACCGGTTGGGAGAGGTATGAACTAAATACAAGGAGGAATATTGATGAAGCGCAGTATGTCAACTGGTACACGTAAATTACGAAGCATGTAATTGGGACACAAAATATGCACGTCTATGGGTTAGATTTCCCAGGGTTATCAAACATGTCCCATGATCCAAGTATCATTCCTATCCAACCACCTCCATAAGAGCCAAGCTTTATGACTTATCCGAGGACGGGTGCAAGTTCTTCATCATCTTCGTCAAATATGCCTGAAATTCATTGAGAGCTACAAAGTATTACTTCACAAGGTGAGCCAACCACGATCCTCATTGTTTCCTAAGGTATGTACCGTGATTATCCTTACAACAATGTGACTTCCACTGAGCCAGAGTTGAGGAACCAATTGAACGATTTGTATTGGCTGAATCGATAAGTAGAGGCGATGCACTTGGAACAACTAAGAAAATGGCATACAAACACAATGTTTGGATTGAGTCCAATTGTAAATGATGATGGGGCGACGGTCACAGTTTTCCGGTTCCACTAGAAGAAACAGATCATGGCACGAAGGTGAAGAAACCAACACATCATGGCAAGAAAGTGAAGAAAAAGTGATGCGAGAAACACAACACAATGAGGTGCGAGAAACACAACACAATACTTCACCACAAACTGTGCATGTATCTCAACCTCAGGCATTTCGGCTTTAACCTAGGCGTATTTCATCATCATTCTAGCCCTACAACCAAAATGAATGCTACACACCAACACCACCATAACAACAAACCACGTATATGCTTGGAGGACCGAGTACACAAAGTTCTTTCTAATCGCCTTATTTTGTGCAGCCAGGTCTATCCCTAGGTCTATCAACAATCAAAAATTTATATAATATGTTGCCAACTGGGAATTTCCCAGGTCTATCCCAAGGATTTTCTGAATTATTGGCTCCAAAAAATAACAATGGGGGAGCTAGAGATGAGCGACGTTAGAGAGATTATTGTAATTTTTAATTCTGCTACATTTGTAGTTTTAGTTTTAAAAGTACGACAGTCTTAATTAAATAAAATTACATATGTTTAAAAGTAAGCTTTTTATATTGGCTTCACTAAATTACGACAGACTACATTACATTAGCTTCACTAATAAGAAGAAGTACTGGGTGGAACAGCTACAAAGAAGGGTTTGAAATTGTTCAACACGTTAAGGATGTCAAAACATTTTTCGAAAGGAAAAGCCACATTTTTCCATCTTCACCATTCAACCAAAGATCTTGTTACCATCTCAGCATCAGTTTTACCTCTCAGTCGATATCGATTTACTTGTATGGTTAAAGCTACAAACTCACTTACTTCTTTCTTAATTGTGCCAAAAAGATGCTCTATATCGCATATAGAACGACGACTCGGATTACGAGTGTCACTGCAGAACCCATCGTGAATAACCGCCCAGAAATTCACCCATGGATAGTTTGCCGAAGCAAGATGAGTAGATAAAAAAACATAGTTTATGCAAATAGATTCATTTTCTTCTTTAGCATACGGAACTCGTCGAACTAACCGGGGCCGAGACATGTTCAATCAAGAATTGAGAGTGAAGAGAGGAATGCGTGAATTTAAAGGAATTTAGAGTTGAATGTGTGAATTTTGAATGTGTGTATTTATAGATTTTAAAAAATGTAGTCGTTGGATCACAAGTTTTTGCAGCCGTTCAGATTGAGCCGTTGACCCCATTGGGACAGACGCAAGCGCTTTTAGTATTGACGCAAGCGCTTTAAGTGAAAACGTGCGTTGGACAAACAAACGTTGGCATTTTTGCTTCAGACGACAGCGTTGTTAGCAATGACGCCCGTCTTTACCACAGACGCGCGCTAGATGTTCCGACTCAATGTTCAAAGCATAAGATTTGTTGATTTCAACATCCATTTTTCATGTTTGTTCATTCCATAGTGGGAGAAAAATAAACAAACTCCAAGTTTGTTCATTCTATAAGAACTGCTCTAAGGACTCTTCCTATGCACATGCTAAAACATGATATTTGGCATATATGCACCCACTATGGGTATGCCAAACAACCAAACTCATATGCCAATATATTTTTTCTGGCATATAGGCATACACGACAGAGTCTCCATCTAGCGATAGAGTCTCAATTGCTCGATGTTCATTAACTCGACAGCGACAGTCAAGCTGTCGCTCGCTTCTATGATAGTCGCTTATCAGCTCTTCATCCAACGGATACCATTTCCCCTATAAATACCTGATTTCAATCTCTTTTTAACTCATACCAGAATTTCTAAATCTCTCTAGAATTTCTCAATCTCTCAATCTTTTTCAAATATAAAACTATCACTACTCCTCTACAATTATATATTTTCTTGTAAAATGGGTTCACAAGCAGAAACTCAAGGCAAAGGTAAGAAGAACCAAGTCCTTGGTGCAAAATATAGCATGATAGAAGATGAATGTATTTGTCGTAATTATGTTTTTTTTACCCAAGATTGTATCGGTGGTGCACAACAACATGGTAACACCATGTGGGATAATATATTTCAAAAATATGAAGAACAAACCATGAATATCAATAGTCGTTTTTTGAATCAGGCGAGTCGTGCTCTGCGAATCGGGCGATCAACCCAGTGGAAATTTTTTCTTTTTCAACAGCAGACTTTCGATCTTCAACTTCATTAATTCAGGTATTCTGGGAATTTAAACTCTTAATTCTAATGATTGGTGGTAATTGATGATGTCTGAATAGGATTTCAGTTTGCAATTATTTCCATCTGGTGATTTTATTTTAGATTTCACAATGGAATCTAGATCTACGATTAATAATAATAATTTTAGTTTTTTCTCTTCTGAATCAAACTCAAAGAGGGTTGATAATGAAATTCCATCTTTAGTACCATCATGTTATATCCCTGATGAAGATATAGAAGATACTTTAAATGATTGGCGGTTTAATTTAATTGGGAGACTGGATTTGGTTAAATTGAAATTTGATGTTGCAGCAGAATCTTTGCGAAAACAATGGAAAACTTTTGAAAATTATCAACTGATTCCTATTGGAAAAGGTTTTTTCGTGATCAAGCTATCTAATGAGAAAGATATGAAATACATTTGGGACGGGTATTGGGTGGTAGAATCTCAAATACTGAAATTAAGATTTTGGGAACCCAATTTTAATCCTGCAGCACAACGAACTACTACGACTTTTGTTTGGATTAACTTTCCTGGTTTAGGAATGGAGTACTAGAAGGAGAAAATTTTAATGTCACTGGGTGATACTTTTGGCAGAGCTATTAAAGTTGATGAAACAACCATTAAAAAGGAAGTTGGATATTATCCAAGTGTTCTTGTGGAAGTGTATTTAGCTCATCAAATACCAAATCAAATTTTGGTGAAATCTAAGTATGGAAGTTTTGAACAGGAATTACAAATTCCTAATACTCCAGGTTTTTGTAGTCATTGCAAAATGGTAGGGCATGTAATATCTGAATGCAGATTGAAGAGAAAAGAAGATACACAGGATAATAATTCTGAAGGAAATTTTAAATTGGTAACTAAGAAAGTTTGGAAAAAGAAGGAGATGAAACAACCTCAGCAAGTTGGATTTGATATATGTAATTCTCCTAAAACTCCTAAGATGACTGAAGTTGAGAAAAATAACTTAAGTGGTGATGGGATAAATGAACAGGGTGATAATTCTGGCAATGGTGGCGCAACTTTTACTCATGATGAATTTCCGCCATTATCAACTCAAGCTTTGCTTCGGGTTTCAACTAGCATTCCATCTTTGGAACAGAATCAAGAACACTTGGTAACAACTATTACTGGTTTACAAAATACTTCTTTAGTCAAATTGGGTGATCTAAATACTTTTGCTTCGGCAAGTAAATTTCAAGCACTTATAGAAGTTGCTGAGGAAAAAAGCTCTGAGGAAAGTTTAAAGGCTTCCAAACTGGTCAATAAGAGTATTCCCCCTGGAACAGTCTCAAAGAATAAAGGAGCTCAGCCACCAGGTATATCTCTTATCATAACTAGAAAAGTTGCAGGAAAACATTTGGTTAAAAATAAAGGTTTGAGAGGGCCTGGAACTTCTCAAGATATTTCATCTCAATGAAAGTGGCCTTTTAGAATGTCAGAGGTCTTAGACGAATTAGGGCCAAAGACAAACTAAGAGCTTTAGTTAATAGTTTTAGTCCTTCACTGATATGGTTAGCTGAACCAAAAATAAAAGTTAGGAATAATTTTCTAAAAAATTTAAAACTGCCAGGCATGTGTCAAATGCTGATTCATAACTCCAATGGTACTGAGAAAGGAAATATATGGTTCTTATGGCATTCTTCTTTGTCAACTCCAACGGTTATATCCAATACTAAACAAGTTATTACTGTTAGAGTGGGTGAAGTTTTGGTTACAGGGATTCATGCTGTGTGTTTAATAGTAGATAGAAGATAACTTTGGAAAGAATTGATGAAAATCAGTCAAATGAATTGTCCATGGCTAATAATAGGAGACTTCAATACTGTATTAAAATGTGATGAGAAAGTATGTGGCAGAACTCCTTTGAGAATTGCAATGTCAGATTTCAACAAATATTTAGACTATTGTGGTCTCTTACAAGCTCCAAGATCAGGCATTAAATATTCTTGGTGCAATAATAGAGCAGGTAAGAAAAGGATTTTATGTGATCTTGATAAATCTTTTTTCAATATTAAATGGATGGAGAAATATACTGATTGGAGATATAAAGTAGGAGTGAGAGGAGTTTCAGATCATGGAGCATTACTAGGGGTAATAATGAAATTCCAAAGCCAAGTAATATACCCTTCAAGTATCAAAGTGTATGGACTTCTCATCCAGGTTTTAAGCAAATTATACAAAGTTCTTGGGAGGAAGATTGTCCAGGAAATCCTGCTTTTAGATTCATGAGCAAATTAAAAAGGTTTAAAGATTATGTTAAGAAGTGGAATTGGGAGGTGTTTGGAAACTTGAAAATTAAAGTTAAAGAATCTGCAGAGAAAGTTCCCAAAGCTACAATGCTTTCATATGCACAACCAGAAAATTTGGAACTTCTTAACAATTTGGTTACTGCAAGAGGTAAACAGGAATTGGTGGATCAACAACATAATGAATTGATGAGATCTAAGTCAAGAATAAAATGGGTGCATGAGGGTGGTGCTAATACTAGTTTCTTTCATACTTCAATGAAGGTAAGAAGAGTACATAATAGCATTGTTGAGCTTGAAGATGTAAATGAGAACATAGTGAATGATCAGGATCAAATGGAAGATTTTCTAGTTAATCACTTCAAGAGGAAGTTTGAATACCATGAAGTTGAACTGGAAGAAGATATTTTTGAAATTATTCCCAAGGTAATAAAAGATGAAGATAATGAGCAAATGAACCAGATACCCACTGAACAAGAAATTAAAGATGGTGTTTTTTCAATGAATCAAAATAGTTCTCCTGGACCTGATGGTTTTCCAGGTAGTTTCTATAGATACTCTTGGAGCATAATTGGTAAGGACTTAATAGAAGCATTACAATTTTGTTGGAGGTGCGGATTTATTCCAAAAGGGATGAACTCCAGTTTTTTATTCTTGTTACCTAAAATACCAGGAGCTAAAAGAAATGAGCAGTTCAGACCAATTGGTTTGTCTAATTTTTTCTTCAAAATCATTACAAGGATTATCACTACAAGAATGCACAAAGTTTTGCCTAAGATGATATCTAATCAACAAGGTGCTTTTATAAAGGGTAGAAATATACAAGAAAAAATTGTTCTAGCATCTGAGCTTGTGAATGAGTTAAACACTAAGAGAATAAGAGGTAATGTTGGTTTAAAGATTGACATAACACAAGCTTTTGACTCAATTAGCTGGGAATTCATTTTCAAAACTCTTCAAAATTTTGGTTTCTCTGAAGTTGGTATAAATTGGTTGAAGATCATTTTTGAGTCTGCAAGAATTTCAGTTTTAGTGAATAGCGGGCATTTTGGTTTCTTTGATGTAAGAAGAGGGATCATGCAAGGACACCCACTTTCTCCTATTTTATTTATAATTGCTGAAGAGGTTCTAAGCAGTAATATAAAAAAATGATTCAAGAAGGAAAAATACAGTCAATGGTAAACAAAAATGGTTGTCAGCCATCTCATTTAATGTTTGCTGATGACATTTTTATATTCTGTAATGGGCATAAGAGATCTTTAGATAATCTAATGAAGCTAATAATGAGATATCAAGCAGCTTCAGGGCAGACAGTAAATATATCAAAGAGTAAGTGTTTTGTTGGTGGTGTTACTGAAGATAGAAGGCATGCTATTGATGGAAATCTGCAAATGGAGCTTTCTGAATTCCCAGATAAATACTTGGGAGTAATGTTGATGCCTGGAAGAGTGAAATCTGTTCATATTTGGGGGATGGTGGAAATGTTACAGAAGCAATTGGCTGGTTGGATTGGAAAACTTCTTGTTTTTTTGACAGGTTGGCTTTAGTCAAGTATGTATTGTGCAATATCCCACTTTATACCATGGCAGTTTACAAATGGCCTAAAACAATGATAAAAGAATGTGAGAGAATAATAAGAAACTTTTTATGGACTTGTGATCCATCAGTGAAGAAGCTAGTAACAGTTAAATGAGAAGAGGTCAATGCACCTTATGATGAAGGAGGTCTTGGTTTAAAGAGGTTAGAAGTGATGAATAAGTCTTTACTTTTGAAGTTACTTTGGAAGATTGAAAATGAAGATGAGGAATGGACTAGATATATGAAAGCAAAGTATAAAGACAAGAATAGTGAGTGGATAACTAGTTACAAGAAATCTTCTATTTGGCCTGGTTTGAAGTAGGTATCAAATGAGCTTAAGGAATGGAGTAGATGGCTGGTGGGGGATGGAAAAAGTATCTCAATTTGGGAAGATAAGTGGGTGGGGGATTATGCACTTATAGAACATTACAGTTCAAACTCATTTGTTCAACAAAACAGGGGACTGAAAGTAAGTGATCTCAGAATCAATGGAAAATGGACTGTACCTGGAGAATTGATGAATTTTTTTTGAGCCAAATGAGTTACCAGCAATAGGAAAAGGAAGTGATGAAAGGATATGGGCTGCTAACTTAACTAGTAAGTTTTATGTTGCAAATGCAGTGCAACAAATAAGGGTTAAATATCAGAAAGTAAATTGGGATAAGTATGTATGGGGGCCTTATATACATCCTTATATATCATGTAATGTTTGGAAGATGCTCAGAGGAGCTTGTGCAACTGAAGAGAGTGTAAGGAAGAAAGGGTTTGATACTGTGTCCAAATGCTACTTTTGTGGTAATGGTCAAGACAACATGGAACATATTATGTGGGAATACTCTTGCAGCAAGGAGTTATGGAGTTGGCTGGGAGGTATGTTTACTATTGATGCTACAAAAAAAATTGATGAATTAATGGCTTGTGTTAAACATAAAAGCTCTGCAGTTAAATAGATATGGAACATAAGTTCCTTTTCTGTGATGGTTGAACTATGGATGACAAGAAACTTGAAGCTACATGAGAATATTGATCCAAGCATAGTGAAGCTCAAGAATAGAATACTTAAGCTTACAAAGGACTGTGGAATTAGAGTTAAAGGTTTTATGTATAATAGTATCTATGATCTGAGCATTATAATGAATTTTGGAATCAAAGGGATAAAGAGCAAATGTGTTGCAGTGAAGGAAGTTTTCTTCAAACTGCCATGTCTTAACCAAACCCTCATTTGTTGTGATGGTGCTGCAAAAGGCAATACAGGTGCTGCATGAATTGGTTTCATAGCAAGATCAAGTGAAGGAGCATGCTTAGGAGCTGGTAGTGGAGGGTTAGGTATAACAAAAAATTACATTGCAGAGGTAATGGCACTGATTGCAGCTGGAGAGTGGGCTGTATATAAAAAATTATTGGATATATGTTTCATCTTGGATTTTAAAGCTGTTATATTGGCTTTCACAAATGGGAGAATACCCTGGATAGTTAAGAACAGATGGAGGAAAATAATGGAATCATTGAGAATTATCACTTTCAGGAATGCATATAGGGAAATAAAGCTGATCAACTTGCAAAGGAAGGGGCAAAGCTATGCAGAGGGGTATTAAAGCTCTATGAGGGGAAACGTGACTCTGTGAGAATAATGGAGCAGGAAAATGCACATTATTTTAGATTTTCTTGAATATCTTGTACATTTATTTTTATGTTCTTTTTCTTTAGTTAGTCTTGGCATGTCAAGATTAGCTATTTCTAAAACATTGAGTTCTTTTTGGTAATAAGAATTTTTTATGATTGAAAAATAAAATAAAATCAATAGTCGTGATGCAAAAGGATTGTCAGAACACTTCATTGTAATCAACCGGGAAGTAGCCGCTTATGTTGCATTGATAATGCAAGCCAAGATAAAAGGAAAGGACAGTGGTCAGTTTGATGTTGATTTTGAAAGAGATGTTCGTACAGATTGGCAACGAAAACATGATAAACAGTTTGCTTTCAAAAGTTGTTATCATATTTTGAAGTGTTTGCACAAATATAATCCAGATTACTTAGCAAATAATCAAATAGTACCTGAAAAGTTACCATATAATTCTTCTCCCTCAACACCAAATTCTTCACCATTTTCACAAGGTCCATCAAATTCTTCACCAAATACCCCTACAAGCTCAAATTCCAACGTAGTTTTCAATAATTATGTTGATGGTAATAATAAGGGAAAACTTCCACGGAGGAATCGGGCAAAACTGGCTAGAAAATTAGCTCAAGAAGGAGGGAGTTCCGGAGGATTTAACATGGCGGAGTTAATGGAACATAAAAAGACCGCCGCGAAGGAAAGATCCATTGAAAGGAAATTTCAAAACCGGGAGAGTAAGAAAAGTCGTCTTTCTCAAGAAAAATTTGGGTTTGACTATGACAAGCATAACATTCTTCAAGCTAACACCTCAATTATGAACGCCCAACAAAAACATCTGTGGAAAATCTAATTTGACAGGATTCAAGAACAGATTGAAAAGCAAGCGGGATTTACTAACAACCGTGATGAAGATGAAGATGATGATGGAACTGATGATGAGTTTGATGAAATAATTCCTCTACATGATTAATGTACTAGTTTAAGTTTTAATTTGATATGTTGTTATGCATTCCAATTAATATTAGTTTGAAATGAAATGTTGAAGTTTATTAATTAGAAAAATAACAGTACATAAAACATTAAGAAAAATACATAACATAACTTAGACTTAAGCTAAAACATTAAAAATAAATAACATAACTTAAACTAAAGCTAAAACATTAATAAAAATACATAAAATCATCTTTAATGCTCTGCCCAAAGATTCAATCTCAGATCATCTCTTAACTGGTCATACAAATTACGGTTCTGAATGTAGTTAGTCATTTGACCATAATTCCTTGCAGGGAGGCCTCTTCCAGGTCTGTTTGTACCCAAAGTTACTTTTAGGCACGAAACACAATGAAAATGATTATTTTTTGTGAATTTAGGGTTAGGAGATGATATGAAGAACTAATAACGAAACAGAGGTTTAACGTGGTTCGGTATGGCTGCCTACGTCCACGGGTGAATCCCCTTGGGGAGTAATTTTTCATTCATAATTTGTATTACATGATATGTTTTTCTTTTCGCTCCTACTGGCCCCCCTCTATGACTTATGCTCGTCCTATTTATATCCTTTTGCATTTAATTTTCAATATTCACTTAAATGACATGAAACTGCCCATTTATGCTCCCATCATGAATTATGCATGAAACTTCCCTTTTATGCCTTCATCATAAATTCTGCATGAAAATGCCCCTTTATGTTTCTATGATAAATTTTGCAGGGATGAAACTGCTGGAATCTGCATGGATAAAACTGCTGGAATTCAATGGATGAAACTGCACATTTATGCTTTCATGATAAATTCTGCATAAATGATGGCTGGTAGTATAGGTGGACATTTGCTGGCGGAACAACTGACTGCACGGGTAGGGACTGGCTTGATGGTTGATAGGCATGATGGCTGGCAGTGTGGACGGAAGCTGGTTGGCAGCATGGTTGGAGACTGGTTGGCAGTATGGAAGGATGCTGGTTGGAAGACTGGTTTGGCTGCATGGGTAGAAAATTGGCTGGGGGTGCGACTGACTTCGATAGTTGACCGACGGTTGACTTTGACCATTGGCGGCCGTTAACTTTGACCATTGACCTTGACCGGATGTTGATTTTGACAGTTAACCGACCTTGACCATTGACCGATCTGTGCAGACTGGTGAGCTGCCTTGGTTGACTGGTTAGCGGGCTTGGATGAGGAACAAAAGATGATTCAAGTGTCGATTCGGCCCATTAAGTGGTATTTTTACTTATGGTGCAAACATCTCCCCCTCTTAACCGCCAACTTGTTAGGGGTTAAGAAAATTCCGTACTCCTTAGTCAATGATACAACTCGTCCCCAAGTGTGGATTATTGATGTTGGGGTGACTGGCGAACTTCCCTTGTTGTTTGCGGAAATCACAATCATGACGCCCCCAAGTGTGGCTATTGTAACTGGGAGGTCGGCGGGAAACAGTTGAGCATGAACCACTGTTGTATGCAAAATCAGGACGGAAGGTCGAACGTTTGTAATGGAAGCGTGATGCTTGAGTGGAGTGGTATTGTGAGTGAGCGATAACATCATTGAGTGAAGATGGTCTGCAGCAGATGTGATCAGCTGGACTGCAGGAGCATCGAGCATTGCAGCAACTGCGATCAGTTGTACTGCAACAACGATGAGCAGAACTGCATTGCATTAGTTGCGGTCAACTGGACTGCAGGAGATGCGAACATAGCTGGACTGCAGCAGCTGTGATCAGCTAAAATGCAGCAGCAATGAGAAAAATTGAACTACAACAGCTCCGATCAGCTGGAATGCAACCACGACGAGCAAGACTGCACTGCAGCAGCTGCGATCAGCTGGAATGCAGCCACGATGAGCAAGACTGCACTGCAGCAGCTGCAGAAGTTGCGAACAGAGCTAGACTGCAGCATCTTAGATCAGCTGGAAGGCAGCAGCATCGAGCATTGCAGCATCTGCGATCAGCTGGACTTTAGGAGCGACGATCCAGACAACAGCAACTGCGGTCAACTGGACTGCATGAACTGCGAGCATAGCTGGACTGCATCAGCTGCGATCAGCTGGAATGCAGCAGCAACGAACCAAGATACACTGCAGCAGCTGCGATCAGCTGGAATGCAGCAGCAACGAGCAGAGTTACACTGCAACAGCTACGATCAGATGGACTGCAGGAAAGACGAGCCTCACTGCAGCAGCTGCGATCAGCTGGACTGCAGGAATATAAACAGAGCTGGACTACAACAGATGCTAGGGGACTGGACTTAAACAGTTTGATAAACCTAGGTGCAACAATTACAAATAAAACTAGACATCATCAGTTGCGTCCAACTGAGTACAGAATTCACAGGCAACTAGACTGCATCGGTTACGTCCAACCGATGCAGCATTTGCTTTTGAACTGGAGTACAATAATTCAATCAACATAACTATGGCAGTTTAACATTACTGATTGTAATAATTGCGTAAAAATATTATGGTATATGCTCGCCCCCTCTAAATCCTGCAACTCGTTGGAGGATTAAGAAGTTCAGGTTACCTGAAATTTCGATTATCAAGAGCTTAATTCCGCACTGCAATTTGGCACGAAACACAATGAAATTGATTATTTTCTGTGAATTTAGGGGTTAGGAGATGATTTGAAGAACTAACAACGAAATAGAGGTTTAACGTGGTTCGGCATGGCTGCCTACGTCCACGGGTGAATCCCCTTGGGGGGTAATTTTTCATTCATAATTTGTATTACATGATATGTTTTTCTTTTCACTCCTATTGACCCCCCTCTCTGACTTATGCTCATCCCTCTTTATATCCTTTTGCATCTAATTTTCAATATTCACTTAAATGACATGAAACTGCCCATTTATGCTCCCATCATGAATTCTGCATGAAACTTCCTTTTTATGCATTCATCATAAATTCTGCATAAAACTGCCCCTTTATGTTTCCATGATAAATTCTGCATGGATGAAACTGCTGGAATCTGCATGGATGAAACTGCTGGTATTCAATGGCTGAAACTGCACATTTATGCTTTCATGATAAATTCTGCATAAATGATGTCTGGTAGCATAGGTGGACATTTGCTGGCGGAAAAGCTGACTGCATGGGTAGGGACTGGCTTGATGATTGACATGCATGATGGCTGGCAGTGTGGACGGAAGCTGGTTGGCATCATGGTTAGAGACTGGTTGGCAGTGTGGAAGGATGCTGGTTGGCAGACTGGTTTGGCTTCATGGGTAGAAAATTGGCTGGGGGTGCGACTGACTTCGATAGTTGACCAACGGTTGACTTTGACCATTGACCGGCCGTTAACTTTGACCATTGACCTTGACCGGATGTTGACTTTGATAGTGAACCGACCTTGACCATTAACTGACTTTGACCATTGACCGGTCTGTGCAGACTGGTGGGCTGAATTGGTTGACTGGTTAGCGAGCTTGGATGAGGAACAATAGATGATTCAAGTGTTGATTCGGCCCATTAAGTGGTATTTTTACTTATGGTACAAACATGGTCGAATCTCCGGCCTCAAATCTTCATCATCATGGTTAATTCAATCTGAATCACGCCTGGTTTCCTGAATTACCATGTTATGAAGAATTATGCAAGTGAGCATAGTCTTATGCATTTCACGAGGACTCAACCCACGACATGGGCCACAAATGATAGCGAACTTCCTCTTCAAAATTCCAAAAGCGCATTCCACATCCTTCCTCAGTGCCATTTGGGCATTGTTAAAATATCGGTATGAAAGGCTCAATGCACCAACAGGAGACTGACGGTAGCATCGAACCAAGGTGGACCATTTTGGGTAGATACCATCCGCAAGAAAATATCCATGAGTGTACTGATGGCCGTTGATCATGAAACAGACAGATGGAGAAATTCCATACTTCAAATCTTCAAACAGAGGCGACTTGTGCAAAACATTAATATCATTTTGTGAACCCGGAAGACCAAAAAAACCGTGCCATAACCAAAAATCATAAGAAGCAGCAGCGTCAAGAATAACTGTTGGCTTTGGATAATGACCTTTATATTGACCAGCCCAATAAACAGGGCATCCATGCCATACCAAATGCATACAATCGAGACTACCTAGCATTCCTGGGAATCCCCTTTCCTCATTCTCCCTTAATATTTGTCTAACATCTTCGTCGGTTGGTTTTCGTAAATATGTTGGACCAAAATGATTAATCATTACTTCACAGAACAATGAAAGGTAAGTGTAAGAAGTTGTTTTACCCATACGAAGGTACTCATCATTCGCATCCGTTGGAGTGCCATAACCTAGAATCCTTAAAGCCGAAGTAACTTTTTATTCAGGACTATGACCTCTAATATTCAGTGCATCAAACTGATAATTTAATTGAGGTTCCACTCGACAAAGCTCTTCAATAATCTTTTTCACCAGATGACGAGGCATGCGAAATCGACCTTGGAAATCTCGATCAGAGTACACACAATTGGGGAGAAAATAATCGTGCATGAGCTTCTGATGGTAAAATTCCCTCCCTCTATACGTATATCTTCTTGATAATACTTCTTTGGGCTCTAGAACTCTTGGTATTTGACCTGTATGT
Organism: Papaver bracteatum; assembly: GCA_023529315.1. Taxonomy (NCBI): domain Eukaryota; kingdom Viridiplantae; phylum Streptophyta; class Magnoliopsida; order Ranunculales; family Papaveraceae; genus Papaver; species Papaver bracteatum. The sequence continues at coordinate 184,731 of JAJJWX010002870.1, forward strand.
ACAAGCATCAAAATTTCGATTAGTTTATTATCTTCAGCTTCCTCTTCGTCAATTTGTTGCAACCTCATACGATACCTTTCTTGTTGTAACCTGAACCGATTCATAATAATATCCCTTTCTTCATTGGATCTCGACATTGAGATGATTAATGAAACTTAAATTGAGAATATAGGTGAAATATCTGTAGAAGCAGGTGTGAGTTATCTGGAGTGGTAAAAGGGCGTATATATAGGAACCATATGGGGAAATAGCCGTTGCAGAATAACTACTTGGCAATAACCATTATATCGCCAGCGTTATTATTTAAAGCGAGCGATTTTAACAATATCGGTAGCGGTAAAGTCATTATCGCCAGCGATATTGTGAATATCGCTCGCTAGCAACTCAGTCACTAATTGATTTTCCCATAGTGATACAGATGATTTGCCATGTCACCTGGCATGCCAAACACCAATTTTTTGGCATGTGCATATGAAGAGGCCTAAATACTCCATCATGCGTTGCATTCAAGCATAGTAAACATCCGGCCCACCTGATGGTTCTCAAGCTTCATCATACAGGGGGTTGGGGACCGAAATTCTGTAATAATAGTATAAATCCTAGGCTAAAACATGTAGGTGTAACTTTAGAGACCACTATTCTAACTCATCAAAAAGAAAAAAGAAAATCTTTTTGCGAATGTCAAGTGTTTTAGAGTCGAAGCTACAACGTAGAAATGAATATTTATTGTTTTGAAAGCGTAATTGATTACTGTCGTCGACACTCCACTCCAAATCACCCAAATAGAATTGACAACACTCGTCGACAGTAGATTCTTAGCTTGGAAGCATCTCATGTAACTCGTCGTCAACCTATTGAAGAGGAGGGACCATTGATATATGAACATTGAAGGAGAATATGCATGTTAGTACTTGAAAAAGTTGACGGTAGGAACCCATAGGGACGGTCACATGTCCCATAATTTCATATATGCGCCTCATACAGTATTTCGTTCATTCAATGGTGTCATGATCTGGACATCAAGTTTACCTTCTTTGCTGATGGGCACATATTGATCTTATTTTGTTTGCTTTTATAAATGAAGTTACTCGGATTTGTGTGTATGATCCAACTACACGTCAATTAGGCTTCTGCCTTGGAATGTGATTGTTACCGAATGCGTAAACAATTGTCTTGCATCTTACATGGCATTGGTTGCGGATCCTTGAACAGAAAATCTGGCTTTCATTTGTGTTAAGATGGATATTATTGATCTTTTGATGTCAAAGCAAGGAGACATTTATGGATCTCTTAATGTCATGTTGGTACAAAATGCGGTCCTTTGAAGAGAACGTAGTCCAATTGTGTATCCCGTTATCTCTATGGCCTAGTATGGAATACATTTCGGTATTGACGCTATGATGATCCACCGATCCAATGTTAAAAGTAATAAACACCTTTGAAAACAAATATTTTTCACTCTTGATTTTAAATCACATACATTAAAAAAAAATAAAAAAAAATAAATCACCCAAATACTATTTCTATTTCTTGAAAAGATATACTCTCACTTTTTTACTTTAATCTAAAAATAAGCCAAACTGAAAACATAATATTAACTATTTTCCATAAACGAAAAATATAGTGCATCATGCTTCTCTCGAAATTGAATGGCGTAATGTTTTACTCCTTACACGGACAACTCCTTCCATGACCCTTCCTCTTGCACACAAGAATGAGAAAACATCTTGTTTGGTGAACCACAAGGTCCACACCAGTGATTCAAGTAAAAGCATATTTATCCGCATCTTCCTAATTCTCAACATTATTTGTGTGATAGGTTCTCAACTTTCTTTTAAAAAATCATTGACCAGCTGTTGGACCACATTTTTCTTCATACAACAACTATACAAGTCCAACCATAAATCATGTTTCCGGGCCAAAACACACTAGACACCAAAACTAACAAACGGCTTCAATAAATCGGCAAATTAAAAAAAAAAAAAAAAAGCAAGTCCCTCCTAAAAAGAAGATGCGGATCTTAATATAAGAACATTCGAATTTCAATTTCAAAATCCGAATTTCACCAATTTTTATATAAATATAAATTCCTCCCTCGTAATTTTCCCACTTCAACCCTAGATTAAAATTCCTAGTATAATTCGCCAGCTCGGATTCTCCTCTGTCATTAACGTCTCCTTCTTCTTCGCTTTCTTCTCCCAATCGTCCATTCTCTGTAGAATTCTTCTACTCTCAAGAATCCCTCTAATTCTCCTCCTCGGAGAAGAAGACTAGGTTTAGGTGAAGTTTCTCCTCCTCCTCATCCTCCTCTTCTTCTTCAGCTTCATCTTCCGGTAACAAATTGTTCGCCGGAGGAGGGGAAGTAAAATTGTAACAATGGTGATGTCAGTGGTGTCGCCGAGGAGATCGATAAGAGATACAGTGATTCAAAGTGTTGGATATTTGAATAGTCATCATTATAATAATAATACCAAGAGAATTACGAATGGTGCAGCTTCAGATGATGAATCTACAGTTGAATTAACACAAATTGGTGCTGAAACTACTAAGAACGTTTTGATCTTAATGAGTGATACTGGTGGTGGTCATAGAGCTTCTGCTGAAGCTATTCGTGATGCTTTTAGACTCGAATACGGCGACGAATATCGGGTAATTTCCTATAATTTCATCTTTTTCTTCTTCTTAATTTCTCATCATTTTTATTTTGATTTTACAATTCTGTTGATTTTCTGTACAAAATTATGGATTTGACATGGTTTATGCGTTTGGATCGATTACTGTTAATTGATGATTTTTTAATTGTTTTTTTTTTTTTTGTTCAATTATATGTTTGTAGATCTTTGTGAAGGATGTATGGAAGGAATACACAGGATGGCCATTAAATGATATGGAAAGTCAATACAAGTTTATGGTGAAACATGTACAGCTTTGGAAGGTTGCTTTTCACAGTACTTCCCCTCGTTGGATTCACTGCGTTTATCTTGCTGCCATTGCCGCCTTCTACGCCAAGTAGGTTTTCTTTTTCCTTCTCAATGTTGTTCATCAACCTTGCAGGCAAACATTGATGTGGAAAAACATAAAAAAAATCTTAATTGTTTTGTCAAATTATCTTAATGTTTTGCAAGTGGATGGTAAAATACTCATATATAATGGAGAGATTCTTTAGTATAATTCTACTTGTGGTGCACAAATCATGATGTAGGTCTAACTTTGGCTTTTTTAATGAGAGCCCATGATGTCAGCCATTTCTCGCTGAAATCAAATATTGATTTTTGATCTGGCTGCTTGAATCGCCTGCAGCTTACATGAAGCCTAGAATCATTTTTTAATTTAGAATTCTTTTCATATGTTAAAAGACAATTTAAAAAGTAGTTAGGTCCTAAATCATGGGGGAGGCTTAATTATGTGTTTGTATATATTGTCAATAGTAAGACTTTCGAGTTTCGCTTACGGGTGACCCAGATATATAATGATGAGAACATTGAATTGATTGAAGTTTTATAAAATGTTTAATGGATTTCAGATTTCTAACCAGAATATGTTTTTTATTTTGTGACTGCAGGGAGGTGGAAGCTGGTCTGATGGAATACAAACCAGACATCATCATTAGTGTGCATCCCCTTATGCAACACATTCCCTTATGGGTGCTTAAATGGCAAAACCTTCAGAAGAAGGTTGTCTTTGTTACTGTTATTACAGATCTCAACACCTGCCATCGCACATGGTGAGCTCCTTATTCTTATCAGTGTGAATTAGTGCATATGTTGCTTTCACGTTATCAGAAAAATTGTTCAAATGAGTGAAACATTTTATCAGAAGAATGTTTTTGACCATGCCTTTGATGTACAGAAATGGGATCAGTTTATTCATAATACAAATAAACCGTACTTAGCTTGAGGATGATCTGTGAGCTTATAAAATCATTCTTTTTTGTTTCAGGTTCAACACTGGTGTCAACCGATGCTACTGCCCTTCGGACGAGGTTGCCAAGAGGGCATTGGTTGATGGCCTAGAGTCTTCCCAGATTCGCGTGTTCGGTTTGCCAGTCAGGCCCTCGTTTTGTCGGGCAATTCTTATAAAGGTTAAGTTCTGAGATAATGTATGACATCAGTAGCAATATCCCAATTTTAATAGTGGAGAGGATCTTGAATGTTATTTTTCTGCTATTATACAGGATCAATTACGGGAAGAACTACAGATGGATCCTAAATTGCCTGCAGTGTTGTTAATGGGTGGTGGCGAAGGGATGGGTCCTGTAAAGAAAACTGCAAGAGCTCTCGGCGAAGCACTATTCGATGCAGAACTTGGTAAACCAATTGGACAGATCATCATCATATGTGGCCGTAACAAAATCTTAGCTTCGACACTAGAAACTGGTCCATGGAAAGTCCCAGTACAGGTAATTCACTTGTTCTGTATATCTAACTATGTAGTCAAGTGGGAATTTTTGTGTTGTTGAAAAAATCACTTTTAGATGCTTTTACTAGAGTCAATAACAGTTTTCTTTGTTCACCACAGATCAGAGGATTCGAGACCCAAATGGAGAAATGGATGGGTGCTTGTGACTGCATTATAACCAAAGTATGGAGACACATTTCTTCTTATTAGTATTTTCCTGGACACCCATCGGTTACTTTATCCATCTTTACTTGCATTGTCTTGTTTTTGGTTCTTATGGTTTATTTATTTTTGTAGGCTGGACCTGGAACAATTGCCGAGGCATTGATAAGGGGCCTTCCAATCATCCTCAATGATTTCATCCCAGGACAGGTAAAACTTTAAAATTTTGAATTTCATTGTGTTGCTAAGAAGATTACCGCGTTTAAGGCATTGTATGTTCTCCCTTTTGACATTGTTTCTTTTCTTGCAGGAAAAAGGAAATGTCCCTTACGTGGTAGAGAACGGAGCAGGAGTTTTCTCTCGAAGTCCAAAGCAAACAGCAAGCTTAGTTGCAGCATGGTTCAGCACGAAATCTGACGAACTAAAGAGAATGTCTGAAAACGCACTTAAATTAGCACAACCAGAGGCAGTATTCAACATTGTTAGAGACATTAACGATTTAGCACGGCAACGTGAGCCCCTCGCGAATATACCATATTCACTGACTTCTTCCTTTTGTTCTTATCCAATCTAATCCTTAAAGCAAGACCATCAACTATCAAAACCCATGTTGCTATCAAGTAGTAAGTAAGTCTGTTTTGATTCACAAAAAAAGTAGCAAGTCTATTTTTTATCTCTAAAGGCCTCTTCCCACTTAGTACGTGTTAATGTACAGTAGTCGTAATTCTTTTGGCCTTCTAACCGTGGCTTGGATTGCTGAATAATTTGTTGTAAAGAGAATTCTTTTATGCAAGTTTGTCTGTGTTTTGGTTATGTATTTACCCTTCTTTGTTTCTTAGTATAGAAAGTCTGAAATGATGTGAAGTTTGGTTTGCTTTTTGGTTGCTTATGCAGAGCTGGTAACTTTCTTCCTCAAGGAATATCCGTGTGTTTCTTGTGGGTATCGCTTGGTTTATTCATAGTTTGTTGTGATTTTCCTCCCTGGTGACAAACCTCATAGGATGTTTGCGCGCGACGTCTTCTTGTCTTTTTCCCATACGCGATTTGTTTGAATCTGTCATCTCTACTTGAGAATGTCGTGTGGTTGTAACAGAACCAGTAGTTTAATTGTAATCTCATCAAAATTGTTTTCTTGTATGGCTTTTTTCTTTTTGTTGAATAGACGTCAGCACTTCTTTTTTATAGGATCAGCCACTTGTCAAGATCTTTCACTTAGTAAAGGACCACTAAATTAAACGAAAGCAACAAAAGAAAATGAAGGAGACCCCTAACCTAACCAAGGGGGCCAGGCGAAAAAGAAAAAAAATATTGTAAAAGATATCTGGAGGGATGTAGTCATTTTCTTTCAAGCTGCACTTCTGTGTCCTCTAAAAGCACAGTAACTACTGTCTCGGGGAAATGCCAAGGTACACCTTCATTTGTGTTGCTCGGAGGATGGTGGAACAGTCATCCTATGGCTTGGTGGGCTGAGATCCTCAAAGCAAAATACTATATCAATAGTTCTGTTTTTTCGGCTAAAGGAAAACTATAGTGCAAATATGGATTTGGGTATGCATTTTGCAGGGGCCTATTCTTGTCCATAACCTTTGGTCTGACAAGTGGATTCCTGGTCTTGACGCAACTCTAGATCTCATCAGGAAAACATCTTTAACTGGCAGACTTGATTGACCCTGCCTCTTAGAGTACCAGCTGCTCTAGGTGCCCTACATCTCATCAGGAAAACCTCTAGCTAGGCTGTTATGTTGACTCAATTATTAACAAGAAGTGCATTTTTGTGATAATGCTCATGAAACAATGTGGCATCTGTTTTTTGAAATGTCATTGTGCAAGGACTGTGGATGCTGCTGCCTCCAAGAAGTGTAAATTTTATAGCACAAACTTGCATGATCTATGTCAATATGCTTTATATAAGTACCTGACAAACTCGTGGTCTCTGTTAATGTGTCAATCCAAATGGGTGCAGCAGCAAGGTGGCAAAACCCGTATTCATATACAACTAGGGGTTTCCTACCAATCCTAATCAGTGTATAATTCAAACTCCTTTTTCATATATTTATACCCGATCTCAATAATGCTGAGAAACCCAATCATCATAGAAAGAGTAATCTTTGGGGAAAAGAACAAGAAGGAAGCAGCAGCATGCCTCACCCGTTTTCGAAATTTTTCACTGCATGCACTACTGGAGGAAAACGAGAAATTCTGAAGAAAAAAAATCATGTCAACTAAAAATCGATCCAGGAGAAGAGGAGATCAAAGAGCAGCACGACAAAGAAATTTATCTTCCTTAGGAATTGATAGTTGATAGTATTCTGACGAGACTACCAGTCCGGAGTCTAGCAGTTTGCAGTTGCGTCAGTAAGTTATGGTACCATTCAATCTTTAATGATTCAAGATTTTCTGTGGTTCACTATACTCAAAACAAAAATAAACTATCTCTAGTCTTTAACGTTCTTAACGTAGGCAGGAGTTATACTTACGCTTACAGTTTATTAGAACGAGAAAAGGCAACGGATATTAAATATCTCTTTGGTCTAGATACCCAAACTAATATATACGAAACAGTAGGTTTTTGCAACGGCGTAGTCTGTATGAAATTCATCTACAACTACAATGATACTCGTAATGCAATAGTTGTCAGCAACCCGAACAGGTGTGATACACTTATCATCCCTTATTTACGTCCTACTGGGGGATACATCTACTTGTGTCATGGTTTTGGTTTCGATCCATTATCACAAGTATACAAGGTTGTAATGATTTTTACTTCCGAAGCCAACGACGAGTTTCTTTGCATGGTCATTACATTGGGAACTTTGTCATGGAGAAAGATAGTTACTAGTATTGTTGATATCTCACCACCACCGGGTTCTTCTCCTTTTCCAAGTCGAATGGTCACTAGAGTTGCAAGGACGTTATGTAGACAAGCCACCTTATGCGGGGGTGATCTTCTCTGGAGGACAAAGAATAATGGCATTGAAATGTTGCTCTCGTTCGACCTCCACAACGAGAAGATTCACTTCATTAAACTCCCGACTGAATGTAGTACTCTGACATCAACACCAACAACTGAGCGTCAGTATTTAGCAGATGATCATCTTCTGGAGTTCAAAGGATACCCTTGTATTGCACGTTCTGAGAGGACAATGACAAGATCCAAGAATGATCATTGCGGCCATCGTTGTAATTATCAGGCCGGTGTTTGTTGTTGTTGCTTCAAGGTTCATATGTATATATTGAAGGACAAGGACAAACAAGTGTGGAGCAGGGAAGAAATTTTTGATGTTCTGGTTATGGACCGAAAAAGTTTAGTACCAACTCATCCCCTCTGTTGGTACTTTGGCACTTCTGCTGCTACGCCTCCTACACGTATGTTGACTTTCTCCGATCAGGTGTTACTGTATTGGTTTAATGGGGAACGTCTTATACTCTACAATTTGCAAGAGAAACATTTCAAGGTGGTGGAATGCTCCCGCTCCTATTTGTTGGGGGAGGCTTACGAAATCCGAGCCGCTATGCGCAATACGAAACCTACACAAGCAATGATACACGAATGCGGAAATACACAAACTATGCAATATAGAAGCAATCACACAACACCGGCAATTACGTGGAAAAACCCCTCCAAGGTGAAGGGTAAAAAACCACGGGCAAATCTTCCACTATAACAATAATGGGTTACACACAATTCTCCCAAATTTGGGGATAACAACCACCTCAAGGTGCCTATAGCACTTGGATATCAATTTGCCTAATTACACTCACCCCTAAGGATGGATCAACAATTCATTCATATATAATATGAGATTCACTATCAATTTAAGAATAAGAAGTGATTTGAGATACTTACTACTAGGGTTTGACAAACCCTAGATTTTTCCCCCTTTGAAGAGATGGGGAAATTGATCAATCAATTCTCCACCACAACAACCAAAAGATCCTTCAACAAGAACCCTTTCTTCTCCTCTTCAAGATGCCTCTAATCTCACCAAAAATGGTGGCTTAAATCTCTCTCACTCTCTTTCTCTTCTTCCTCTCTTTCTTTCTCTTTCTTCTTCTCTCTACGGGTTTAGAAGAAATGAAACTCTTAATCGTCTCCTGATGCTTTTTGCCTTGTTATAACATAACAAGGGCAACTGCTATGTTACTCCCCTCATTAGTTAAGGGGCATCCAAACTTGTTGGGCCATGAGACGTGATAACCCAACAATCTCCCCCTCACAACTTATGGCAAGGTACCCGTCACCACCAAACCTGCCCTCGCTCGCTAGAAATACACATGCTTGTATTTTGGTAGCGACTTTGTCATCATATCGAACCATTGTCATCCTGTATGGATCTTCTCAATATACAAGACCTTCTCCTCGAGAACTTCTTGTATCCACTGATACCTAATATTGATGTGCTTGGACCTCGAGTGAAAACTCGAATTCTTGCTGAGATGGATGGCACTCTGGCTGTCACAAGAAACGATGAACCTCTGTTGCTTCACACCGAGTTCTCTAACAAACCTCTTCATCCATATCATCTCCTTGCAACTCTCTGTAGCTGCAATGTACTCTGCCTCTGTAGTAGACAGTGCCACACATTTTTGTAACTTGGATTGCCAAGACACGGCTCCCCCTGCATAGGTAAATAAGTAACCCGATGTAGACTTGAGACTGTCTTGAGCACCTGCCAAATCTGAATCTGTGTAACCAACTAACTCTGGCTTGTCACCTCCATAGCACAAACACATATTAGAAGTACCCCTCAAATACCGTAGTATCCATTTCACTGCTTCCCAATGCTCCATAGAAGGATTTGATAGAAATCTTCTTACCACTCCAACTGCACGAGCTATATCCAGCCTTGTACACACCATTGCATACATCAAACTACCAACTGCGGACGCATAAGGAATTTTCTCCATCTTCCGTTTCTCAACATCATTCACAGGACATTGATCACGAGTTAACTTAAAATGGTTTGCAAGTGGACAACTTACCGGCTCAGCCTTGTCCATGTTGAATCTTTGCAACACCTTCTCAATGTAGCTTTCTTGTGATAGCCACAAATTCCTCGCTTTCCTATCACGAGTGATCTCCATGCCAAGAATACGCTTTGCTGCACCCAAGTCTTTCATAGCAAAAGACTTGCTCAGATCTGACTTCAACCTGTCAATCTTTTTCTTATCTTTGCCAACAATAAGCATGTCATCAACATATAGCAAAAGAGTAAGAAAATCACCATCAGCAAATTTTTAAATGAATACACAATGATCTGAAGCTGTCCTCTTGTACCCATGTTCCTTCATGAATGATTCGAACTTCTTGTACCACCTTTTTGGAGCTTGATTCAAACCATATAGACTCTTCTTTAGCTTGCACACCATGTGCTCTTTGCCTTTGACTTCAAAACCCTCGGGTTGTGCCATATACACATCTTCCTCCAACTCACCGTGAAGAAATGTTGTCTTGACATCTAGTTGTTCTATCTCAAGATCCAAACTAGCGTCTATTGCCAAGACAACCCGAATAGAAGAAAATCTCACCACCGGTGAGAAAATCTCGTCAAAGTCAACACCCTTTCTCTGCTCATAACCCTTCACAACTAAGCGTGCTTTGTACCTTGGTTGTGAGTTACCATCTTCAGTCTTGATTCTGTACACCCACTTGTTCTTCAGAATTTTCTGGTTCTCAGGCTTGTCAACCAGATCAAAAGTGTCATTCTCATCTAAAGAGCCAACCTCTTCTTTCATGGATTTCAACCACTTCTGACTTTCAGGAACACTGAGAGCTTCTTCATAAGACTCTGGTTCACCTGCATATGTGAGCATCACATACTCATGTGGTGGATACTTTGTTGAAGGTAATCTGGTCCTGCTGGATATTCTCAACTCAGCTTCTGGTTGTTGTTGTTGCTGTACTTCTTGCTCAACATCACCCACTGGAACATCTTCATGAGCTTCATCTTCATTGCCATTACCATCAAAATCATCATCATGTTGTTCAAGAGTAGGAACAACTGTATTTGGATCCAAGGTCATATCATCTTGAAGCTTTGGCATCTCAATCTTCTCAAAGTCTTCAATTCTATGGTCTTCAAGGAATATTGCATCCCTACTTCTGATAACCTTCTTCTCAACTGGATCCCAAAATCTGTAACCAAACTTCTCTGTTCCATATCCTAGGAACACACACTGCTTTGCTTTGTCGTCAAGCTTTGATCTCTGATCTTTTGGGATATGAACAAATGACCTGCAACCAAACACTTTCAAGTGATCATAAGTAGGCTCTTTGTCTCTCCATACCTTTTCTGCTACTTCTCCATCTAGCGGTCTTGAAGGAGATCGATTGATCAAATACACAGCAGTATTCATTGCTTCACCCCAAAAATGCTTATGCAACTTGGAATGAGATAACATGCACCTTATTCTCTCAAGAATAGTGCGGTTCATCCTCTCTGCAACACCATTATGTTGTGGAGTCTTCGGTACTGATTGCTGATGACGTATACCCATGCTCTTGCAATACACTTCAAGTGGCCCAATGTACTCTCCCCCGTTGTCAGAACAAAGGCACTTCAAGGTTCTACCTATTTCTCTTTCCACCATGTTGTGAAACATCTTGAACACAGGAACAACATCATCTTTGGTCTTGATTGCATATGACCAAACCTTCCTTGAAGCATCATCTATGAAAGTAACAAAATAAACATCACCACCAAGTGTTTTGACCCTTAAAGGTCCACATACATCAGAATGAACAAGATCAATAATACCAGAATTGCGCTTGGGTAAAGCTTTATGAAAAGAAACTCTAGTTTGTTTACCAACTAAACAATGAGTGTACTTACCCAATTGCATACCTTTGGCATTTGGCAAAACTTGTCGTTTGGTGAGGATTTGAATTCCCTTCTCACTAAGATGACCAAGTCTTCTATGCCACAGCTCGGAGATTGAATCTTTGTCAACAACATTCAACTCACCTTTCAACACCTTCAATTGTGTCTTGTACAATGTGCCACACTTCTTGACTCTTGCAATAACCATGGAGCCCTTGCTTAGCTTCCATTTTCCATCACCCAAGTGATTGTTGTACCCTTGATCATCTAACACTCCTGGTGACATTAGATTCAAACGAAGATCTGGTACATGTCGCACATTTCTGAGAACCAACGTACAACCAACACTGGTCTCAACCTTCACATCACCCATTCCTACAATTTTAGCAACACCACTGTTGCCCATTCTGACTGACCCAAAGTCACCATCCTTGTAGGAGGTAAATACATCTTCATGAGGAGTAGCATGATAATATGCACCTGAATCAACTATCCACTCCGAATCAGAACCTGCAGAACTCACACAAACATCGTTACAATCAGAGAATGAAGTAATAGTTACCACAACTGTAACATCATTGACTTGTATGTCATTTACATTCCCTGTCCTTGGTTCTTGCACCGGATTCCTACATTCATTTGAATAATCCACGTCTTCACTAGACTTTGATTCACTTCTTGACTTTCCACGGTCAAGAGCTTTGCCACAAGCAGATTTTTGATCATATAACTCCTCTAACTTCGTCCACAAAGAATATGCTAGTTTCTCACTAGACACATGTGGAATAATATAATCATCAACCCATTGTAGAATTAAACTAACAACTTTACGATTAGCAACACTCCACACTTCGTCTTCTATCTTCTTAGGCTTTACTCCCTTGCTCTCTATTGGACCATAGAGATCTTCACAATATAACCAATCTTCCATCTTGGTCTTCCATATCATATAGTTCTCACCGGTCAAATTGACCATTCTATTACTAGTGCTAGCTTCCGCCATTGCACAGGATTAGCTCAACCCAAAAGCTCTGATACCACTTGTTGGGGGAGGCTTATGAAATCCGAGCCGCTATGCGCAATACGAAACCTACACAAGCAATGATACACGAATGCGGAAATACACAAACTATGCAATATAGAAGCAATCACACAACACCGGCAATTACGTGGAAAAACCCCTCCAAGGTGAAGGGTAAAAAACCACGGGAAAATCTTCCACTATAACAATAATGGGTTACACACAATTCTCCCAAATTTGGGGATTACAACCACCTCAAGGTGCCTATAGCACTTGGATATCAATTTGCCTAATTACACTCACCCCTAAGGATGGATCAACAATTCATTCATATATAATATGAGATTCACTATCAATTTAAGAATAAGAAGTGATTTGAGATACTTACTACTAGGGTTTGACAAACCCTAGATTTTTCCCCTTTTGAAGAGATGTGGAAATTGATCAATCAATTCTCCACCACAACAACCAAAAGATCCTTCAACAAGAACCCTTTCCTCTCCTCTTCAAGATGCCTCTAATCTCACCAAAAATGGTGGCTTAAATCTCTCTCACTCTCTTTCTCTTCTTCCTCTCTTTCTTCTTCTCTCTACGGGTTTAGAAGAAATGAAAGTCTTAATCGTCTCCTGATGCCTTTTGACTTGTTATAACATAACAAGGGAAACTGTTATGTTACTCCCCTCATTAGTTAAGGGGCATCCAAACTTGTTGGGCCATGAGACGTGATAACCCAACACTATCCTACTGTTTTTAAAACTAAGATGAACGAAAACCTAGAGCGTCATACTGATGATGATGATAATATTTATTGCCCGTCCATGGATTATCAGCTGCACGCTCAAGTGGAAAACATCATTTCTCTGAAAACCTTAATTCCTAAAGAAGCTAAAACTAGTGAATATTCCAATGGTACTGATGAGAGGCACCGTTTAGATAACAAGCTTGCAGCAGGATGGCTAATGACGGGAAGAAGAGTATCTACTTATTATGTTTTCTCTTAGTTTTGTGTTTTTTTTTTAAGTTTTCTATCCAGACTACTAATTTTCATTTGAGTATTGTTATTTCTTTGAATATCTATGTTTAACAATTTCCTAATTCAGGTTTCCGAATTCCTGTACAACTACAGATTTCCTAACACATAACCTTTTTATTAGTTACCTCCTCTTTCATATATAAATACATTCGATCTCCATGATACTTAGCGAACCAAACATCATCATTCAAAGAGTAACCTTTGAGAGAAAGAAAATCTTGTTGAAGAAAGCATGCCTCACCCGTTTTTGAGTTTCTTCATTGCATGCATTTTTGGAAGACTAAAAAGAGCAATTTCGAAAACAATTAATCAAAGAGAAGAGAAGAAGGAGCAGCACGACAAGGAATGGATATGTGAAAATCTTCCAGAGGAATTGGTGATTGAAAGTATTCTGACGAGATTACCAGCCCGGACTCTAGCAGTATGCTGTTGCGTCAGTAAGTCATGGTACAATTCAATCCTTAATGATTCAAGATTTTCTGCGGTTCACTATATTCAAAACAAAAATAATGTATCTCTAGTCTTTAATCTACTTAATGCATCGAGAGACGGCAAGGAAAGGGCCTACTTTTTCAGTTTATTAGGACGAGAGAAGGCCATGGATATTAGACGTTTCTCAGCTCCAAGTATGCAGGGTAACTTTGAACTAGTAGGTTTTTGCAATGGCTTAGCTTGTATGCAGATAGTAGGTGCACCTACTAGTACTCATGGTTCAATAACTATCCTTAACCCGAACAGGGGTGAGTCACTTGTCCTCCCTTATGTACGTCCTACTGGGAGATACAGTTCCGTAATCCAAACATCAAAAGATCGCTACTAGCATACTTTTGACATCTCACCGCCACCGGGTTCTTCTCCTTTTCCTAGTCGAATGGTCATCAGAACTTCGAGGACGTTATGTAGACAAGCCACCTTATGCGGGGGTGATCTTTTTTTGGAGGACGAAGAATAAAGTTGGTAACAATAATTACATTGAGATGTTGCTCTCGTTCGACCTCCACAACGAGAAGATTCGCTTCATTCGACTCCCGACTGAATGTACTCCGATAACAGCAGCATATGAGCGTCAGTATTTAGTAGTTGATCATCTTTTGGAGTTTAAAGGGTACCCTTGTATTGCTCGTTCTGGGAGAATAACAACAAGATTCAAAAATAATCACTGCGGCCATAGTTGTAATTGTCAGACCGGTGTTTGTTGTTATTGTGGTTATTACAAGGTTCATATGTATATGTTGAAGGACAAGGACAAACAAGTATGGAGCAGGGAGGTAACTTTTGATGTTCGGATTACGGATCAGATTATGGGTCAGAAAGATTTAGTACCAACTCCCCTCTGTTGCTACTTTGACACTTCTACGCCTCGTACACGTATATCGACTTTCTCCGATCAGGTGTTATTGTATTGGTTTAATGGGGAACGTCTTGTATTCTACGATTTGCAAGAAAAACGTCTCAAGGTCGTGGAATGCTCTCGCTCCTATCCTGGAATTTTTGGAACCAGGATGAATGAAGACTTAGAGCGGCGTATTGGTGGTGATGATATTATTCATTGCCCGTCCATGGATTATCAGCTGCACGCTGAAGTGGAGAACATCGTTTCTTTGAAAACCTTCATTCCAAGAGAAACTAAAATTAGTGAATCTGATTGTGCTGATGAGAGACACAGTTTCGCTAATACCCTAGCAGCAGGATGGCTGATTACTGGAAGGAAAATATGTACATATTATGCCTAAACAGGTTTTTAGCAGTTAGAAAGGGATTGAGATAACTGGGATTGAGATGGAAAGGGGATTGAGGTAGAACTAGGGCCATCCAGGGATCAATTGGTACCAACTGTATCTTCAGTGGTGTCTGGCTGGGCTTGTATATGTATAGAATGAATTATTGTTTGCTGTGGACAACACAGTTAAAGTAGGGTCCATGGATCATTGGCTCTTTCATTTTCTCATTGCATGTAGGTAGTGTTTGGGATGCATTGCAATGAATCTTTTTCTTTGCACTACATAAGATGGTGTGTAGTGTTTGGGATGCATTGCAATGAATCTTTTTCTTTCTTAGCAAATTACTACTATAGTGGTGTTGTCCAAAAAAAAGAAAAAAAAGTTACATACAAATTAGATCAAGTAATAACCCTAACCTCCCCACCCACCCCAGCATTGCCACAAGCAGCGCTAAATGAGACCTAGCTGGGTACACGATAAAAAAAAATAGGTGAAATTAAAAATGCTCAAAAAATCAATGTTTTTTCTGGTCGATTGCGACAAGGGTCAGTCTAGATCTCAACCACTTCTTGGTAACAAGCTTGACAAAGAAGGGTTGTTTCCCACTGATTCTTGAGCTCTCTTCAATTCTTCAGGATCTGGAAAATGACAATAAAAAGTAACAAACATATTAGGTTTAATAGTAGCAGTCGCTGTACTGCGTGAAGAATTACAGAATCAGAATTACATCTGCCCTTTATCACAGACCCAGCTAGAAAGCTGCAGTCGAATGCTTGATTCTTATGCAGGATAGGTCTACTAATATAGTGAATCTTTGACTGAGAATATGGTAACAGATTTCCAGAACACATGTTTCTGGCACAAACTCAAAGGTCAGGCCATGAAACTGTGGAAGGATGGTCCCAATTCTGCTGCATCTGCTTCAAGAACAAGCTAGCAGTAACTGTTTGATTTCTACCCAATGCATGTTCTTGGACCAAGACAAAATTACAAAGTTTGGCTAACGCGAGGTTCTAGGACACAAGTCAACAGAAAGGGATGGCAACTTCTGGCCCAGACTAGCAGAGTCTACCATGGGCCTCCTACCAACACCAAGACAGATCGCACATCCAAAGGAAAATAGGAGCGTGCACATGAGAGAGATATCAAAACTAAGTGTGTTAAACTTACCCATGTTCTCCATCAGTTTGGGCATGAGAAATACGACAACCACCATGAATCCCATCATCAGACCCATAGGGCTCTTTAGAAGAGACATAACGTTAAAGGGTTCCCTTATCTGTAACAAAGAAGAAGCAGGGAGTTAATACAAATAAGAGTTTTGCACAGTACTAATGCAAATAAAAAAAACAAAAAACAAATGGAAGAGTTGATTAACTAAGATTTGACCTACCTCATAGTAATGTTCCTCTTTTAAAGGCTCTAAAACCAACTCAGTCAGACCCCTTCTGGTTTCTGTCAATGCTGCCTGAACCTTCCCAGGGTTTCTAGCACTGACATCTACCCGTACCTGATGCGTGAAAAGGGGGTCATTAGAGATACTATCATGCAATAAGAATTTGAAATTAATGTAACAGAAGCTTGACAAGATAAACCTTACCGGTGAAAAGAAAAAACCAACAGATGCAACTTCAACTAGATGAGTTCCAGCTGGAACGTTGTGGCTATAAGTGTAACTGGTTAAGAAATACTTCAAGAGTTGACCAACTGTACATATTCTTTTTAGATATTATCACATGGCAGATACCCAATTTTGCTTGGTCAAATTAGTGGGTAACCTACCATTTATCACTGATTCACATTCACCAAAGTGGGTGAAACATTATGAATGTGCACCACATACGTGTCAATGTATAATTCTGATGAGAAAAGTTTAATATTAAAACTATTTTGAAAGAAAAGAAGCTTTCCTATGGATGGAACTCAAACGGTATTGCAGTCCCAAAAGTATTGATTTAATGTAATCATGCGAGCATAAAGATGATAGGATACAATGAAAAATAACCATCAGGCCTAAGAAAAGAAGTCCTCTGGCCTCCATTAAGCATGACTTTGGCATTTGATAATTTCCCAAGAATACCATAGCCTTTTGCTCCCATACCTGTCATATAAAAACATCAGTAAACCAAGAAGAACCAGTAGGCCAACTTCAAGTAACATTTATCAGTTTAAGATTGAAGATTATCACCAATTACATAATCATTTAGTAGAGCGTGAATGCCATGAAAAAGATAAGATGATCATTGTTTCACGGCAAATTGCGGAATAGAAATACGTGGTGCAGAAGTTGTTTGGCTGTGATAATCCTCAAAAACATTGATTTTAAAAATTCCACGTTTGCATTGGTTATATCCTCGAACTCTATTATGATACATTACAGTTTCCAAACTTCTTTTCTTCCTTAACCAATCAATTCCTAAGATCTTGCACAATAAGACACTTAACAGAAACACAAAAATTTGACCAAACTCTTAAGAACTCATCTGTGAAGTGTATCGTTTTGAAAGCAACCTAAGTGTCCATATCCTAATCTAACAAACACTTTGAGGATGATCTGCAGTGACATTTCCATGAACATGAATATCAAATATGGAAACTCCCTGTAGCAGCACAAAAGAAGAAGTTGACACCCAGAAAACTAAATGTCAGTATCACATTCATTATTAGTATTATGAGTGTTGCAGGATACCTCTTAAAGCACATCACTAACTCTAAGTTTACTCAGTAAAAACATATTCAGTTTAACCCTTAACCATAGAATTTGACAATATAAAACATTGCGACTAGTGAAAGAGACGGTCTAGATATTGAAGCCTAGTTTGCTATTATTAAGTTGAAGTTGTGATTGTCGTGGCCTACATATTTGAACCTAGTTTAACCATACAATACCCTGTGGCCTGTGCACTGATGTAACGTTTGGATAATCAGCTGTGACATATAAAAATAGATTAAAGAATACTCATGTCTTCAACCCATGAGAACTGTATGATCTCTAATTCTGTAAATTCTTCAAAACAGCAACATTCAACATCATCATCTTCGTCACAACAAAAACAAAATCAACAAAAACCTCACACTAGAGAACTGAATAAAAATCCATCTCATCTCCTAATTCAGTGGTACATTAAATGAACCATCCATCATTATGACTTTTAACTAATTATACATTGCAGCACTAACTCTGCATCCTAATACCCTAATGCACAAATCACCGAATTACTTAATGAAAAAAAATCCAAAAGAGATCTAAAAATCACAAGCAAAATCATGAACAAAAAAGTATTAGAAAAGGCTAGTGTATAAATTACTACCTTCAACTTTGACTCGACCAACAATAGTGTATCCTTCGCCACTCCTACAAATTCATTAAAAAAAAGTAATCAAAACCCTAATAGATCTTAGCTGACATACCTTTTTAACTCATATAAATTTAAATTTGATGAAATTATTATTACCCAGATGCAATTGCCAGAAATTGAAGAAGAAGAAGTAGAACGGAGATGATTGATTTAGATCTCTTCATCGTCATCATCGTTTGGAACTCTCGATTGTAAGTCGTTGCTGTTTTCTGGTGATATTTTTTTTTTGTTTTTCGGTTTTCACAAAGTGGGAGTGTTTTTCTTTTTACAGAGACGTGTGCTGGTTGATATGGACTTATGATTCAAAAACCGATTTGGAAACTGGTTACGGGCTATCACCGTGCCGGTACCTATCGAAATTCTGGCGAATAGGTCTGCTTTTACACCTAAAAAAGCATTTACACCTAAAAGCATCTGGTATCGTATATTTGTTAAAAGGAGATCAAAAAGCGATTTGAGGAGAGTGAAAATCGTAATCAACTCGTTTATTAAGACCTAGTCAATATATTTATCCAACTCGGACCACACTACGTCTCCTCAAAACTCACACAAACCACACCATTGACACCAATTTCGAATCAGTTTCACCATCGCTGCCAACTGCTCCTACGAAGGGTAATTGATTAAATGTTATTTACTTGTGCCCTAACCAACTCATCATCTTGCGAAATTGAACATGAAACTGATGATAATTATTTGTTATCCATCAAGCAAAAGAAGAGCTTTTGTCAAATCTCTACTCTTGGAAATCTTATACTAATATAAAGAAAATAGCTCTTTTTGGTAGGAGACCCCCTAAATTACTTAGTTTTCCCTATTTTTTACATATTTACATAAATACCATTGTTTTAAAAATAGATCAAAAATTTAAAAAACTTAATATTTTTCAAAATGTACACCGGATTTTTTTTAATTTTATATATTTGAAAAGCTCTTTCAATCATCTACGTAACGAGTACAAATAAGAATAGTAAATTTTTGTTTTAAATTTTTTTTTTATGGCTCTCAAATTTAGTATTGTTGTGTGAGTAAAAAATTCAAGCATGTGCATCGCACATGTGTACTTACTAGTATATATAATTAATATTGGGTAATAAGAGGAAATGTTCTGGTATTAGTAGACTAGTTGTTTGTTTACCTAACTAGTTTATTGAGATGCTTCAAAAAAAAAAAAAAAACTAATTTATTGAGGTGATTATCATTTGATTCTAACAAAACCCCTCTCCAATTGAGAAAATAAAATCATGACATCAAAATCGTCCTCTAATCAGTCGGAATTTCTACTGATATTGTAAATTAAACAAGTTTTCTATATCTAGTTTGGGTTAGAAAAATAATAAATTTGATTATCTTCATTTCTTCGGTGGCTTGATTGGAGGTGGATTTAGAAAAGATGGTGGACACCATTAAGTAGATGCAGGGGTTTAATTAGAAAGTTTGGCAACTGAATTCTAAACCCAGTGAATGTTATGACTCCGAGATCAGTAGTCAGTATTGAATGTTGGAAATTTTGATAAAGTACCCTAGTTTTTAAATGTACTAATAAAAGTGTCCCGTTTTTTTTTTTTAACTTTTCAAAAGTGCCCCTTCTTTGACCGTTTTATTCAAAAAAACGGCTAACGGCTTGTTAGGGCCGTTAAGTTCCAGCTGGTACCTGATAAAAGTCTCAAAATCCCTCAATAGAGTTGGTCTGAATAAGGCTGATTCAGCTGAGTCAAAGAGTTGGGGTTCAGCGAGTCACTGAGTCGACTCACTGAAGAATTAATTAGGCAGAGTCTTAACTGTTTCTGGTGTTATTCCAGCCATTTCAGACATGTATTTCTTCTCACCTGCACAACCTAGCATACATCTAATTCATAACTCAATCATTCTTTAATCATCAACAATATCACCTTCATCTTTCTTGAACAATTCCTGCTACTACAACAGCACCAACCCTAGTTCACTAAAGCATTCATCAACACCCACAGAAGTAGCACACATAATCTCCTAACCAGTTCAGCTCCATGCACCAACCTCTTGAGTCTTGACTGCACCACAACACTACCAGGACCATCTGCATCTCATTCCCTAGCTCTAAACCATTACAACTATAGCTACAATTCCATGGTCTGTAGTAATGATAGGTGTCTAAAACACCTAATTTGGATAACGATTTCTCATGTTATTCTTACTAGTTTTCTTATATTTTTGTATATTATGTTTGTTTTTATTCCTTTTTAGGTACAATGGCTTAATTTGCATAAAGGAAGATAAAGGCGTCAAAATGGGGCATATCGGCTTACGCGTTTAAAGCTCATGTCAAGCCAGTCACGTGCCAAGTGAATTACAGGTGTTGATTTTGAAGGCATAGTCATGGGCTTACTGGCAAAGCTAAATTATACGAGCTGAAGCGAAAAGGGTGTCTGATTCTAGTCCACAAGATCTAAGTGGAGATAACACATGGGCAGCACACATGTGCATTCACTGGGATGAGAATTAGGTTCAATTTGGGAATTTGAAGACCAGATAAAGACTCATTTTCATCTTCCATTTAAGACTAGATTTGTTCCAAATTTGTTATCGATTTAACCATGTATGATGAGTATATTTCGCAGGAGCTGAGAGCAGTCAAGACATACAAGGAATGGCAGGATCAGATGCATGGTTTGGTTGAGAATTCGAACAAGAAAGTTCTATCTGGATCGATGGTTTTGGTGGTGTTTCAATAGATTTGAGATGCCTAAGAATAAGGATGAAAGGGAAGTTGATGTTGTTGTTTACTTCAATGAATGGATACAATTGAATGAGTGTTTTGGATTAATGAATGAATGGGTTTGCTTTGTTTAAATTTATCTTAGCAGGGAAGGAGTTGATTTGTGTTCCTCAAAATATAAACAGTGCATAGCCATCATTAGCCAGCAGAAGACACATCAAATGTTCGATTAAAGGCCTGAGAGAATCAAAACAAGGACATGGAAGAAGCTGGAGTAGCAAGGTGATGATGGAGTGCACTTTGGTTGTAACTGTGGTAGAAGGGAAATGGGATTGATTCAGTTGGTACTGGTGATTACAACAGAAGATGGCTTGAACTCAGTATTGAAGGATGGATGATGGTGGAGTGTGAAGTGCAAAACAGCTGCAGTGGATTGGAGAGAACAATAAGATGATGCTGCTGTGAAATTCAGAGAAGCTGATGGTCTTGAATGGAAATCAGAGTTGCATTGGATTAAGAATGTGGAGTTGCTTCTGGTTCAGATTTGCAGGTAATGGCAGGGTTTGCAAGAAGAAGTTACAGCTGGAGTTGAGGCTGTTAGCAGGTAATGCTGGGTTGCTTAGAATACGGTGTGATGCGTTGTGTGGTATCTGAACTAATGGCTTGAGCTGGAGTTTCATGTTGTTTGTGATTGAATCTGGTTGGATTTGAGAGAGAAATGGACAGAATTGCACTGAGAATAACGCAGGGGAGACGGTAATTCTGTTGCAGGTGCAAGTGCAGTCAGAAGTTATGGCTGAGAGTCTATGCTGTTGTTGCTCATGGAATTGCAAAGAGGAGCAGTGTATGAGAAATTATAGGGTAAGGAACTGGAGATGGTTGCAATACAGCTGCAATGTTTGTGTTGTGGAGTCTCTAAGCAAGAGAAGGAGATGGCCAGTCCTGAACAAGTTGCAGGAATGGAGAGATGGGTATATGGAAGTGGAATTGCAGTTCAAAAGCTGAGATGAGTGATGACAAGTATATGAATTGCAGTAGAAGATTATGGAGGATACTCATATGTTGGTACTGAGTGTATGAGGAATAGCTGCTGCCTTGAGTACAACTATGCTGTGAAGAGATGCATAAAGAGAAGGTGAAGGCATGTAGCAGGTACATCAGAGTGATAAGGTTTGTCAGCTAGTTATGGAGACTGTAGGTGCAGTGAGGCAGAGTGAAATGGCATTATGTAGTTTTAGAGCTGCAGTTGAACAGTCTAGATGTTGTTGTTGGTTAGCATGGAAGTGGGATAAGGCAGAAGTTTTTTTGTTGGTTGATTATAGGCAATAAGTTGCAAAATAAAGTTCAGTTCAGTGAGGATTATGGAATCGGTGGCTCGAGTTTGACAGATAAGACATTGAAGGGTTTTGTGATGGGTCGACTTAGAAGAAAGGAAGGTTTACTGGCAAGGCTTAGTAGAGCAGGAAGATGGTTGATGCTGCAGTGAGTTGTTTGGCAGGAATTGAAGAATTGGGTGAGATTCAGGTGGAAGTATTTAAGCAGTTGAGGGGGGCTATACCTAGGGATATCTCCATTAGGGAGAACTGCTTCTACTTTTGTTCTAGGGTTTCATGATAGTTCTTCTTTACTTTCTATGATGATTTCCAAAAACACAAGTACTTGATTTTATTATTGGTTAAATATGTAGTTGGATTTTGCAACCAAGTTATTGATTTTATGAATTAGTTTTCTCTCAATATTATCGTTGGGTTTCTACTGATTATAACATTTGCATGATTGATGTATTGCAATATGATTGAATGTTTGTTTAGTTGAGTCTAGAATTGATTGAACATACATCCATATTTATAGATATTTTAGGGTTTTCATCGAGCAATAACCTTGAATACGAGTAGCATGATATGGTTACGGTTTGTAGTGATACACTCTTGTAATCATATGTAGAAATTGACCTTTGTCCTAATTGTTATGCACAATGTATTTCAATTGCATTGATTAGCCTATTTCTGAAACTTAATGCTCCTAGGAATTGAACTTGATTAGCGCAAGGCGTTAGGTTATTCTTTAGGTAGAATTCACATATGCAACTCTAATGTGTGTGTTGATGAACTTGGAAATTTACGGAGTATTCTTGCAATAAGGTATTCTAAGGCTTTTGATGATAGCGAGATTAAATATGAATTCTAATCATAAATTCAATACTTGTTTACAATTTAAGATGAAACCTTTATCCAATATTCTCACATCCTTGATTTGTGTGTTTACTTTTTATTGTTTTGCTTTTATTTTATTTTAGCTTATAAAAATCAGAAAATTCCCGGTTCTTTTATAGGAAATCGAAAACATATTGACAACCTAGTCCTCTATGTGGGATCGATCCTTTCTTGCCCTTGCTATATTTATATTTTGAGTAGTAAGAAAGTGTGAATTATTTTTGACGCTTACGACAGCGATCAAATTTTGGCGCCGTTGCCGGGAAGGCAATGGTTGTCACTTGTTTTTGGTTTCTTATTTTTTTGGTTTTTAATTTTGTTTTTAGTGTTCTCATATAGAGTTTTTAGCCTTGTTAGTTTTCCCTTGTGTTCATATAAAAAAAAATAGAAAAATATAAAAAAGAAAAAATTGCTTTATGAACACCAAAATATAGAAACATGTGCCTTTAGGATGACATTATCAATCTAAATGATGAAACCATCTTGGTTGGAGGAGTTGAGGAACCCATTAACTAAATGGACAAAATTATTCAAGTGTTAGAATATCATAGTTGTTACCATATCTCGGAATATCTCCATATCACGTTCTATTTTTATTTTTCCCTATTTATCTAATGTTATCTAAGTGATTTGGTGGGTCACTAAACATCGAATTGTTATTACTGCTGGGATGAAATAGAGTGATTGAGTTGCTAAAAGAAAAAAAAAGACACTTGGATAGCAATATGTGTGTGTTGTCCCTGTCTCCGTCGCCTAAACAAGCGTGGAACGCAGGATCCAAGGAAAATATCATGTAATCTGCTGACAAGAATCATGCGCTTTGATCCAAAAGATCTAATCATGTTGTCAAATTAAATGAAAAAAAAAGAAAAAAAATTATTATTGTTGAATAAAGTCGACTCTTGGTTCCCTTGTATATGCCAGTTGAGTTGATGTAGAATTAAGATTGTCGACTCCTGGTTCCCTTGTATATTCCAGTGTGTTGACACTGGGATTCAGACCAGTAGCTCAATCCAATAGGATTCATAGGTTCATCTTGGCAGTGACCTTCAGACAGATATGGGAAACACCGATTACTGGTTAACATTCACATCATCTACCTCTATATCCATCTTCTTAATCTTTTCATTGTGAGTGTGGTTAGTCAGATTCCGAGTATTGTGGTTTGTTCAACTTTCTGGATAAAGCTTAATTTTTATATATATATATATATATTAATATGGATTCGCATCAGGGTACCTCCTCCAATAGCCATTGTGGATTCGTTCATAGATTTTTCACAGGTAACTGGAGTTCGAAAAATAGGTTTTGTAGGTAGACCTCTTGTAAACCTTCACGAGACTAAAACTCGTCCACTAGGGACACCTAGGGGTTCAAAGGCTTGTTATTTATGCTAAAAGTGACCGTAGCCTCGACGAGACGGAGTTGTATGTATGTTTTAAAATTATTTTGTCTGATTTGCTTGAGGACTAGCAAAGATTAGGTGTGGGGGAATTTGATAGGTGTCTAAAACACCCAATTTCGATAACGATTTCTCATGCTATTCATACTAGTTTTCTTGTATTTTGTATATTATGTTTGTTTTTATTCCTTTTTAGGTACAATGGCTTAATTTGCATAAAGGAAGAGAAAGGCGTCGAAATGGGGCATATCAGCTTACGCATTTAAAGCTCATGTCAAGCCAGTCACGTGCCAAATGAATTACAGGTGCTGCTTTTGAAGGCATAGTCATGGGCTTACTGGCAAAGCTAACTTATACCAGCTGAAGTGAAAAGGGTGTCTGATTCTAGTCCACAAGATCTAAGTGGAGATCACACATGGGAAGCACACATGTGCATTCACTAGGAGGAGAATTAGGTTCAATTTGGGAATTTTAAGACCAGATGAAGACTCATTTTCATCTTCCATTTAAGACTAGCTTTGTTCCAAATTTGTTATCGATTTAACCATGTATGATGAGTATATTTCGCAGGAGATGAGAGCAGTCAAGACATACAAGGAATGGTAGGATCAGATGCATGGTTTGGTTGAGAATTCGAACAAGAAAGTTCTGTCTGGATCGATGATTTTAGTGGTGTTTCAACAGATTTGATATGCCGAAGAATAAGGATGAAAGGGAAGTTGCTGCTGTTGTTTACTTTAGTGAATTGATGCAATTGAATGAGTGTTTTGGATTAATGAATGAATGGGTTTGCTTTGTTTGAATTTATCTTAGCATGGAAGGAGTTGATTTGTGTTCCTCAAAATATAAACAGTGCATAGCCATCATTAGCCAGCAGAAAACACAACAAATGTTCGATTAATGGCCTGAGATAATCAAAACAAGGACAGGGAAGAAGATGGAGTAGCAAGGTGATGATGGAGTGCACTTTGGTTGTAACTGTGGTAGAAGGGAAATGGGATTGATTCAGTTGGTACTGGTGATTGCAACAGAAGATGGCTTGAACTCAGTATTGAAGTAAGGATGATGGTGGAGTGTGAAGTGCAAAACAGCTGCAGTGGATTGGAGAGAACAATAAGATGATGCTGCTGTGAAATAAATAGAAGTTGATGGTCTTGGATGGAAATCATAGTTGTATTAGATTAATAATGTGGAGTTTCTGCTGGTTCAGATTTGCAGGTAATGGCAGGGTTTGCAAGAAGAAGTTACAGCTGGAGTTGAGGCTGTTAGCAGGTAATGCTGGGTTGCTAAGAATACGGTGTGATGCGTTGTGTGGTGTCTGAACTAATGGCTCGAGCTGGAGTTTCATGTTGTTTGTGATTGAATCTGGTTGGATTTGAGAGCGAAATGGACAGAATTGCACTGTGAATAATGCAGGGGAGACGGTAATGACATTGCAGGTGCAAGTGCAGTCAGAAGTTATGGCTGAGAGTCTATGTTGTTGTTTCTCATGGAATTGCAGAGAGGAGCAGTGTATGAGAAATTATAGGGTAAGGAACTGGAGCTGGTTGCAATACAACTACAATATTTGTGTTGTGGAGTCTCTAAGAAAGGGCATGAGCTGGCCAGTGCTGAACAAGTTGCAGGAATGGAGAGATGGGTATATGGAAGTGGAATTGCAGTTCAAAAGCTGAGATGAGTGATGACAAGTATATGAATTGCAGGAGAATATTGTAGAGGAGACTCAGATGTTGGTACTGAGTGTATGAGGAATAGCTGATGCCTTGAGCTAGTACAACCATGCTGTGAAGAGATGCAGAAAGAGAAGGTGGAGGCATGTATCAGGTACATCTGAGTGATAAGGTTTGGCAGCTAGTTATGGAGACTGTAGGTGCAGTGAGGCAGAGTGAAATGGCATTATGTAGTTTTAAAGCTGCAGTTGAACAGGCTAGATGTTGTTGTTGGTTAGCATGGAAGTGGGATAAGGCAGAATTTTTGTTGTTGGTTGATTATAGGCAATAAGTTACAAAATAAAGCTACAGTTCAGTGAGGATTATGGAATCGGTGGCTCGAGTTTGACAGATAATACATATGAGGGTTCTGTGATGGGTCGACTTAGAAGCAAGGAAGGTTTACTGGCAAGGCTGAGTAGAGCAGGAAGATGGTTGATGCTGCAGTGAGTTGTTTGACAGGAATTTAAGAATTGGGTGAGATTCAGGTGGTAGTTGCAATGCATTAGTACATGGTGATAGAATTGTAAACCTGGATCGGTCAGAGTACACCGAGTTGACTCGTCGATCCAGTAGCTAACTCAGGTGAGTTGGGCTCTGATTTATTGGCTTGAATGTTTGGGCTTTTTAAGCAGAAATTACAGTTAGCCTACGTTTTGGTTAAGCTTTGGCCGAGACTTGGATATTGTGCCTCGCTCATGGGCTATGTTAGGCGACTGAGTTTTGGACGTGACCTAAAACAGGGAAGTATTTAAGCAGTTGAGGGGCTATACCTAGGGATATCTCCATTAGGGAGAACTGCTTCTACTTTTGTTCTAGGGTTTCATGATAGTTCTTCTTTACTTTCTATGATGATTTCCAAAAACACAAGTACTTGATTTTATTATTGGTTAAAGATGTAGTTGGATTTTGCAACTAAGTTATTGATTTTATGAATTAGTTTTCTCTCAATATTATCGTATGGTTTCTACTGATTATAACATTTGCATGATTGATGTATTACAATATGATTGAATGTTTGTTTGGTTGAGTCTAGAATTGATTGAACATACATCCATATTTATAGATATTTTAGGGTTTTCATCGAGCGATAACCTTGAATACGAGTAGCATGATATGTTTACGGTTTGTAGTGATACACTCTTGTAATCATATGTAGAAATTGACCTTTGTCCGAATTGTTATGCGCAATGTATTTCAATTGCATTGATTAGCCTATTTCTGAAACTTAATGCTCCTAGGAATTGAACTTGATTAGCGCAAGGCGTTAGGTTATTCTTTAGGTAGAATTCACATATGCAACTCTAATGTGTGTGTTGATGAACTTGGAAATTTACGGAGTATTCTTGCAATAAGGTATTCTAAGGCTTTTGATGATAGCGAGATTAAATATGAATTCTAATCATAAATTCAATACTTGTTTAAAATTTAAGATGAAACCTTTATCCAATATTCTCACATTCTTGATTTGTGTGTTTACTTTTTATTGTTTTGCTTTTATTTTATTTTAGCTTATAAAAATCAGAAAATTCCCGGTTCTTTTATAGGAAATCGAAAACATATTGACAACCTAGTCCTCTATGTGGGATCGATCCTTTCTTGCCCTTGCTATATTTATATTTTGAGTAGTAAGAAAGTGTGAATTATTTTTGACGCTTACGACAGCGATCAAATTTTGGCGCCGTTGCCAGGAAGGCAACGGTTGTCACTTGTTTTTGGTTTCTTATTTTTTTTGTTTTTAATTTTGTTTTTAGTGGTCTCATATAGAGTTTTTAGCCTTGTTAGTTTTCCCTTGTGTTCATATAAAAAAAAATAGAAAAATAGAAAAAAGAAAAAATTGCTTTATGAACTCCAAAATATAGAAACATGTGCCTTTAGGATGACACTATCAATCTAAATGATGGAACCATCTTGGCTGGAGGAGTTGAGGAACCCATTAACTAAATGGACAGAATTATTCAAGTGTTAGAATATCATAGTTGTTACCATATCTCGGAATATCTCCATATCACGTTCTATTTTTATTTTTCCCTATTTATCTAATGTTATCTAAGTGATTTGGTGGGTCACTAAACATCGAATTGTTATTACTGCTGGGATGAAATAGAGTGATTGAGTTGCTAAAAGAAAAGAAAAAAAGAAAAAAAAAGACACTTGGATAGCAATATGTGTGTGTTATCCCTGTCTCCGTCGCCTAAACAAGCGTGGAACACAGGATCCAAGGAAACTATCATGTAATCTGCTGACAAGAATCATGCGCTTTGATCCAAAAGATCTAATCATGTTGTCAAATTAAATGAAAAAAAAAGAAAAAAAAATTATTATTGTTGAATAAAGTCGACTCCTGGTTCCCTTGTATATGCCAGTTGAGTTGATGTAGAATTAAGATTGTCGACTCCTGGTTCCCTTGTATATGCCAGTGTGTTGACACTGGAATTCAGACCAGTAGCTCAATCCAATAGGATTCATAGGTTCATCTTGGCAGTGACCTTCAGACAGATATGGGAAACACCGATTACTGGTTAACATTCGCAACATCTACCTCTATATCCATCTTCTTAATCTTTTCATTGTGATTGTGGTTAGTCAGATTCCGAGTATTGTGGTTTGTTCAACTTTCTGGATAAAGCTTAATTTATATATATATATATATATATATATATATATATATATATATATGGATTCGCATCAGGGTACCTCCTCCAATAGCCATTGTGGATTCGTTCATAGATTTGTCACAGGTAACTGGAGTTCGAAATATAGGTTTTGTAGGTAGACCTCTTGTAAACCTTCACGAGACTAAAACTCGTCCACTAGGGACACCTAGGGGTTCAAAGGCTTGTTATTTATGCTAAAAGTGACCGTAGCCTCGACGAGACGGAGTTGTATGTATGTTTTAAAATTATTTTGTCTGATTTGCTTGAGGACTAGCAAAGATTAGGTGTGGGGGAATTTGATAGGTGTCTAAAACACCCAATTTCGATAACGATTTCTCATGCTATTCATACTAGTTTTCTTGTATTTTGTATATTATGTTTGTTTTTATTCCTTTTTAGGTACAATGGCTTAATTTGCATAAAGGAAGAGAAAGGCGTCGAAATGGGGCATATCGGCTTACGCATTTAAAGCTCATGTCAAGCCAGTCACGTGCCAAATGAATTACAGGTGCTTCTTTTGAAGGCATAGTCATGGGCTTACTGGCAAAGCTAACTTATACCAGATGAAGTGAAAAGGGTGTCTGATTCTAGTCCACAAGATCTAAGTGGAGATCACACATGGGAAGCACACATGTGCATTCACTAGGAGGAGAATTAGGTTCAATTTGGGAATTTTAAGACCAGATGAAGACTCATTTTCATCTTCCATTTAAGACTAGCTTTGTTCCAAATTTGTTATCTATTTAACCATGTATGATGAGTATATTTCGCAGGAGATGAGAGCAGTCAAGACATACAAGGAATGGTAGGATCAGATGCAATTTTTGGTTGAGAATTCGAACAAGAAAGTTCTGTCTGGATCGATGATTTTAGTGGTGTTTCAACAGATTTGAGATGCCGAAGAATAAGGATGAAAGGGAAGTTGCTGATGTTGTTTACTTTAGTGAATGGATGCAATTGAATGAGTGTTTTGGATTAATGAATGAATGGGTTTGCTTTGTTTGAATTTATCTTAGCATGGAAGGAGTTGATTTGTGTTCCTCAAAATATAAACAGTGCATAGCCATCATTAGCCAGCATAAGACACAACAAATGTTCGATTAATGGCCTGAGAGAATCAAAACAAGGACAGGGAAGAAGATGGAGTAGCAAGGTGATGATGTAGTGCACTTTGGTTGTAACTGTGGTAGAAGGGAAATGGGATTGATTCAGTTGGTACTGGTGATTGCAACAAAAGATGGCTTGAACTCAGTATTGAAGTATGGATGATGGTGGAGTGTGAAGTGCAAAACAGCTGCAGTGGATTGGAGAGAACAATAAGATGATCTTTCTTTGTGAAATAAATAGAAGCTGATGGTCTTGGATGGAAATCATAGTTGTATTAGATTAAGAATGTGGAGTTGCTGCTGGTTCAGATTTGCAGGTAATGGCAGGGTTTTCAAGAAGAAGTTACAGCTGGAGTTGAGGCTGTTAGCAGGTAATGCTGGGTTGCTAAGAATACGGTGTGATGCGTTGTGTGGTGTCTGAACTAATGGCTCGTCTGGAGTTTCATGTTGTTTGTGATTGAATTTGGTTGGATTTGAGAGAGAAATGGACAGAATTGCATTGTGAATAACGCAGGGGAGACGGTAATGACATTGCAGGTGCAAGTGCAGTCAGAAGTTATGGCTGAGAGTCTATGCTGTTGTTGCTCATGGAATTGCAGAGAGGAGCAGTGTATGAGAAATTATAGGGTAAGGAACTGGAGCTGGTTGCAATACAACTACAATATTTGTGTTGTGGAGTCTTTAAGAAAGGGCATGAGCTGGCCAGTCTTGAACAAGTTACTGGAATGGAGAGATGGGTATATGGAAGTGAAATTGGGTTCAAAAAAGTGAGATGAGTGATGACAAGTATATGAATTGCAGGAGAATATTGTAGAGGAGACTCAGATGTTGGTACTGAGTGTATGAGGAATAGCTGATGCCTTGAGCTAGTACAACCATGCTGTGAAGAGATGCAGAAAGAGAAGATGGAGGCATGTAGCAGGTACATCTGAGTTATAAGGTTTGTCATCTAGTTATGGAGACTTTAGGTGCAGTGAGGCAGAGTGAAATGGAATTATGTAGTTTTAAAGCTGCAGTTGAACAGGCTAGATGTTGTTGTTAGTTAGCATGGAAGTAGGATAAGGCAGAAGTTTTGTTGTTGGTTGATTATAGGCAATAAGTTGAAAAAATAAAGCTACAGTTCAGTGAGGATTATGGAATCGGTGGCTCGAGTTTGACAGATAATACATAGGAGGGTTCTGTGATAGGTCGACTTAGAAGCAAGGAAGGTTTACTGGCAAGGCTGAGTAGAGCAGGAAGATAGTTGATGCTGCAGTGAGTTGTTTGGCAGGAATTTAAGAATTGGGTGAGATTCAGGTGGTAGTTGCAATGCATTAGTACATGGTGATAGAATTGTAAACCTGGATCGGTAAGAGTACGCCGAGTTGACTCGTCGATCCAGTAGCTAACTCAGGTGAGTTGGGCTCTGATTTATGGGCTTGAATGTTTGGGCTTTTTAAGCAGAAATTACAGTTAGCCTACGTTTTGGTTAAGCTTTGGCCGAGACTTGGATATTGGGCCTCGCTCATGGGCTCTGTTAGGCGACTGAGTTTTGGACGTGACCTAAAACAGGGAAGTATTTAAGCAGTTGAGGGGGATATACCTAGGGATATTTTAGGGTTTTCATCGAGCGATAACCTTGAATACGAGTAGCATGATATGGTTACGGTTTGTAGTGATACACTCTTGTAATCATATGTAGAAATTGACCTTTGTCCGAATTGTTATGCGCAATGTATTTCAATTGCATTGATTAGCCTATTTCTGAAACTTAATGCTCTTAGGAATTGAACTTGATTAGCGCAAGGCGTTAGGTTATTCTTTAGGTAGAATTCACATATGAAACTATAATGTGTGTGTTGATTAACTTGGAAATTTACGGAGTATTCTTGCAATAAGGTATTCTAAGGCTTTTGATGATAGCGAGATTAAATATGAATTCTAATCATACATTCAATACTTGTTTACAATTGAAGATGAAACCTTTATCCAATATTCTCACATCCTTGATTTGTGTGTTTACTTTTTATTGTTTTGCTTTTATTTTATTTTAGCTTATAAAAATCAGAAAATTTCCGGTTCTTTTATAGGAAATCGAAAACATATTGACAACCTAGTCATCTCTGTGGGATCGATCCTTTCTTGCCCTTGCTATATTTATATTTTGAGTAGTAAGAAAGTGTGAATTATTTTTGACACTTACGACAGCGATCAAATTTTGTTTATATTGAAAACCTAGTCCTCTCTGTGGGATCGATCCATAAATTGTTTTTATTTTATTTATTTTCTTGAATAATTCTGTCCATTTTTGTTTTTTTAGTTTTTTTTTTTATATGAACCTAGATATATCTTCATTAGGGAGAACTTCTACTTTTGTTCTAGGGTTTCACATGATAGTTCTTCTTTGCTTTATATGATGATTTCCAAAAACACAAGTACTTGATTTTATTATTGGTTAAAGATGTAGATGGATTTTGAAAACAAGTTATGTATTTTATAAATTAGTTTTCTCTCAATATTATCGTTTAATTTCTACTGCGTATAATAATTGCATGATTGATGTATTGCAATATGATTGAATGTTTGTTTGGTTGAGTCTAGAATTGATTGAACATACATCCATATCTATAGCTATTTTAGGGTTTTCATCGAGCGATAACCTTGAATACGAGTAGCATGATATAATTATGGTTTGTAGTGATACACTCTTGTAATCATATGTAGACTTTGACCTTTGTCCGAATTTTCATGCGCAATATATGATAGTTGCATTGATTAGCCTATTTCTAAAACTTAATGCTCCTAGGACTTGAACTTGATTAGCGCAAGGCGTTGAGTTATTCTTTAGGTAGATTTCACATACGCAGCTCTAATATGTGTGGTGATGAACTTGGAAATTTACGGAGTATTCTTGCAATAAGGTATTCTAGGTCTTTTGATGATAGCGAGATTAAATACGAATTCTAATCATACATTCAATACTTGTTTACAATTGAAGATGAAATCTGCAACCAATATTCTCACTACCTTGATTTACGTGTTTACTTTTTATTATTTTGCTTTTATTTTATTTTAGTATATAAAAATCAGAAAACCCCCTGTGTTTTATATAGGAAACCGAAACATATTGACAACCTAGTTCTCTCTGTGGGATCGATCCTTTCTTGCCGTTGCTATATTTATATTTTGAGTAGTAAGAAAGTGTGAATTATTTTTGACGCATACGACAACAATCAAATTTTGGCGCCGCTGCCGGGGAGGCAACGGTTATCACTTGTTTTTGGTTTCTTATTTTTTTTGTTTTTAGTTTTGTTTTTATTTTATTTTCTGGTTTTTAACCTTGGTTTGAGAACTCTTGTTTCAGGTACCATTCTATGGACGGAGCATATTGGAACATTGGATACAGTTATCAACCTCAACAACATTATGAAAACTATTCTTCTATGCATATTTCTTCGAGTTTGGTGGATGAGATGCAACAGTTTATGGAAAGCATGGAGACAATTTCATCGACCGATTCTGCTCATAGTATGCTTGGTCCAATTTTTGATCGTAGTTATGATCATTCACCCATTCAAAGGGAATATAATTGTCATAGCAATACCGAAGTAAGTAATTCTACCTTTTCCTTTTCGAATGCGTTTTATCAACAAATGGAAACCTATTTTCAGAATTTGGATGGATCACTCCAAGATCTTCAAAAAGGTGTTTCTTATCTAAGACAAGGCATTGAAGATTACAAAGAGGAAATGCAAAATTCTTTGAAAGACCAATCTTTGGGAAGTGGTAGTCAATCTTATGTTAACTATGATAGTGATGATGACTATGAGAATACATCGCTTGAACCAATTCATGGTGACATCCCCGAGGAGTGTACAACAAATTCTTTTTGCAATCAAGGTGAAGTTGAAAAGGAATATGATGACACTAGTGTAGCTTACTCAAGCATTGATCTTTATAACGATCAATTATTTGAACCTATTCAAAAGGTAGAGATTGAGGATGATGCAATGAGTGTTCTAAATAAATTCCTTATGGACAGAATTGCATCCGTAAAATAGTATGTGCCGAACAACAAAGAGGAGTATGTTGAGAATGTGACCGGTATGACCAATATTATGGAAGACCCAATTGATCTTGCATATGATTGTAATGATTATGTTGATGCCGAGATTATGGTTACGGCAGAAACGGACGAAGAATGGTTGCAAGGTTTGATAGAGGACCATGATATACAAGAGGTGAATAATTCACTTGAGTTTTTCAAGGATGAAGAGGATTCCGTTATACAAGATATTGTGAAAGGTTTGTCTAACCCTTTGCATATTGTTTCTTCTCCTTTACCTCTTATTGGTTTGAATGTATGTGCTTCGAGAATATTGTTTAATGACTTTGTTTCTCGATTTCCGCCATTAGAGAAACTTGATTCTCATACTATGCAGGTTTTGGAACAAGAAACCGTGGAAGTACCCGACTTCTATATTCTTTATGCACTTCCAAGTATGGACAAGAATAAGTATGGGGGAAGCTTTTATCGGTTAATAGCTTCGTTTCTGTTTTATATTACTAATATTTGTGTGAAGCTAGTGTTTGCAAAACAGGTGCTATGGGTGGATCCCCAACTTTTCCGATTATTGGTATATGGGGAATTCAACTTGCAAGTCGGGCTGACGACTTTAAACCAAGCGCTAATGGGAGGCAACCCACTGGTTTTGTGTATCTATCTCTATCTTTTTATTTTATTTTTTAGTCTTTTATCTTTATTTTCTTATTTTGGATATTTGCATATCAAAACTCCAACTTTTAGGGATTTTTGAACAAGTTATAATAAACACTAGCCTTTCTAAGTAGCTGGAATTTTTTCATGGCGGTGAGGTGTATATATTGGCTGAGTTGGGATTAGATGCCAACTAAATAGATTTTTTAGTGTTTATCCTCTATTGTTCCGAAATAGCTATGAGTTGGAGTAATGAGTTTTTATCATGCATTTTATTTTCTTATTGTGTATATGTATCATGTTATGAATTTCCCATCTTGAAATTTACTTTGAATGACTAAATTTACATTGAGGACAATGTAAAGTTTAAGTGTGGGGGAGTGTTCTCATATAGAGTTTTTAGCCTTGTTATTTTTTTTTCCTTGTGTTCATATAAAAAAAATTTTTTTTGCTTTATACACTCCGAAACCTAGAAACATGTGCCTTTAAGATGACACTATCAATATAAATGGATGGAACCATCTTGGCTGGAGGAGTTGAGGAACCTATTAACTAAATGGACATAATTATTCAAGTGTTAGAAATTATATGATAGTTGTTACCATATCTCGGAATATCACCATATCACGTTCTATTTTTATTTTTCCATATTTATCTATTGTTATATAAGTGATTTGGTGGGTCACTAAACATCGAGTTGTTATTACTGATAGGATGAAATAGAGTGATTGAGTTACTACAAAAAAGAAAGAAAAGAAAGAAAAAAAGACCGACCAATTAGACCAAACGGAATAAAAATGACACTTGGATAAAGCAATATGTGTGTGTTCTCCCAGTCTCCGTCGCCTAAACAAGCGTGGAATGCAGGATCCAAGGGAACTATCATGTAATTTGGTGACAAGAATCATGCGCTTGGATCCAAAAGATCCAATCATGTTGTCAAATAAAAGAAGAAAAAAAAGTGAAAAAAAGAAAAAGAAAAAGAAAAGAAAATATACTTATTGTGTTGAATAAAGTCGACTCCTGGTTCCCTTATATATGCCAGTTGAGTTGATGTAGAATTAAGATTGTTGACCGCTGGTTCCCTTGTATATGCCAGTGTGTTGACACTAGAATTTAGACCAGTAGCTCAATCCAATATGATGCATAGGTTCATCTTGGCGGTGACCTTCAAATAGATATGGGAAACACCGATCACTTGTAAACATTCGCCACATCTACCTCTATATCCATCTTCTTAATCTTTTCATTGTGATAGTGGTTAGTCAGATTCTGAGTATTGTAGTTTGTTCGACTTTCTAAGAAAAACATTATTTATATATGAATTGAATTTGCATCAAGGTACCTCCTCCTGTAGTCATTGTGGATTCGTTCATAGATTTGTCACAGGTAGCTGGAGTTGGAAGTATAGGTTTTGTAGGTAGACCTCTTGTAAACCTTCACGAGACTATAACTCGTCCACTAGAGACACCTAGGGGTTCAATGGCTTGTTATTTATGTTAACAGTGATCGTAGCCTCGACGACACGGAGTTGTATGTATGTTTTTATTTTATTTTATTTTGTTTGATTTGGTCGGGGACTAGCAAAGTCTAAGTGTGGGGGAATCTGATAGGTGTCTAAAACACCTAATTTTATATCTAGTATTTATGCTTTCTTTGCTATTTTCTTTGTGAATTGTGTATCTTATGTTTGATTTTGAGTCTATTAGGTGCAATGGAGTCATTGGGAGCAAAAGAATGAACAACATCCATTTGGAGTAAGAGAGAAATTTGTTCACTTTACACGAGGCGAGTGATGGAGCCAACTTTGTATTGGAAATGACAGAACAAGAATTATGAGAACTAAACTGTCAGTCTCGCAGGACCTACAGTTGAATGGAAAGATATTTCATCGGGGAAGCCCTTATCCCAACCCACCGGGTGTCAATATCTAGCACAATCATTAACCACCCCTAAACTTGAGAGAAATATTTCTCTCATTCAGTTCAGTTTTACCTGAAATTAAAAGAGGTTGTTGTTCAAAAGTTAGGGTTACAGAGAAGAATCAATTGATTTATGGTGCTGGTTCTGAGCTTTGAGAAGATGGGTTTGCATTGAATTGAATATTCACATCAGGTTTGAGCCAAGATAAGAAGAACCTAGCTGCTGCCATTAACAATGGGCAGTACATGTAGAAGGAAGATGATCTCTACCATTTGAAATGGGAATAAACTGAGAGGATGGAGGAGTTATTCAGAGTCACTGAAGGACAAAGATAGTTGGGTTTGTGATGGATTCGATTACAATAGATTTGGTACGAGTTTGTCATGATTTCCCAACCAAGAAAGTCAGTAAAGACAAGCTGTTGCCTTTGATGAATAATACGATTGAATGTTTGTGTCTGAGTGTCAATGATTTGAATCTATGGTTTGTGTTTGAGATGATTGTTGCAGGGAAGGAGTTGTGTGTGATCTCCACACAAATACCACACAGCCTTCACCAATGAGCAAGACGCCTATAAGCTATTCGAGCAAATGACTGAACTAATTCTTCCTTAGTTTTGCAGCTGCGAGCCATGACTCTGATGGGTTTTCACCAAGGGTTTGTAGAAGATGAAATGCAAGAAGAAAGGAACAGATGAATGGAAACAGTAGCTGGTGCTGAAAGAAATATTAAGGGTCAAAGTTGATGCGGGAAGCAATTGATTACTAGCTATGTTACAGATGAAGTTGTAGAGATGGGTTTGTGGACTGAAGCTGGACTGAAGATGGTGGTGCACAAAAGCAATTGAGGTTTAGCTCAAGGATGGAGGAGATGAGAAGGAGAGCCAGTTACAGAGAAGTGTTGATGGGTTTTGATGGTCTGGTGGCATTGAAATTCAGATAAGATAGAGCTGTGATGCAGTTGGTGTGCTACTGGTGAAATGGAGAGCAGCAATGTGAGCTGTTACTGAATTGCAGATAATGTAAGTTATGGATTACAGGGATGAACTGTTGCCGTTGGTTGATGGTGTTGGCCATTAGCAGCGAAGAAAGGAAGAAGTTGTGTGCTATGGCTGTAATGGAGAAGAACTTGCGATGAAATGGTGGAGGTCACTGTGGTTATCTATGTAAGATGCAAGTAAAGTACAGGTGGTCTGGAGAGGATATACAGATGAGATAAATGCCAAGACAGGTGACATGACAGTGCTGATGCTGGAGAGTTTTGGTACTGGCGGATGTTGCAGGTGCAGTGAACCCAAGAACAACACAAATGTAGTGGAGTTTGAAGCTACAAGTTGGTTAGGTGGTACTTTAGCTTTGATATGAATGAGGTGTTGTGTGATGTTACTGTTATGCGCAGCTACAGATGCCGCTGCGGTTGGTGAATTGTATGGAATTGATCTTGGATTTCAGCTGTGGTTTGGTTCTTGATATAAGTGGTGTTACAGATGCTCATGGCAGAGATGGCCAGGTGATGGCAGTGTGTAGGAACTGGAAGTTACTGCCGCAGATTTGTTGGGCTTCGTTGGACAGAAAGAGGATGAAGCAACTAAGTTATCTGCCAAGCTCTTGTTGCAGGTGGTGTTGTGCAGTGGCGGAGTTGAATCCAAAATGGCGATACGCGTTGGATCAAGAGTTTTCCGTGGCTGAGATTGAAGCTCAGTCTGAACTGGGAACTGCGGGTGGTTACTGCAAGGTTCGAGCTGTGCTGGTTGCGACTTAAGCTGTAGGTAGAGATTGATGCTGAGATGCTGTGACATGGCTAAGTGGTTAGCTGGGATGCAGAGAATGGATTGATTGGAACTCGCAGATGCATAGGTGATGCTGCAGAAATTGTGCGAAAGTGAGCCGAAATGGCGAGCTAGTGAGCATAGTTCTGGTTGTCGGATTTCGGAAGTTAAAGTATGAATTGCAATATTTCAGTGAATCGCGAAGGGTGTATGAGTCGGATGTAACGATCGGCGACCGGATATATGAGCTACGAGTGACGCTTTTGGGAGCGTTTTCGCAAGAGATGAAGAATTGGTTTGGATGATTTTTGTGAATGTTTGAAATGCAGAGAAGGAGAGATGAGTTTCTGTGAGTACATATTTGCATGATGACGGTTTCCAACGATTCAAGTGACCTGAGTTAGTTTTTCGGCGCCGATTACCGGATTTCGGTCATGACGTCAGCAATCCGACGACCGGGTTTTGGACCCAAAAATTCCAGAGACATATTTCTCACACATGGGCTTGGTGGACGAATTTAAGACGGGTTTTGAGAAGACTTGACCTACTTTTGAGTATCCTTTTGGGAGAAGCATATAAATATAAAACTTTTCTCAAAACCTAGATATATCTCCATTAGGGAGAACTTCTACTTTTGTTCTAGGGTTTCACATGATAGTTCTTCATTGCTTTCAATGGTGATTTCCAAAAACACAAGTACTTGATTTTATTATTGGTTAAAGATGTAGTTGGATTTTGAAAACAAGTTATGGATTTTATGAATTAGTTTTCTCTCAATATTATCGTTAGATTTCTACTGCGTATAATAATTACATGATTGATGTATTGCAATATGATTGAATGTTTGTTTGGTTGAGTCTAGAATTGATTGAACATACATCCATATCTATAGCTATTTTAGGGTTTTCATCGAGCGATAACCTTGAATACGAGTAGCATGATATAATTATGGTTTGTAGTGATACACTCTTGTAATCATATGTAGACTTTGACCTTTGTCTGAATTGTCATGCGCAATATATGATAGTTGCATTGATTTGCCTATTTCTGAAACTTAATGCTCCTAGGAATTGAACTTGATTAGCGCAAGGCGTTGAGTTATTCTTTAGGTAGATTTCACATACGCATCTCTAATGCGTGTGGTGATGAACTTGGAAATTTACGGAGTATTCTTGCAATAAGGTATTCTAGGGCTTTTGATGATAGCGAGATTAAATACGAATTCTAATAATACATTCAATACTTGTTTACAATTGAAGATGAAATCTGCAACCAATATTCTCACTACCTTGATTTGCGTGTTTACTTTTTATTATTTTGCTTTTATTTTATTTTAGTATATAAAAATCAGAAAACCCCCCGTGTTTTATATAGGAAACCAAAACATATTGACAACCTAGTTCTCTCTGTGGGATCGATCCTTTCTTGCCCTTGCTATATTTATATTTTGAGTAGTAAGAAAGTGTGAATTATTTTTGACGCATACGACAACGATCAAGTAACACAACAACACCACTTCCATCAGCCTATTCAATACCATCTAACCAGTTTGAACTACACCTCAACTACTTGCACCTGTAATTCCCTGTCCTAGCATATATCTTAATCCATTCTTGAGCCAACACTCAACACCAACCAACTCAATTTCAGCTCTCTATTGTACCTGCATCTCCTTTGTCTTCTGCATACCACCATCAACATTTTCTCTCTCTTTCATGGCCACCTTCAAGATCTGCATATGCATCTTCACCTGAATTCCATCAAGAACTGCATCTTCACCTAACTAAAAGAAATCCCTAAATTAACAATCACAAACCCTAATTAATCAATTTCAAGTTCAAACAAACAAATATAAGATGAATTAAAACAAACCTATCATAGCAAATTGATAGAACTTCAAAGAAACAATACGAATTTGATATATTAATCATCAAACATGTCTGTTAACAACAACAAAATCAAAATCAAAATTAGAACTTTAACATATTGCTTCTTCTTAGTGTCTAACAGCAGAATCAAATTAAAATAAAACCCTAACCCCAGTCTCTGAGTTGGTCGCTATACAATCTCATCATTTCCTTCAAACCCAACTTCATTGTTTACATCATCAACAAACCCTAACATATCCAGACCCATCAATCAGACCAAAATTAAACCCTAACTTCACTCTTAAAACCATCTACAAATCCTCTTTTTTTATCGTCGAGATTAGAAAAAATCTAATTTAATGAGAAGGAGCAGCGGTTGATTTTCGAAGATGAAGATGAAGAAGAAGCATAAGAGAAGAGAGGGTGATGACTTTCTTTTGTTTATCATACCTTTCTTCTTTTATCTCAACAGGTAGATGTCCCAAGGATATGTATGTAATTTTGATGGCAGTATTGACCGGGTAATTGGGCGCTAACTAATTTTGCTAGACTTTAACAGGAAAGAAAACAAAAAGGGAAGTTTGAAAAGTTAAAAAAAACGGGGAAGTTTATTAAACCGGAAATTGAGAGTGGGGCAGCTTATCAAAATTCCCTTGAATATTTCACTTTTGTCTATATTTTCCAAAATAAATAATAATAAAAAAATATTTTAGTGGCCATGATGTAAAGGTTTGGTGGTGCCGCCGCAGATAGGATGGTTGGTGTGGTAAGAAGAAAAGTAAACCATTTCGGGGTAAATAACGTCAGATGTATTCAATAGGGGTAGTCTGGTCCGAGTTGGAGAAATATAATGACTAGGTCACAATTAACGAGTTGACTACGATTTTTTCTCTCTTCAGATCGCTTTTTGCTCTCCTTTTAAACAAAAATCCTGGCTAGCTTATGTTTGCTCTTGAATTCTATTTTTTGAAAACCAAAAGCACTTTTGTTTCTGGTATCCAAACGCACTATTTACCATACCAGTTTAGCATTCACACTACATTTTCACAATGGTTTGAATGTTAAATCTTTGGCCGGTGATGAATCAAACTGGGCCAAATTTTAGGAAGAGTATTAAACTCCGCCAACATGGAAGAAAGCTTAACTATAACGGCTAAACCTAAATATGGACGGGTAGACCAGAGGATGATGTAAAAGATTAAAAATGGATTTTTTTTTCCTCTCTCTTTTAATCTTAAGGATTAATCTTATGGCCTTCCAGTCTAGCATCTAGATTGGAAGTCCACATCATCTATAATAATCCCCTAATTCTTATATCAATTCTATTCTAGTATACTCGTCGCAAAACCAAACAATGAGGCTATGATGAATCATTCAGCGTAAACATTTTTCTTATTTTCTGTTGAATGGAACAACGTAAATACTGTGGAATATTTCACTTGGCACTGAACCAAACAATGAATATTTGATTTTTTTTCATGTACATAACTATTCCGCGAAACTATATCGATACTAGCTGGCGTTCGAGTTATATCTGGAGAGAAGTAGAAGAGAAAAATAGACAACGCTTAAAGAAAAATGTACAATGCTTTTTGTCTAATCTAGAACCCAAATCTAGTTCATAAGACTTGTCCTAACAGTGTTTCAAAGTCGGCTTGCTGCTTCCCAGTGGGGTTTAAAACCACTCCCCAATAATTAAACAACGCTCTCAGTTTTAATCTATGTCAATGTAGTTGCAGTAAATCCCACACTACACCCTACTCAAGAACTTAACAAATCTATGACATAATTTGAAGATTAAGAACAACACTTTTATTAATTTAATCTAAAAGAGTTACAGAAGATAAGAAATCAAGAATACAACTGACTTAACAAGATTTTCTCTCTCCTCAAGACTTTCTCTACACTCCAAAATTGATCTCTCTCTATACAAAATATCTTAGTTCCCTTTATATAGGGTAATTACATAGTGGATGACAGCTCATTTATAGCTAAGCTTTCCTTTAATTTCTGATCTGAATTCTTGCGGTACTATCGTAGCAATGTTATTGTGATTTCTCGCAGGTTTCTTAGATGTGTCGCAGAACCGTCACACTTTTCTCATGTTTCTGTCGTTTTCATCTATTACGTCATTCCTTAGGTCATCTTATGATATCTCGCAAACTATCGTTAATGAGCTCGCAAGATTGTCTCGCAGAAGTGTCGTTAATTCTCGCAAGAATATTGTTGTGACAATATTCTGATCTTACATCTTGACTCTTCTCATGTCTTTTCTGCGAAGAATATAAAGATCATGAGAATCTAGAATTTTTGATTTGCCGAAATCTTGCTTTTACCCAACAAAGCTCCCTATTTTACGTTTTACCGTTAGCACGTGTCAATCTCTACTTATTTACCGATTATCCCGGTTACCCATCCTTCGTCTATAAATAGATGTCCCAGTTGAGGAGATATATTCTTTTACTTTCTTTTACTTCTTCATTTTTCGTCTACAACTTTTTTCTTTTCTGTTACCCTTCCTGCTACTGCTCTAATGGAAACTCAAAGGTATGCTCTTATCTTGAACTCCATCTTATTCATGTTATATCATCTCTATTGTTTGATTTTCTTTATAATTCCCATATCGTGTTTTTCTTTTCAGTGATACTACTTCTCAGATTAAGATTACTATTAGAAACTGTAGGAGCGGAATATCACAACAAATGATAACTTACGAAATTGTGGAGAGAAAATACATCTTGCGAGCAAAGAACATTTTGCGAGCAAAGGAAATCACGAGGAAAGCAAAAGAAGTTCGCGAAGTGAAGTTACGAAGGTTCGCAAGATAATTCTCAAATCCGAAATGGCGGGACAACACAACTGTCACCTTTTGTAAGATCATATAAATAGCCATTTAGGCATGAGAAGTAGGAGAGGTCTTTTTTAGAGAGAGGATAATTTAGGAGGAGGGAGAAAAATGTTAGGAGAGATTTTATTTTCTTTATCATCTTCTTCCCCAAGAAATTCTAAAGCTCCAAATATTCATTAATGGAGTTTCAATTGTACAATCATGTAATTACATACAATCACTAGTGAAGAACCGTGGATGTAGATCACATTGATCGAACCACGTAAAAATCTTTGTGTCACTTTCATAATTTTAGTACTTTAATTCTTAGTTTCATAGCAAATTAATTAGATTTAGGAAACATTTTAATGGATTCTTATGAGGGTGTAGTTGTGAGATAATCCGCAACTACATAATTGGCGCTAGAAACAGGGACCTAACCTTGTTGGTTCAAGAAAGTTAGAAAAATTGGTTACTGTTGATGATGAATTGTACCGGATCTATGAGTTTTGAAGACATGAATGGAAATTCTTTTATTTGCATCTTCAAATAACAAACGCATTTTAGTAGTTCAGGAAGAGAGATGTGGATATGGAGAAATCGTCAAGCAAAATGAAATTTACACAGGCTACGTCAACAATCGCTTCCAAAAAGGACAAATTTCTTCTCACTTTTCTTATTCTTTGTTTCATTTTTCAAAATTTGGGAATTTCAAAACACAAATTGAAAAATAATTTTTTTGCGATCTAAACTTTGCTTTTTGTAGAAATTTGATTTATTGTGGAAATCTTGAATTTAAAAATGTTTTGCTACGAATTTGTAGTAACGAAACTTCGTTTTACAAATTTGTTTAATGAATTTCTAAAAAGGTCAAACTTCGAGATTTTCTGTTGATTAGAAATTTACATTTCGCAAAAACAAAATTAAAAAGATTTTATTGAAAGTTTTCATTCTTCGTAGGGATAAATTATTCATCTTAATACCATACATCTTACTAACCAAATTCATTGATCGTTTTCATTCTGTGAAGTTCACTTTTGCGATTGTTAGAGTCCTTTTTCCTAGGATGGGAAAAACAACATTTATGACTAAAAATTTCTGTGAGATTGACAGTGAATTGTTTCTTGC
The DNA here is from genome assembly GCA_023529315.1 of Papaver bracteatum. Lineage (NCBI taxonomy): Eukaryota > Viridiplantae > Streptophyta > Magnoliopsida > Ranunculales > Papaveraceae > Papaver > Papaver bracteatum. The sequence continues at coordinate 229,238 of JAJJWX010002870.1, forward strand.
GATATTAAGCCAATTTGCGAGAGGGTATACCAGAAGGGATAGATGGAGTATAATTACGAAGATGGTGTTTTGAGAATATAAGAGAACCAATGAACTATCTTACTTCAAAGTTTGGCAAACGAAAGGGAGGCATTTTCAGAAATATCAAATTGCGAAGTATGGTTAACTCGTGATATCCAGACACTCCATCACCAGCCCGGCCAACCTCTCTATTACAGAAATACGAAGTTCGTTCCTAAATACAGTGAAGGACAACCAACGACTCACTTCACCAACCAATAAAAAAGATATTAAAATAAAGATCAACAAATTATTTGATCAACTCACAGGATTTAGTGCAAAACTAACAAAACTTCAAGTAAAGGAACTAATATCAAAGGCCGTTCAACTCAACTCACTGTTGATTGATACTCGGGTTTCTGAGACGTGGACAGAACTGACTGATGTTGTGAGATCCTAAAGTATTTTTGCTACGAACATCCGTCAGAGTTACTGGGTGGTTGTGAGCAGGTCAGAGTTACGAACATCCGTCAGAGTTACTGGGTGGTTGTGAGCAGGTCAGAGTTACGAACATTCGTAAGTTACTGGGTGGTTGTGAGCATGTCAGAGTTACGAACATTTGTAGTATTTCTGCGAACATTCGTAAGTTATCATTTGTAAACATTTGTGAAGGTCATAGTTACGAACTAAAATGTTTTTGCAAAGTAAAAGGGTGGTTGTGAGCAGAAAAATGCCAGGCGCAAAAATGCTCTCAATGAATGGTCGTATCATGCCTGAATGTCCAATGGTAGGCGTTGCTGGATAGAATGAGTTTCTCTACAAATCAGTAGAATTTGTTGTTTACGAAGAAGTAGAATGAATAGCTGAATTCAGAGACCAAATGCTACACGAATGAGAAGAAGTAGAATAAGCAGAAGAGAAAGGAAATGTTTACTGGGAGCAACCAAAGGCAAAAGACGTTTATTTTGTGAACCTTTACTTCGCAAGTTATTGATCATCATCACCAGTTTATGCGAAGGAAGAACAATAAAATTTATATGGTATATCACCCAGGCACGAATGAGAACAACTATCAAAACAACTGATGAAGAATATAGTCTATGATGTAGTAGCTTATGTGTCAAAGAACTCTTGCGAAGAAGCAACACTATTCTGCGAAGAAAAGGGATATGTTTTTACGAAGGATAGTTCTGCGAAATATCAACTTGAAACAGTTAGCTGCATTTCATCATTCTTGAGTACTATGATGTTAGGCAGTTGTCAATGTAAAACCTTGACAAACAAAAATATAAAACCTGTAAACGCAAAGAAATGGAATTTAATCAACAAAAACGAACTCAACTCAGCAACAAAACAGCATTATGAACTCCACTAGCTGAAAAAGAGAAAATTTCTCCCTTACTTCTCTAGTTTTATCTTTAATTATTTGAGCCTTGGAATTTCTAAATGAAGTTTAAGAAAATTATCTAAAACCAATTTACGTTCTTATGAGAATTTGATTTATCCGTGAAATATTTTCATGCGGGAGCGTGAAGGAAATATCTCTCAATTTTCAATACAGTCCATCACCATATTTCTTTAACGCAGCAACATTATTCATTACGAGAAGACGCAAATGGAAAAGCAATATTACAAAGATGATCAAATTATTACTTACGAATAAGAAAATATCTCGCAAATGTTCGCAAATACCTTACGAATCTTCGCAACATGAATACTTCGCAGATGTTCGTTTACTTCGCAAGATTTTTGGATATTTCGCAAGAAGAGAGTGGAAGATTATTTCTCAAGAAATGGCAAGTCATATACTTCGCAAAAGACAACAACAAGCCGTAAAAAGGTAGGTACCATTTCCTTTAATACTTTATTTACGGAAGATAAAAGATTTTTGAATTTATATACTCGCAAAATTTCTACAATTTCAAAGATTCCAAAACATTTTAAAGATTTTTTAGATTGGTAAAAAGCGACACAATCGCAAGATTCTAAAATTACTTCATCGCAAAAATTAAAAGATCTCAAAATTTTTCAAAGACTTCAAAATTGCAAAAAACAGAGAAAATTCAATTCATATATTTCTATAGAATAATTTTGATTTAAAGATGTGATATGGATACTTCTCATACTTATTATACTAAACATTTCATGAAAACATTCAACATTTTATATACATGAAAAATTTACAATGAATTTTTAAAAAGGCGAAAAAATACCGCCAAAAATCAATTGCGATTAAACTTTCATTAATTTGCGAATAAAAGACCGCAATCTGTGATCAGCCTCCAAAAAATAAAGAGAGCCGCAGAAAATTTTATACAGGCAAACCTTTGTGGCGTACACCCTAGTTCGCGAAGCTATATTTCGTAAGAGGCAAAGTCCTAAAGTGCGTCATTTAAGGGGGTACCTATAAACGTGGATAAGGGTAACCGGAACACCACCAAGGGCCCTTAGTACATGGTAAAATTTTAGGTGTACAACCCAATAATGGGGTACCTATCCGGGTTAGACACCTTGGATTCTCACCTAATCTAGCGACATTACGCAATATAAAATGCGGTGTAAGAGGATTTAGGTTGGGCGACTAAGGCATACTGTCTTTCCCAAGAAGTGCAGAAAACGATCAAGGCGCCGAGGTACACGGTTGAGTCAAGAGTACCGGGTGAGGTTGAACCACATCTGCCATTTTTGACAAGTCTTGGCAAATGATGCACTTGGCCCAAAGATACCCCATAGGGTGCAACCTCGTAACTATAAGCCCTATAGGCAAAAAAGGATAAGAGGTTGCGATCAAAAGCTGGTTGTTGGAAGAACCGGATGGGAAGAGCTAACCTTGTATGGTCGATGTACGCTTCCTTGAAGGGGGAAGATAAAGGGCAACACCCTCCATTAGGGAGCTGATACGTGCTATAAGAAGCAAATGTCATGAGACTTCTTGTTTGCGAAAACATAAAGGCTTGTCATATTTGTGCAACAATTGAACTTCTGCGAGCCTTCTTAAAAAAAAAAAAAAAAAAAAAAAACTCGCAGAACATAAAAATGAAGTTAAGATGAGATCAATGGGTTATTACATGAAAGTGTAAAAACGTCCTGCGATTTCATCGCAAGACGATAATGTCACGAGGTTGTATATTCGCAAGAATGTTCAGACTTGTCATATTATCGCAAATACAAAATATTATCACAAAAGAGGTGGGAAAATAAGACCTTTACTTAGGAAGGCATGATAAGGCCACAACAATTCATGAAATTTATTCCATCAATATCATTGAAGAATTTTTACAAGAATATATATCATGAAGTCCTAACAAAGAAGAAAATTCCATCAAGATCATTGAAGAACTTTGAAGAGAATATATATCAAAGAAGACAATTCCATCAAGATCATTGAAGAATTTTGAAGACAATATATATCAAAGAAGACAATTCCATCAATATCATTGAAGAATTTTTACAAGAATATATATCACGAAGTCATACCAGAAGAGGCGATTTCATTCGCGAAAATACACAAGTAAACTTGCGAAGATGCTTATATGAATGGAGGCAACTCAAAGATATATCAATTTTACTACGGCAAAATGAGCTAAGTAACAGAAACTTGAAATATACATTGCAATAGATAAGTATTCGCATCATACAAGCATCACAAGCATCATATCATATAAGCATCATATTCGCATCATAAAAGCATTGCATAAGCATTTCAAGGCATAAGCATCGCATACACATTTCATAACATAATCATTATATAAGTATTATATGCACACAAGTATTTTACAAAATTTTACAGGATAATACCGCGAAACTTCGCAGAAACATTCATAATTCGCAGGACTATTCATAGTTCGCAACAATATATTCGCAACACTATATTCGCAACACTATGTTCGCAACACTATATTTGCAACACTATGTTCGCAACACTATATTCGCAACACTATATTCCCAGCACTATTCACAGCATTATTCAGAAGTTTAGAAATTCGCAGAAAACCCCAGAAATTCACAGAAAAATTCAGAAATTTGCATAAAAATTCAGAAGTTAGCAGGGTTACCACTTTAGGAAGAGGCAAGATAAGAATAGAGACGCAATTTAGTTATTCAACATTTTCTTAAGGATTCTCCTTCATAGATAAAGAACAGAGGCAACTATGGATACCCAAGAAAATATTTTATGATTCTTTATCTTCTCAACAAGAATCCTCATCAAAAATGGAACAATAATTTCACATGAACAGAGGCAATATTTATCACTCTCATTCAAGGACGAATACTTCTTATATATTTCGAGGATTAAGTACTTCTTATACTTCTTAAGGATACTTCATACTTCTTATATATTTCGAGGATTGAGTACTTCTTATACTTCTTCAAGGATATTTTATATTTTTTATACTTCATACTTCTTCAAGATACTTCACATACTTCATACTTCGTAAGATGATACTTCTAATTACTTTTTAAAGCTTCAGAACTTCGCAAAAGAATAGAGGCAAGTATATACTTTTTGATTTTGATATTCTTTCGCTCGTTCCTTCATCAACAAAGATCAAAGATTACTACAACAGATTTTTTCTTAAAGATCGCTCTTCAAGCAATATTCAAGAAAAAAGAGGCAAGATGTAGGAGCGGAATATCACAACAAATGATAACTTACGAAATTATGGAGAGAAAATACATCTTGCGAGCAAAGAACATTTTGCGAGCAAAGGAAATCACGAGGAAAGCAAAAGAAGTTCGCGAAGTGAAGTTACGAAGGTTCGCAAGATAATTCTCAAATCTGAAATGGCGGGACAACACAACTGTCACCTTTTGTAAGATCATATAAATAGCCATTTAGGCATGAGAAGTAGGAGAGGTCTTTTTTAGAGAGAGGATAATTTAGGAGGAGGGAGAAAAATGTTAGGAGAGATTTTATTTTCTTTATCATCTTCTTCCCCAAGAAATTCTAAAGCTCCAAATATTCATTAATGGAGTTTCAATTGTACAATCATGTAATTACATACAATCACTAGTGAAGAACCGTGGATGTAGATCACATTGATCGAACCACGTAAAAATCTTTGTGTCACTTTCATAATTTTAGTACTTTAATTCTTAGTTTCATAGCAAATTAATTAGATTTAGGACTCATTTTAATGGATTCTTATGAGGGTGTAGTTGTGAGATAATCCGCAACTACAGAAACCCTAACCCTAAGGGTTCTCAGAAAAAGAGTGTTGGAAAGACGAAAAGATCTGAGAATGATAAGGTAGTAAGAAACATCCATATTTTTTTAATAACAATATTGTTGCCTCTGTTTCTTACCTACGTTATTATTCGCAGAGTGAAGAGAATGTTTCTAAACCTCCTAAACGTTCTCTCCAAGTTAAATATCTTCCAACTGGGGTGGATGTTCTTAATTTCTTGCCTGCAGATCCTGTTATCTCGCAAGATAAATCTTCTTCTTCTCCTTGCAAGAATTCCAATATCAACACCCATACTAATCCTCCACCTATTCCTAGCGAGAATGTCAATGTTAATATCCCCATACCTAATGATCCTAAAACCTTTGAAGATGCAATAAATGAAGATGCGGTAAATGAAGCTGCAGTAAATGAAGTTGTGGTAAATGAGGTCATTGTGAATGAAGTTGCAGTGAATGAAGCTGCGATAGATAAATCTGCGACAAATGAAGTTTCTTTCTCTGTTCCAGCTACCACAAATGATTCTAATCTTCAACTTGCCATTGCTAAAACTTCTCCTTCTACTTATCTTCCTTCTTCTCAAGAAATATCAATAGGAGTTGAAGCTGCTTTTCGAGTATTGTCTGAAGTCTTGGACAATGCTATGAATTCTTCTACGGATCTTGTGAAATAGGACAGTTGTATGATTCTAAACAAGCACCTTGGATCTTGCGGCTCTTCTTCCTCGCAAGTTTCTTTAGAAGGTGAGATTGAAGCTTTGAAGAAGAATCTTCAAGCAAAAACTTTAGAATGTGAACTTCTTGATCACAAGCTTCACAATTCTGAACTGGACTGCGAGAATCTTCGCAATAGAAATAATGATCTGAAAGGTATACATTTTTTTTCCTCTGCTTTTGCCTCTTTATTTTCAGTAAATTTTTATCTTTCATGTGCTCAATTTCTCTTTTTTTATTTCACTTGCATATTTAGCTTCAAAACATAATCAATTAATGAAGATACTTGAATGGAAAACCATTGCTGAAGAAGTCCGCGTTGAGAAAGAATCTTGGAAGGATCAATTTAGTAGATTAGAAATTCTCCATACATATTCAACTGATGAGATAAATAACCTTAAGAATAAGAATAACCAAACTAGTTTGCGAACGATATTCTCTAAGTAATGAAGTCACTCGACTTTTATATTCGCTAAATCAGACTAATCTGAAAGTAAAATCTTTATCAGATGAAAACAAGACTTTATCTCAGGAAAAACGTAGATTTGCGAATAAAACAGTGGTTTATTCACATCAATTGGGTAATCTTCAAAAGTTGTGTGATAATCAAGAGCAATCTCTTCGTTTATTGAAAGAGGAACTTAAAAAGATAACTGAATCATCTGCCGCTGAACAAGAGAAACTAATTAAAGGTAGATTAGATCTAAGTGTGAAAGTCAATAATCTCAAGGATGACTGTGCTCAACTGAAGAAATCCTGCTCCTCCTTAAGAAAAGAAAATGCTTATCTTCTCTCTAAAGAGGAAAGTATAAAATCTCGTTTGAAGGGTATAGTTGGGGACAATTTCGATGATACCATGAATCAATGGGAGAGTTGCTTCTTTAATATAATTCAAAATCTATCCTCGCAGAAGGAAGGTAGTCATTTTGATTGCCTCAACTATTAATTTCTTTATTATATTTTCCTATCATATTCTTGCGAGAATTCCATCTAATATTTGTTTATTTTTCTCTCGCAGAATCTGAGAGAAATCTCCAATCCACTATTTCTGATCTATCTGTAAAGTTGACAAAGCTTCGCAAAGGGAATAAGACACTTGCTGATTCTCGCGATAGAGCATTGAGAAGATTCGACTACCTTGAATACTTAAAGGATATAGAAATAAGAAACCGTAAAAAGAGTTGTCTTCGCAAGGCTCATTTGGGTGCTGAGGTTCTTGTGAATAATGTTCTACTCTCTCATTCTTTGCCTCCTATAAAGGTCAAGCCCTTGGAGATAGATAATGATGAAGTTCCTGTTCCCATAGATGAAGATCTAGCTTGTCCGAGTGATGAAGAGGATATTGATCAAGAAAACCTTTCTGAAGACGAACAAAGTCTTCATAAAGAAATAGAAGAAGAAGAAAATCCTCACAAAGAATATGAAGAACAGAATCCTCCTAAGGAAATAATTACTGGTGATGAAGAAATTCGGAAGGATGGTACTGGTGAAGATAATAACTCTGGCAAGAATAACAAGTCTGGCGAGAATAATATTGAAACTTGAGATTTGTTTGGCATTTTCTTTTCTTGCGAATTGTCGCAACTTTTGTAACTTTTTGAACTTCAGTTATGTTTCTACAAGTATTTCTGCGTTGTATCGCAATTTCTTAAGTATCCACTTTAGAACTTCAGCTATGTTTTTTGCTCTAGAATTCCCAAGGAAGATAATGATATTTTTTTCTCTAGAATTCCCATATTTGCCTCTCATGATCTTCCTTGTGAAGTATAAAATTTTCCTGCATTCATTAAAATAATCTAGTTAATTAATATAATCGTTCTATTGGTCTTATTATGCCTTCCTAATTAAAGGTCTTATTTCACCAATCGTCTGCGACAAAATCGTAGGACGTCCGTACATTTGTATGTAGTGACCCATTGATCTTGTCTTAACTTTTATGAATCTGCAATAATATGACAAATCTAAGTTCTCTTGCGAGAATATAGTCTTGTGACATTATCGTCTTTGCGATGAAATCGCAGGACGTCTTTGTGTTTTCACGCAAAAACCCATTGATCTCATCTCAACATTTCTCTTAAGGCTTCTTTGCCTTTGTCACGCGACAATATGATAGGCCTAAATGCTCTTGCAAACATATAGTCCTATGACATTGCTGTCTCTGTCAGGCGACAATATGATGAGCCTAGCTGTTCCTGCGACAGGATACTAAAGATACCCATGACATTGCCATCTTTTTGACACGCAACTCACTAATGGAGGGTGTCGCCCTTATATTCCCACTCGTTTCCCCTTCAAGGAGACATACTTCTGCCATACAAGACTAGATCCTCCCATCCGGTTCTAGAAACAACCAGTTGTTTTTGCAGCCTCTTATCTTATATGCCTATATGGCTTATAGTTACGAGACTGCACCCTAGAGGGGTTTTCTTCGGGCCGAACACATCATAGACAAGACTTGCCAAGAATGGCCAGGGTAGGTTCATCCGTCCCGTGCACCCTTGGATCAACCGTGTACCTCGGCGCCTTGGTCATACTTTGCATTCCTTAGGAGAAACTCTCGGACGCCCAACCAGGGTATAACCTTATAAAGTTGGGAATCCAAGTTATCTCTCCTGGATGGATTTTATACAATCCCAATCTCCATGATCAGGATCCAGCAGCAGTATATCCTTACCCTTGAGTCATGCAAAGAGATACCCCCCTTATGACGCACTTTAGGTCATTGCCTCTTACGGAATAGAATCCGCGAACTAGGGTGTACGCCATAAATATTCGTCCCATTCTTGTGTTTCTAGGAAAATTCCGCCGTCTTATGCATTTGCATTAAAATTCTTAGTTATCTCGCAGATTCTTGCGAAAAATCTCTTTTATTAAATCATCTAGTCTCTCAAATCTTTACTGATAATATCTTCTTAGATATTGTCTATTCCATGGTCTGCCAAGTATTTGACCCATATCTCTTCCTTCTGGATCCATTAATTTGTATGCCCCGGTTCCAATTATTTCTTTGATGATATATGGTCCATCCCATTGTCTCGCTAATTTTCCTCCATTTTCTCGCTGATACTCTGGTGTTTCTCGCAGAACCAAATCTCCCACCTGAAACTCACGTTTCTTAACACGCTTATTATATTCGCGAGCTAATCTGCGGTGATAATTCTCTATATGCTGTAATGCCCTTTCTATCTTTTCTTCTACTTCATCAAGCTTGTTTAGGATCATGCCAGCGCTAAGGTTCTTTTCCCAAGCTTCTCTTTTTGTTGTAGGAATAGAAACTTCTGTTGGTAGTACTGCTTCAACACCATATGTTAAACAAAAAGGTGACACCCCAGTTGCTTCTCTTCTTGTGGTATTATAAGCCCAAACTGCATTATGGACTTGTTCACACCATGTTCAATGATGTCCTTCTAGCTTCAAAATACCTGTGATTGTTTTATTAGTTGCCTCAGCTTGACCATTAGCTTGCGGGTATAAAGGAGTAGATTTACCGCACTTTATCTTAAATGCATTAAGCAACATCTCTATGTTCTGTCCTTCAAATTGCTTTCCATTATCAGACACCAACTGTGTGGGAATTCCAAATCTTCAAATGATGTTTTCGAATATAAATGTGAAAATATCTTTTTCGCGAATATGTTGCACTGCTTTCACCTCTGCCCATTTTTGTGAAGTAATCTGTTGCGACAATTAAATATCTCTTATGCCCTGTCCCTGGTATGAATGGTCCCACAATATCTAAACCCCATTTTCCAAAGGTCCAAACACTTGTTGAAGATGTTAATGTTGCCCCTGGTGCATGTATTCTTTTTCCAAACCGCTGACAATCCTCGCAACGTCTTGATAAATTCTTTGCATCTTCATGCATATATGGCCAATAATAACCTTGCATTTTAGTTCTATATGCTAAAGATCTTCCACCGCTATGATTTCCAGCATCCCCACTATGTAACATTTTTAACACTTGTTCTCCTTCTTTTCGTGTCAAACATCTTAGAGAAGGCCCATTGAAAGATTTTCGATATAAAACCCCATCTCTTAACTTATAATTTGTGGCTCTGCTTCTTAATTTTTGTGCTTCTAATCTATTTCTTGGTACTTCTCCTCTCGCTAAATATGCATGAATATCTGTTCGCCAGTCTGCGATACCTCCTCCCGATTCCTCGCAATTATTTTCTATTACCATTGCATCTACTTCTTCTTCATCTTCTTTATTGATTTAAGGCGCTATGAGTGTTTGGACTTTTATACATCTCGCAGTTGGGTCTGCCATAATACTTGATATAAATGCAAAAGCATCTGCGAGCCTATTATCTCTTCTTGATATATGCCTCCATCCGAATCTTGGAATTCTCGCAGATAATTCTTCAACAAGTTTCTTGTACTTCTTTAAAGATGGATCATTTGTTGCATATTCTCCTTCGATTTGGCGAATTACTAATTGTGAGTCACTGGTAATTCTAACATTCTCCAATTTCATTTCTATCACAAACTTCAAAGCATGTACTACAGCCTCATATTCTGTTTCATTGTTAGTAGATGTAAATTCTAATCGGAATGCAAATGCCATTCTTGTACCTTCTGGCGAGATAAAAACGACTCCAACTCCATTTCCTTCCCCATTGGATGACCCATCTACTAATATTTCCCACCTATTAGGTTTTTTTAAAAGATATCTTGGGTTCCCATGTTCTTCTTCTATGTCTATCATATCTTCTACATCTTTATCATCTTCCAGAGGAAATTCTGAGAGGAAGTCTGCGACAATTTGAGATTTTGGTGAAGATAAAACCACATATTGAATTTCAAAGTGTCCTATTTGTGCGTTCCATATTTCAACTCTTCCTGACCTTTTTGAATTCTTCATTACTGTCTCAATGGGTACCCTTGTTAATACTTTTATTTTATGTGCCTGAAAATATATGCGAAGTTTAGATGCTACATATACCAATGCCAAAATTAGCTTTTCTATCTTTGAATGTTTTTTCTCTGCAGCATTGAATGTTTTGCTGATGTAGTAAATTGGCCTTTCAATTCCTGCGTCTATTCGCAGAAGCACTGCGCTTAAATCATGCGAAGTTGTCGCAAGATATACCAATAGTTCTTCTCCTGGTTCTGATTTCTGTAAAATGGATATATTCATTAAGTATTCCTTGATTCCTTGAAAATCCTTTTCACATTCGTCTGTCCACTTAAATTTTGTCCCCTTCTTAAGTATATTGAAGAAGTGTTTGCATTTATCTGATGACCGCGAGATAAACCTTCCTAGCGAGGCTAGAAGTCCATTTAATTTTTTCACATCTTTTACTGTTGCCGATGTTGGCATATCGCGTACTGCTTGCACTTTTTCTGGATCAACTTGTATTCCTTCTTTTGACACAATATATCCTAGGAATTTCCCGGATGATACTCCAAAAATGCATTTCTCAGGGTTTACCTTAATATTAAAGAGTCGCATTTGATCAAAAATTTCCCTTAAGTCTTGCACATGATTTTTGGCTTCTTTACTCTTTACTAACATATCATCTACATACACCTCCAAGGTTTTATGTATCCATTTAGTGAACACTTTCTCCACCATACTCTGATAAGTGGCTCCCGCATTTCGCAATCCAAAAGGCATCTTTGTGTAGCAATTCAATCCCCTTGGAGCAAAAAATTCAGTATGTTCTTGATCTTCTTCAGCAAGTGGAATTTTATTGTAGCCTTTGTATCCATCTAACGAAGATATTCTATCATTTCCTGCGGCTGATTCCACCATTTGCGGGATATCTGGCAACGGGAAACTATCCTTTAGACATGCTTTATTTAAATCAGTGAAATATATGCAAATTCTTATTCATTTATTTTTCTTGGGAACCACCACCATAGTTGCAATCCATTCTGGATATTTGGATTGCCTTATGATTCCTGCGTCAAGCATCTTCTTCAATTCTTCTTTTATCTTTGCGTGATATGTGGTCGCAATCTTTCTTATTCTTTGTTTGAATGGTCTTACATTTTTGTTAATCTCCAATTTTTGGCATGCAACAGATGGATCTATCCCACGCATTTCATCCATATTCCACGCAAAAATATATTTGTATTCTCGCAAAAGATTTACAGTTTGTTCTTCTTCTCCAACATCCATTTTAGTTCCAATTTTCAACATCTTGTGTTCTTCTTCACTTCCAATATTTACTTATTTTGTTGGCTCTGCTGCGGTGTAACTGGCTTCAAATTCTCTCATTGGTGTTGAGGTTTTTATTTCTTTCGCAGATCCACCATCTTCTTGCGATATATCGCCTAGTATTCCCTTTCCTTCTTTTGCTCTTATCATGTAGATTTTAAATTATTCTTCCTTATTTGCTTCTCTCGCCATTTTTCTGCGATTCTTTCGCAGTTGAATTCGTTCTTCACAATTCTTCACTTCATTATGAAAACATAACGCTGCATGACTTACATCTCCTCTAATTTCGCCAATTCCATTAGGCATAGGAAACTTTATACATTGATGTAAAGTTGACGCTACAGCCTTGATTGCGTGTATCCATGGTCTTCCCAGCAGTACATTATATGGAGATTCCACATCCACCACACATAAAGTTACTTGCGTTTCTATTTCTCCCAGAGGAATTTGTATCACTATTTCACCTTTAGGTTTTGTTAGAGATTTCCCAAATCCATGGATATGATATACTGGACTGGTCATTTCTTCATCTTTGTATCCCATTTTTTTGAACGCGTGGTAAAACATTATGTCCACAGAACTTCCTGCATCCACCATAGTTCTATTCACAGTCCATTCTTCCGCAGATCTTGTTGATTTCTCTTTTCTTACTGGTATAACATATATCGTGATCACCAAAGGAGCTGTGTGGTTTAAATTTTCTCTCAGTATTTCTGCTACTGTAAATGTGATCTTCTGCTTTTCCCAATCTTTCAGCGGTGATGTCTTCTCCACCGTCATAATTTTCCTTCCTTTAAAATCTCGTTTATGTATCTTTCCCTTGATATTCTCGTGAAACTTGTATATCATCGTTCTTGTTATCATACAACACTCCAATCTCCTTTGATTTTCTTGGATTACTACCATTTTTCTTTCGACTATTTTTACTAATTTACTCAACCACCATCTAATTCTCAAATAACTTCTATCTTTTACCTCACTTTTCTTACGATTTTTGATCATCCAATCCCTGTTTCGGGCGCCAAAATGTAGTTGCAGGAAATCCCACACTATACCCTACTCAAGAACTTAACAAATCTATGACATAATTTGAAGATTAAGAACAACACTTTTATTAATTTGATCTAAAAGAGTTACGGAAGATAAGAAATCAAGAATACAACCGACTTAACAAGATTTTCTCTCTCCTCAAGACTTTCTCTACACTCCAAAATTGATCTCTCTCTATACAAAATATCTTAGTTCCCTTTATATAGGGTAATTACATAGTGGATGACAACTCATTTACAGCTAAGCTTTCCTTTAATTTTGGATCTGAATTCTTGCGGTACTATCGCACCAATGTTATTGTGATTTCTCGCAGGTTTCTTAGATGTGTCGCAGAACCATCACACTTTTCTCATGTTTCTGTCGGTTTCATCTATTACGTCATTCCTTAGGTCATCTTATGATATCTCAAAAACTATCGTTAATGAGCTCGCAAGATTGTCTCGCAGAAGTGTCGTTAATTCTCGCAAGAATATTGTTGTGACAATATTATGATCCTACAGTCAAGTCAAATTTACCAATTTCTAACTTTGTTTTGTAAATTATCCCATATGACTTTACCATATAGTGTATATACACATTTAACATTTCCACTGCCACCACGATACGGCATATTTACCGTATTAATTGTATGACTGTGGATGCTCTAAATAAATTTCCTGGGGGAGGACTATGCTCCCATTATTCAAAAACTATTAAGACTAAGGATGAATGAAGGATTCACTCACACTTATATTCTCACACTATCTTGCACTTTTAAACACAATTTTTTCTATAAACCCCAAAATTAGCGAATGGAATCAATATTTTGGGATATGTTATTTTTACAAAGCTCTATTACTTCAAAAATCAGAATCAATAGGTATTAATCGGTTGAAATTAAGTTTGATAGATAGTGAGATTTGGCATTTCAGAATACACTCATTTTGTGTATAATTGTAGATCTTTGTAATATAATATATCCTCAGAATATTATCTCCAAATTTGTTTCCATTCGGGATTTATAGAAAAATTGTTTTTAATCGAAAATGTTATATGAAGCCTGTTAGAGCATTGCCTGGTCGGACTCGCAAGCATTGCTATCTCAAGCTTGTTTTTCAAGTTTAGGTAATCAAAACTATAAGTCTTGATTTCTAGTCCACTTATAACTATGTCTCAGATTAGGATAGAATGTGTAGGTTGAGCTTTAGACTTCAAACCATTTATCGATTGAAGACGAAGATCTACTGAGGAGAGCTTGGAGGAACTTCATCAAAAAAAGGTATGTGGAGACTTAAACTCATATATCAGTCAGAAGTATATTATATTATATTTCCTATTGAGACTAAGTCGTATAGCTATGTAGATTTTTACATTTACACATTTGATATTTCGATTTGAGTTTAACTCGCTTATATCTTTCTCGAAATACATGTTGGAAAGCTTTTTGCTTTAACTACGTTCATCATCATTCTTAACGAATTTAGTTGGAAACAATTTATTTGTTGGAAACTAAATAATGAGTCAAAAGATGATCATGTGAAAATCTTCTCGTAACATCTTACATGATTTGTGTGAGACAGTCATTTGATGTAAACTGGGAATGTTTCGTATTGATCATCCGATCACTTGAAAATAAATTATAAGCTAATTATTTGTGTGAGACAGCTATTGTCATCTTCTAAGGATGTTTCAATGATTGAAATGGGAGTTTAGAACAATTAAACCATTGTATGGATATAGCACAGTACGCATACCAGTATGCAAACTGTTGTAATATGATTCAGGTCCGGGAAACAAGTATGCATACCCGTATGGGAACGGTTTTAATTATTAAAGTCCGGGAACCAAGTCTGCATACCTGTTTTTAAACTGTTTTACCTTAGTTCGGTCAGGAACGACAGTATGCGTACCCGTTTGCAAAACTGTCGGACATGACCAAAGTCTGAAACTCTATTTTGCGTACCCGTTTTCAAACTGAGTTAGTTTAAGTTCTAAAATTGGTTAAATATGAGTTCATACTCATGAACAAATAAATTTATAAATTAAGGAATGCAATCTTTGCAAACCGTAGTTCAAATTTTCATGAACTGTTTCTTTTGAATCAATCCAATTTTGCTTCAATTGTGTCTTGTATATTTCTATGAGAATATAAATAATTGATCAACTCTATGAGTAACACAATTAGATGCATTTGATTATTATTTGATCTAAAAGTTTTAGATGAATGTGGTTAATACAAAAGTGTTCATATGGCTAACTTCGGTTAACTATTATTGAGTCAACTCAACTCAATATACACATTTAGGTATGGTTACCCATATATAAATGAAGGTATATTTCATTTGTATATAACAAGCTAAGACCATCTAATGGTGGAGAGATATTGCTTTGGTTTTAAGAAAACTTAGCTTGAATCTTAAATCAGGATTTCATCTAATAGTGAATATTGATTGCTTCGTTTCAAAGCTATCAAACCCTGATTTGAAGACTATATAAGGGATAACTCTAGCCACTGGAAAACCTAATCCACACACCTCTTGTGTGATACTATTTGCAACTAGATTCAATTATCCTTTAACATAGGTTTTTCTTAAAACCATTATAGGTTAACGACTTAAAAACTTCAGCGGGATTCTAAAGCCAGACCCAACTATTTTCTCTGTAGTTGTGTGTTATGATCTTACTTATTCTATCGTATTGACTACTATCTTCTCTAAGATTTGCTCGAGATTTATCTCTGACAGGTAATATATAAAAAGTAATCACAAAGCTCTTCGTCTCATTCTTTGTGATTCCACAATAACTTGTTCTACTACCATATAGTTAAGTTATTGTGAGGTGATTGATATTTTTAGGATGTTCTTCGGGAATATAATATCAGATTATCAATAAGTTCTTGTTCACCTTGAGACGGAATAAAAATTCATAGGTATTTCTTTGGGAGACAGATTTATCTATAAAAAATAGACTTCTCTGTGGGAGACAGATTTCTTTATAAAGTCTTCGACTTTGGATCATAGAAAATCTTAGTTGTAGGTGAGATCAGCTAAGGGAATTAAGTTTGAAGAGTCCTGCTGGGATTCAGAGGTGTAAGGAATGTGATTGTACCTTAATCGGTGTGAGACTTGGTTAGGGATCAACTATATTACAACCCGAAGTTAACTTGTAGTAGGATAGTGTATGTAGAATCCTAATACAGTGCGGTGTTCAATTCTGGACTAGGTCCCTGAGTTTTTGTGCATTTGCGGTTTCCTCATTAACAAAACTTCTGGTGTCTGTGTTATTTTTTTTCCGCATTATATTTTCTATATAATTGATATCACAGGTTGTTTGTAGTTCAATCAATTGGTAAATCCAACCTTTGGTTGTTGATTGAAATTTATTGACACTTGAACATTGGTTTTTGGTACCGTTCAAGTTATTTCTCATAATAATCAGGCTCACAGATTCTTTCTGTTTGATTTGCTGATTACATTGAGAAACAGAGATAAAACTCTTGGATATATTTCCTTGATTGAGTCTGACTGTCTATTTGATTCTCTTGGAATTATATTGGAGTTAGTCCATACAAATTACCTAACAAAATATTGGGTGTGGTTGTTAGACTCCCGCTTTTTCAATTGGTATCAGAGCAAACACGTTTAAGGCCTCGTAAGTTTGTGTTTGTAGAAATCTGACTTTATGGATAGAAGTGATATCTCTGACAAACACATCACCAAAAAAAAAGTTATGTTTCTATAAAATCTATCAAAGAGAAATACATTTCGTTCTCACACATAGATAAAAATTTTGTTCCCATGAAACGGACAAGTATTGATAAGTGTTGCCCTGATTATCTAATTGATGAGTCTGACTCTGAAGTAAAAAGGGAAGCATCCCTAGAAAGTGCATCGATTCTAAAACTTGTTAGAATACATGCATTTGAAATCAATAGGCTGAAACACAAGGTCAATATGATGATTGGTATGATAAAAGATTGTGATTCCCAATTAAGGGTTCTTCGTGAGGAAAATGTTGAAGTATGTTCATCCCGAACCTTACTCTAGGCTAAACTCAAGGAAGATTCCTTGAAAATAGAACGTCTATTAAGTAATCTCTTTAAGCAATGTAAAGGATGTTATATGGAGTCTACTATACCAATTAATTTTGCTTCAACAACGATGTTAGAAAAAAATAACTACTTGTAATCATGTTTCTCTAATGAAAACTGTTACAGAAGCTAAACTGCAAATTCTTCATATTGCTAAAGAAGTGCTTGGTCCTTCCACTGACTAAGGAAACATCACATCTCACTGAATAAAGAAACCTTCTAATGATGTTACTAATCCTACACACTATAATCACTCTGATGATCAGAAAGTAT
Organism: Papaver bracteatum; assembly: GCA_023529315.1. NCBI lineage: Eukaryota > Viridiplantae > Streptophyta > Magnoliopsida > Ranunculales > Papaveraceae > Papaver > Papaver bracteatum. Next base: position 246,695 of record JAJJWX010002870.1, read on the forward strand.
GTCTACTTTGTAATTCAAAAGGTACATGTTCAACGGAAGAGCAAACTGAGGTTGAATGACAATTATTTTGGTCGAATTCAACACACCTTAGATTTAATACCCAAAGGTGTAACTGAAATTAGGATGTCTAAACATATTAGTTAGTACTCTCCCTGTGAATTCCTCTAGGAAAGTCAGTTCATTTTTCTCATCGAACGTTCGAACTAATTGTAGCATTAATATAAGTCGGTCAAGTAGATTTTAGAAAGGTTCTTCTCAACCTAAGGTGAAGAATGATGGTCAAGATGTGAGAAAGGTACCAGTAGGTAAAAACAACAATGGAGAATGCAGGATAACCTTAATCTGATAATTGAAGGATACAAGGATCTTATCAACATGCTGTCAAAATTCTCTAAACAAACTTCTGGTATGGATTCAAACTTAGTCTCATACTTTGATAATAGTAAGTTTTATGACACTTTTTCACATCAAAAAGGGTTTCCTCCAAAAATTAGAAGGAAAATAGGATTAACCATGAACAATATTCATTTGATGAGCATAAATCTCATAGTTGTGTTAATTAATCACAAGGTTTGAATTCTTACTCATGAAAAATCCTGTAGAGTAAGCTAAGCTAATAATCGGGTATATTTATTGGTAAAATGATTTCTGGTTATCTAAGTTATTCTCTTATCGTTCATAGCTAAACTATTGTCTACAAATTGGTTTCCTAAGTATTGTTTTGTTCGAAAATCACTTCGAGTGTTTACTTTTTAATTTTTGAAAATATTTTTACAATTGAGTTGTGAGCTAGTTTTTTGCTCTAAATTTTTCTTCCTAGGAGAATATAAATTTTTTTTGTGTTCTTTTTAGCTTGTAAAGAGGTACTTTATAGTTTTATAGTTTTTTTTTTGGATCATATTGGTTTTCGTACGGGTATCCATATTGACTTGTCCTGAACCAATGTTTTAGAAACCCTAAAGTTATTTCCTAAGAAATTGTTTGAATACCGAGCCTAATGAGTCACGTTGGTATACGTACACACTCTAGGTTATTCTTGGTTTTTTCAAGAATGTCGTCACCTTCTCGCACTTGTGATATTTCAAAAGGTTATCTTGATATAGGTACTAGTTTTGGGTCCAAAGGGAAGAAGAAAAGAACCCTAGTAGAAATTGATGATATCAAATGTCAAAATCTTTATGATTATTCTGATATCTCATGCTACCATGCTTATACTCATCAAGATGTGGATAATGATAAGATGGTTTCGGCTGAAGTGGTTCATGATTTTCTTAAATACTATGAGGAAGCAAAACTGCAGCTCGTTGATACTATGAAGGGTCTCGATGTGTTACGAACTGAGTTGAAAAAGATTAATTCTGACATTGTTCACATGAAGACACATGTTAAAGATCTTCTCAATGATGATACCTTCTTTGAATGAGCAGTGGATGATGTCAATCATAAGCTCAGAGGTATCAAGACCCGTAAGGGTTCCGAAAGTGTTCTTTAACTCATTTTTTAGTTTTTTTTTGTCTTTAGAGTATTTTTTTTTTATGTCTAGGAAACTTCTTATGAGAATTTATTCATGTGTTTAAAAAAAGAATAACTAGGGTTTGGAATAGCAAATATTGTGATTACACATATCTATTTCCAATGATTTTCATCTTGCAATGTTTTAGATTTATTTATTTAAATTCTAAGTTATCTGGAAGATGATTTTGCAGTATTAATCTTTATGGTTTTTTATATTGCAAACCATTTTTATGGGATATGTGTTTTTACGACCGTGAACTATGATTATCTCATATATTCAAAAGTTAAGTCCATTATGTCTTTATGCAATATTGATAAAAGATAGAATGAACTTTTGAATATTCCGCAGTATTGATCTTTCCCTGATCCACTTCTATGTGAAAGTATTGTATGGCTCTGTAACTTTTCTTATGTTGAGCATTTCCGATTAAATTAATCATTAAGGTTATCTTGTGGTTAATTTATTCGAGTTTACTGGATACGAATTCATGTTTCATGTGATTTTTTAATATCCAGAGAAATCCTTCTTTTCTTGTAAAAGTAAGGCCGCTCTTATTGTTACTCATAGAATGACATTTTATGGGGGAGAGTTCTTAATTGAATTTGTGCTTAATTTCCAAATCTTTGTGGAGAGTGCGGATGTGGAATATTATAGAAGTTATCTAGTATCTATATAAACTCCTTGATGAATGCACTAAGTTTCGACTATGTGAAATCATCGAAACAAAGTTGATATGTTCTCTTTTAGTTATGAATAATCTCTTTGAGAATTTCATTATGATCTTGCTAGTTTTCGTACCTTTTCCAATTTATATTGACAAAAAGGGGGAGAATTATTTTGTAGTTCACAACACATACATATGGTTTACGGATCATTATGTAAGGGGGAGTGGTTTTCATTGTGAGATTAAGTATTGACTAAGGAGGAGAGATACATATCATCGTAGTATTATTGTCAAAGTTGTGATACAATTAAACTTTGATGTTGTATAATATTGAAAAAGCGGGGGTACAACAACCACACCCAATATTTCGTTCGAAAATCTGTATGGACTAACTCCAATATAATTCCAAGAGAACCAACTAGACATTCAAACTCAATCAAGGAAATATATCCAAGAGTTATGTCTCTGTTTCTCAAAGTAATCAACAAATCAAACAGATAGAATCCGTGACCCTGATTATTATGTGACATAACTTGAACGGTACCAAAGACCAATGTTCAAGTGTCAATCAATTTTAATCAACAACCAAAGGTTGGATTTACTAATTGATTGAACTACGCACAACCTGAGATATTTTAATTATATATAAAATATAATGCGTAAAAGAAATAACACAGATACCAGAAATTTTGTTAACGAAGAAACCGAAAATGGAGAAAAAACCCTAGGACCTAGTCCAGATTTGAACACTACAATGTATTAAGCCGCTATAGACTCTAGCCTATGACAAGTTAACTTCGGACTAGAATGTATAATCTCATACTGATTAAGGTACGGTCGTGTTCCTTATGCCTCTTGATAGGTGTTGTAAAACACCTAATTTGATTTCTAGTATTTATGCTTTCTTTGCTTTTATCCTTGTGAATTTTATCTCTTATGTTAAGTTTTAAGTTATTAGGTGCACTGGAGTCACTGTGAGCAAAAGAAGGAGAAAACGTCCATTTGGAGCGTAAAGGACAAAAAGGTTGATTCACAATCTAGTCATACTTGGAGCAGAATAGGTTGCGCAAAGAAGAGGTGGATAATGAACTGTCAGTTTCCCATAACCGACGGTCGAACAGAGAACTAGGTTGTCTGCTATCTGAGATCGATAGGTCATGTGTGAGTTGGTTACCCCTTAACCAATAAAGTTGGGTGTCAATATGATTGCCTTTTCGTACACAAACCTAAAATTTCGAGACAATCATTTTTTATCTCATTCATTTGGGCGGCTGCTGTATATCTGAGTGTTAGAAAAATCTCAGAAATCGAGAGATCGACAGAGAGGAGATCCAGAGATGGATTGAGGTACTATTTAAGTCGAGAAGATGATACTGATTCTGTATAAATGTGAGTATTTGTTGTTGTTTATGCAAAGAAATTATTGAGGGTTTGACATCGATGGAAGTAATGAACAGATGGGTTCGAATCTGTGAAATTAAGAGCAATCAGAAGAGATTCATGGGGTTTAGGCTCGATTCTGTTGCCTGAAGTTGGAGTTTAGGTTGGGTTTGAGTATTGCAGATCGAGAAGCTCGTTCTGGTGTTTGAATAAGAGATGAAATTGAACGATGGGTTTCAGTGGCTGTTAATTGAAGCAATGAATCAACAAATTAGAGAAGATAAGGTGATAGAAAATGATGAAACTCAAATGGGTTTTGTTTGAATTGGGTTTCTATTGAAGTACATGGAGGAGATTGATGAAATTGGAGATGTGTTAAGTCTTCCCTGAGTTGAATTTCTGTAGGTGTTGTGTTTAATGGGAAAGCAGAAGTATGAAGGTGCATTGCAGGTTCTGAGATAGATATTCATTTGTATGCAAACCTAGATGTATGTTAGGTTTTACAACTGATATGGTGCTGCTGTTGATGTTGTATTTAAGCTCAAATGGTGCAGTTCAAGGAGAATAAAGTACTAGTGGTGAACTAAGAAGCATTGGTTTTGGAAGATGTTGTGTTGCTATAGAAGAATCATAGGTTGTGTTGTTGATTATAGCAAGGGTAGGTGACTGAGATGATGGTTGCAGCTGAACACAACGAAAATGAGAAAATGGGTCTTGAATTGGTGGTGCTGTCTAAATATTGAGAGGCTTTGATAGTAGTTTCGAAGAATTGGGATAACGATTGCAGGGGATAGACAACAATTGCGGTGTTTGTACTGTTGTTGCTTTGCTGAGAAACTGCAGCTGCAATTCAGGAAGATGTTGCTGCCATTAATTTCAGATATGCAGTGTGCAAGTGAAACTACAGGAGATGTCAAAGCGGTGGCGAACACGCAAGTAAACTTGAATTGCAGATGGTGTTGGTTATACTGAGATGATAGATCAAGTGTTGCTGCCATGGGACTGAAACTGAGATTGCAGTGGTGGAATTGCATCTGCACGGTAGAGTTTTGTGACCTGCAGGAGATGTCTGTCGAAGAATGGTTCGAGTATGCTGTTGCAGCTATAGAATGGAGGAGCAAGGACCAATTGCAGCTACAGTTGAAAATGAAACTAAGCCTGAAATCTGAGTTGTTGATGCAGTGCAGGAGTTGAAGCTGATGCAATGGAATGAATTGTTCTGTTGAGTGGAAATAAGTTACAGATGAAGTTTGAACTGGAAATAAGAATTGATAATTGGAGCAGCTGTAGGTATTGCTCTGGGGTTGGCAGTAATGGATTACAGGTGGTGCTGTTAGTAGATGGTGCTATGGATTTATGCAAATGGCAACTGGATGGTGGAGTTTAGTCTGATTTCAAGGTGCTAGTGCAGTCGCAGCCGAGAGAACTGATGTTGTTGCAGGTGGGCTGTTCAAGGAATGTGTTGTATGAAGTATTGGTTGTGGCAACGAGGATTGAACTGAGTTGGCAGGGAACTGAGCATTCAAGGTGTTATCATCTTGAGCAACTGGTATTAGTGGTATTGAGCTAGGACCTGAATTGCAGGTGTTGTTCGAGTTGCAAGTGGAGAAGCTACAAAGGGATACATGGAATTGGTGGTTGCTGCTAAGTGAAAGGATTTGCATTGCTGATGTCAGTCAGGGATGTAACATATAGGGCCATCATGTCTGAAAGCACAATGATTGTGCAATGCACAGCTCTGGCATATGTAAGTCTATGGCTTGACAACTCAGCCCAGCTGATACTGACTCGGCCATCTGACTCGGGTCTGACTCACATTGACTCAGTCACTGACTTTGTAATTGCAGGATTTCCTACAACACACCCCTTATCAAATCTTGATTACAATTCCTAGATCTAAATATAAAATGGTGATAAAGTACTAAAATTATAAATAAACACTAAGATTTTTACGCGGTTCGATCAATGTGATCTACATCCACAGATCTTCACTATAATAATTTGTAACTACATCAATTTACATTTACAATCTCCATTAATGGAGTTCTTGGAAGAATTCTAGATCTAGTTTTGGGGAAGAAGATGATAAAGAAAATACATTTTCTCTCTCTTCCTAAAATTATCTCCCTCCTTTCTCTCTCCTGCTCTCTTCTTTATATAGGTATTTACATTTTGGATGACAGCTCATAGACAGCTCACATTTCCCCTAATTTCGGATCTGAACTCTTGCGGTAATATCGCAGCAACATCATTGTCATTTCTCGCAAATTTCTGTAATATCTCGCAGGATTTCTTTTGCTATATTTCTTGCGAGCTTTCTCTATAAAATCTTCACGTCTTTCTTCATTTTTGTCTTCCGTCCTTTGTTGCGTCATTTTGGTAATCAATCTGCGACACTTGCCATGTGTGGCAGAAATCCTTGTAAGAGCGTTGTTGTTGCGAGATTCTGATCCTACAGACTTCTTTGACTCGTTGACCGGTGACCGGGTGGACTTAGCCGGTTACCTGAGCTATATTCTGTTGCCGGATTCCGGCCAGCTTCCGGTCGGTGACATAACTTTCCGGTGAGCATTTTTGGGACATAATTTTCACATGGGTATTTCACACACATGAGCTTGGTGGACTTCTTAATTTTGTACTTTGGGATTTGAAGACCTAATTATGGAAAGTTGAAAAGCTATAAAAAGAAAAGTTTCTATTCTTTTGGGAAGATCTATCTATTTTTCTACTGGAGTTTTGGAGAAGAGCGACAACTATGGTTTGATTTCATTTATTTTTCATGTTCTTCACTTCATTTTTGATTATAATTATGTTGAGTCCAAAAACTATGAGTAACTAAATTTCATTTATTGGTTATGGGATAATAAATGGATTTCACAAATAAGATTTGATTCAATATATTAGTTTTGTTTCAACTTTATTGTTTATGATTCATGGTTTATATTGTTATGATTTGATTGTTTATTTGGTTGAGTCCGGAATCAATCCGATTTGCTTTCATTTCTAGAGCTATATTAGGGTTTTCAATACGAAAACGTTTTTTATCCCTGATTCTAAGTAGCATAATTGTGGGTAATTCTTGTAGTGATATATCCTACTAGTCACATATGAATCATAACTTGGGTTAAATTGATTTAGTGCTTTTACACATTTTGTTTGCCTTGATTAGTCTTATTCCATAGAACTTATTGCTTTTAGGGAGTTAAACTTAATTGTGATTTTACACTTTAGGTTGCTTTCTAGGAAGAATTCACATATGCATCTTTTAATGTGGTTGTGATGAAATCAGGGAATTAGCGGGATATACTTGCGATCAAGGTATCCTAGGAATTTTAGTAAATGAGAGATTAAAATTTCAATTCTAGTCATTGATGAAAATATATGTTTGTGAATGAAACTATCCCGTGACCAATACCTTCTCCTTATTGATTATTTTAATACTTTATTATTTTCAATTTATTTTTATTTCTTTGAAATATCAAAACCCCCCATTGGTTACTAAGAAACTGAAATTTGCATAACAACAAAAGCCTCTCTGTGGATACGAACTCTTTCTATTGCATACGACTTTTATTTTAGTTAAGTAAGAAAGTGAAATTTTATTTGACCGGCTGATAACCGACCAAAATTTTGGCACCGTTGCCGGGGAGGCATACGGCTTGCTATTAAGTTTTTAGTTTCTTTCTATAATTTATGATTTTATCTTTGTTTTTTGTTTTCTTGTCTTGTTTCTTACTTGTTTGCGAGAATTGTTTTCAGGTACCTAATCCCTGGCTTCTAAGGATTGGAACTATCCAAGGTGCGGGATTGCTACTCGAAGAGGCACAATACTCCAACCAAGTCAAGACATAACAGAAGAACAAGAATTAGAAGTGGAAGAAGAGTTACAACTAGAAGAATAACAAGAGGTTCCATTCGTAGAAGAAATACTAGTTAAAGCATAAGAAGCAATAGGTGATGCAAATCATACACTCAAGGACTTATCTTATCATAGGCTTGATGTACAACAATGGTGTATCCAAACAAACTCAACTTTCGAGATCAATCCGGGGTTTCTTAGAGAGTTACCGAAGTTTCATGGATTGGTGAATGAAGACTCAAACAAGCATCTTATGGAGTTCCATACCATTGTCAAATCCATGCTTCCAGCGGAGACTGATGCCGATGGTGCAATGTTGAAAGTTTTTCCATTTTCTATGGTGGACAGTGCTAAGGATTGGTTGTATTGTTTGCCTTCCGGAAGTGTCACTACATGAAACGGATTGAAGAAACTCTTTCTAGAGAGGTATTTTCTTGCGTCAAAGGCTACTCAAATTCGCAAAGAGATTTGTGGAATAAAGCAACATGTGGGAGAATCTTTGTATGAATGTTGGGAGCGATACAAGAGATTGGTGGCAAGCTATTCTCACCATCAATTCAGTGATGCTATGATAATCCAATAATTCTACGAAGGTCTCCAATCAAGTGATAGATATCTTCTTGATGCAGCGGGTGGTGGTGCACTAGTGAACAAGACGGTGTCCCAATCTACCGAGTTGAATGAAAGCATGGCTGCAAACTCTCAATAATTCTACACAAGAGGTGAACCAATGGTTAGGAAAGTGCATGAAGTTAGTGATTCATCATCATCACACCATGATCAAATGATGGATAACATGGATAAAATGATGCAAAAGATGGCTACGGTTATATTACCTTCGTATGGTGAAGAGTTGGAGCAAGCTAATGAGGTTTTTCCCAATCAACAAAGAAGGTATTATCCTTATTCCAACACCTATAATCCAGGATAGAGAGATCATCCAAATTTTATCTATTCCAACAAGCAAGGTGCAGTCCAACAACCTACTTTCAACCGTCCGAGTGGATTTCAACCACAACAACAACAATTCCAACCGTAACAACAACAATTTCATCAACCACAATAATTGGTGCAAAACCAAGGTTCCGATATCGATGCAAAGTTACAAAAAATGATGCAAGGTATTTCTACCATGTTCAAAGAAAGCCAACAAGAGACCAAGAGTGTGATTAAGGATTTGTAGACACAAATGGGCTCCATGGAGATTGATATCAACAAATTAAAGGCACAAAATAGTGGGAAACTCCCTTCTCAAACCATTAACCCAAAAGAGGGTGTCAATGATATTACGTTGAGAAGTGGTACACAACTTGTGCAACCCGAAGTTGCTGATTTGGGTGAAGAAGAAGCTCCAAGGGAGCTGGTTTCGGAGGAAAAGAGGGATTAAATTCCCCAAACACCCGAGGTACCTATTCCTAACTCTAAAACTCTGGTTTCTACTTATGTTCCTCCTATACATTTTCCTCGCAGATTTGCAAGTTCTAAGAAGGCGGAATTAGAAAAGGAGATTTTAGACGTTCTTAAGAAGAATCATGTGAACATACCACTCATTTATGCTATCAAGCAAGTTCCCCAAGTATGCAAAGGTGTTGAAGGACTTGTGTACCAATAAGCAAAGGCTTAAAGGAAATGAAGTGCTAAGTGTGGAGGAGAATGCTTCGGAAATATTACAACATAAACTCTCACTGAAATGCAAGGATCCCGGTAGCTTTGAAATTCCCATCACAATTGGTAACACCACTTTTAACAAAGCAATGTTAGACTTAGGTGCATCCGTTAATGTTATGCCCGCATTCATGTATAATTCACTTGATCCAGGTCCTTTGAAAAAGGCTGGAATTGTGTTGCAATTAGCCGATCGCTCTAATGTCTACCCAATGGGTATTATTGAGGATGTTCTTATGCAGGTTAATTAACTTGTATTTCCAGCTGAATTTTGTGTGTTAGAGATGGATGAAGGTTCACCGGACTCGTCTCTTCAATTGCTACTTGGACGTCCCTTCATGAAAACGGCGAAAACCATTATTGATGTGGACAGGGGAACGTTGACTATGGAGTTTGACGGAGAAATAATACGTTTCAACATTTTTGAGACGATGAGATATCCTAGTGATGTCCACTCTTGTTTCTCCATTGATGTTATGGATACATTGGCACAACAAATGTTTGAATTGAATCGTGATGATGCTTTGGAAACTGTTTTAACTACATCCATTGATAATGGTGTAGAATGTGGTAACGAAGTCAAGGAATCCCTTGGTGATCTTAACTCACTACAAGGATGTCCGAAAACTCATAATATCTCTTTTATTTATTTACCATGCAGTGATGAAAAGCTTGTACCTTCTATTATTAAATCTCCAAAGTTAGAATTAAAACCTCTTCCCGATCACTTAAATTACTTGTATTTAGGTGAATATGAAGAGTTACCTGTGATTGTTTCTAACGATCTTAGTGAATTACAGGAGCAACAACTTCTAAGGGTGCTAAGGAAGTACAAGACGACCATAGGATAGACAATTGCCGATATCAAGGGTATAAGTCCTGCCGTTTGTATGCACAAAATCCAGTTGGAGGATGATGTAAGGCCTACAAAGGAAGCGCAACATCGTTTGAACCCCCCAATGATGGAAGTTGTGAAAAAGGAGATACTCAAGCTTTTTGAAGTGGGTGTTATCTACCCCATATCCGACAGCAAGTGGGTGAGCCCGGTACAAGTTTTACCAAAGAAATCAGGTGTTACGGTGGTAGAGAATGATAAGAACAAACTTTTCCCAACTCGTGTGCAAACCGGTTGGAGGGTTTGTATTGATTATAAAAAGTTAAATGCCACTACTAGGAAGTATCATTTTCCTTTACCCTTTATTGATCAAATGCTTGAACATTTAGCTGGACATTCTTATTATTGCTTCCTTGATGGTTATTCAGGGTACAATCAGATTGTGATAGCACCGGAGGATCAAGAGAAAACCTCTTTCACTTGTCCTTTCGGCACTTTTGCTTATAAAAGGATGCATTTTGGCTTATGCAATGCTCCAGCTACCTTTCAAAGGTGTATGGTAAGTATCTTTTCCGAGTATGTTGAAAACATCATTGAAGTGTTTATGGATGACTTTAATGTCTTTGGTGATTCTTTTGACCTTTTCTTGAACAATTTGTCTTTAATCCTTGAACGATGTGTTGAAACAAACCTTGTGCTAAATTGGGAGAAGTGCCATTTCATGGTAACTCATGGCATACTTTTGGGCCATATAATATCTTCTAAAGGCTTGGAAGTTGATAAATCTAAGATAGACCTTATTCATGCTCTAACCCCTACCACTACGGTGAGGGAGATACGCTCTTTTCTTGGTCATGTAGGTTTCTATCGTAGATTTATCAAGGATTTTTCCAAGATAGCATCACCACTTTGCAACTTATTGCAAAAAGATGTGGTTTTTAAATTTGATGAAAAGTGTATGACGACATTCAATCGTTTGAAAGAACTTTTGATTTCAGCCCCTATCATTAAACCACCGGATTGGAGCAAGCCTTTTGATCTCATGTGTGATGCAAGTGATTATGCGGTTGGAGCAGTGCTTGGGCAGCGTGTGGGGAAGATTCTTCATGCTATTTATTATGATTCTAGAACGTTAAATGAAGGCCAACAAAACTACACAACCACTGAAAAAGAGTTTAGCTATTATATTTGCATTAGAAAAATTTCGCTCTTATCTAATTGGTACAAAAGTTGTTGTTTTTTCTGACCATGCAGCACTTAGGTACTTATTAATGAAGAAAAAAGCGATACCGAGGCTCATACGATGGATTCTACTTTTGCAAGAGTTTGATATTGAAATCAAAGACAAGAAAGGAATTGAGAACACCGTTGCGGATCACTTGGGCCATCTTGCTGTGGATAAGGAATCTATCCCATTGCGAGAAAGTTTCCCGGATGATCAACTATTCTCAATTGCATTTGGAGAACCATGGTATGCGGATATTGTGAATTACTTGGTAACTAAACAAATCCCAAAGAACTTGTCTCGTGCTGAGAGGGACAGACTTAAGAGGTTAGGGAATCAATATATATTGGATGATCCATACTTATGGAAACATGGCAGCGACCAAGTAATGAGAAGGTGCGTTCCCGAATCCGAGTTTAACTCTATCTTGTCTTTTTGTCACTCTTATGCTTGCGGAGAACATTTTGGAAGTAAGAGAACCGCTCACAAAGTACTTGAAAGCGGTTTTTATTGGCCAACCTTGTTTAAGGATGCATACACATTTTGTACAACTTGTGATAGGTGCCAAATAACATGCAATCTAGGTGCCCGAAATCAAATGCCACAAACTTTTATTCAATTTATTGAAGTTTTTGATGTATGGGGTATTGATTTTATGAGTCCTTTTGTCAACTCTCATGGGAATTTTTACATCTTACTTGCTGTTGATTATGTCTCTAAATGGGTGGAAGCTAAGGCCACCCCAACTAATGATTCCAAGGTTGTTTCAGATTTTGTGCAAGCTAACATTTTAGCAAGGTTTGGAATTCCAAGATCCATAATTAGCTATGGGGGTTCTCACTTCAAAAACAGGATTTTACAAAGCTTGTTAAAGAAGTACAATGTGTCGCACAAGGTAGCAACACCTTATCATCCCCAAACAAATGGACAAGCCGAGGTTTCTAACCGGGAGGTGAAATTCATTCTAGAAAAACGGTGAATCCAACAAGGAAAGATTGGATTATGCGACTAAATGATGCTCTGTAGACTTATAGAACCGCATACAAGATACCTATTTGGATGTCTCCCTTTAGGCTTGTTGTAGTACCAGAATATCGCCACATCAATATTTTGGCGAGATTAACAAAATTTCTGCGAGCATCACAGCGAGTTCTCCAACAACACTTTGCGAGTGTCACAAAATAATGACATAACAGTTGACAATTGAAGAAACACAAAAAGAACATGATTGACTGGCGATGGTTACGATGCTTATGAATAGTTATTGCGATAATATCGCGAATGATATCCGAAATTAGAGGACAGCTTAGTTGTCACCCATTATGTAGTTTCCTATAAATAGAGATCCAATAGATTCAGGAAAGGATGATGTATTTTTTAGAGTTGAGAGAGTCTTGAGGAGAGAGACAATTTTAGGAGAGAGAAAGATATTTTGCAGAGAGATTTTTAGAGAGAAAAAATATATTTTTCTTTATCATCTTCTTCCCCAAAACTAGATCTAGAACTCCATTAATGGAGATTATTAAAATGTAAAATCAAATGTAAATTTTAACAATCATAGTGGAGAATCATGGATGTAGATCAAATTGATCGAACCATGTAAAAATCCGTGTGTCTATTTACAATTTTTAGAATTTTAATCATACTTTTAATATCAAATTAGTTTAGATCAAGAGATTATTATCAAGATATTACAAGGGGTGTGTTGTGGGAAATCCTGCAACTACATTTTGGCGCTAGAAACATGGAGGAGTAAAGGATTTATCCTTCCTGTAATTTGATTGGTTCAAGAGATTTCCATGAAGATTTGCTACTGTTTATATTTTTCTAGATCTAAAAAATTTTAGGTTCAAAAATGGAAATTTCATGGAAGAAATTACACTTTCAGGGAATAAACATCGTCAACAATTTTTCTCTTTCATGTTTTAAGGGGAATATTTGTTAGATCGAAGAAGATTCAAAGAAATTGATTATTAAGGAATTGGGTCTATAAAATTTAGGGGTAAAAATTGAAGTTTCAGAAAGAATTTTACATTTTTGGAAAGAATTTTACATTCAGGGATGGGGTCGATTGGTTGATTCAAGAAGAATTTGGTGAAGATAACTACGATATGCAGTTTTGTTTTCTGGATCTTTAAGATATGAGAACAAATAGGGAAATTTCACCGAAATTCCATCTACAACAAACAACATCCAATTCAGAGAAATCCAGTAACAAGGAGGAAGGAGTTGAATAGTCAAAAAATTGCTCATCAGTGTATTCTTCGCAAGTAGAGATGAGTAGTCCAATTCGTAAAGATGTTAAACAATTATTATCTGCGAAGCAACAGAAGGGATAAGAAGATGAATTCATTAAATTAGTAAAATTAATTTGGTACGATAACGAAGGGAGGTATTAACGTCAAATCGGCAGTGAAACGGTGAAATAACATCTACAATATTCCAGCGAAGCTAACAACTTTTGAGTAATTTATGTACTGGAGAGAAATTAATCTTTGAAGAGACAAGATCTTGCGATGAAATAAAATGAGTCACGAAGCAATAAGATAAATATTACTTTATAGTCAGCAGCTGTCTTTGGAAGATACCACTTTGAGAAGATGAAACATTAATTCATCACATTTAGCGAAGTAAAGGGGGACCGTGATGATACAAAGATGCAGACAAAATAAAATCAAAATGACTAATGACATCACCAATGACACATCAAAAGGGACCAGAAGTGCAAAAGCAAACTTCCTTCGTCAACAAAACTTGTCTTATCATTAATATTAGGAGAAGGAAGAGTACATGGGTGTTTAAGAAGCATGTCTCGCTAGAAGATGGTCTTCTCATAAGAAGTGTATTCGCAGATGTGCAAAGTAAAAAGAAGAAAATGAGTTTTACAGTAAGACATTACAACTATAAAAAGACGAAGAGGGGAAAAAGAGTGCAAACAGATCAACTTCACCAGCGATCTTCATCGCCAACACATGGTCAAAGGCAAAATGATAATATCGCAGCTATAATATGGAAGTGTGTTGTTGAAGTACTACTTAGTGCTACATATTATTTACATCTGCGAAGCTATCGTGAGGGTAATCTTATCGTGAGGATAATCTTATCGTGAGGCTATCGTGAGGGTCCTACAAAGAAATCACGCGAGTGACTTGGTAGTCTCAACTAAGGAAATCACAAAAATGATCAAGGAAATGATAAGATTTGGTAATCTTATAAGAGTTGGTGAGGGTCTCATTGAAAATGAGGGTCCTACATCTAAATGTTTTACACTACACCTTGATTCTATCATACCTAAATGGTGGGGCAGGAGTTCCTAAATATAGAATATCACAGTATTTAGAAATCACAGTTGTGAATTCCTAGTTTATAGTTTATAGAAATGATCTCTTACAAGCACTTGACGAAGCAATATATAGTTCACTTCGCTGAAACTTCATTAGCGAGTAAAGAATTTATAGAAGATCAGTTATTATTTGACCAGAGGTTTTGATATTTGTTGCGAGAAGAAGAAGCTTAATATCGCAAGATCGAGTCTCACCGCAGCAGCATTTTTTCACGATTTTTCTAAAGTTGCCTGACGAGAGGATAATAATAGTAAGATGACGATAATATAACTTTCTATCGCAAACAGAAGCTAGCACAAATGGTCGATAGCGAAGCTAAGAAGTTCAGTATCGCAGGTTCGAGTCCCTCTCCAAGCATACTTTTTCTTTTTACTCATTTTTGAACTTCAAGGAGCGAAGAAATGGAGTAATATATCAGAACTAGGCCTTTCTTTCGCAAGCAACAAATAGCCCAGATGGTCAGAGAAGAAGTGCTGCAGACTAGAAGACTTGGGTTCGAATCTCCCTTCTCGCAAAGAATTTTTTGCGATGTTTTCTTCTAATCTCGCAAGAAAAACATATACTTCACGAGAGACGGCAGCCACAGAAAATCACAAAAAAGCTAAGTACACTTCCTTGAATATTTTACTTACATAAAATGAAAATTTTTAATTTAATAGAAGCGATACAATCGCAAGATTTCAAAGAACATTTCTAAGATTTATAATATTTCAAAAAAATTCAAAAACTTTTGATTCAATTTGCCAAAAGCGATATAATCGCAAGATTTCTAAGATTTCAAAATATTTAAAAAAAAATTGATTTGATTGACAAACAACGATACAATCGCAAGACTTCAAAAATTTCAAAAGACTACAAAAAATGAAATCATCGCAAAAGATTTATAGATCTCCAAAATTTTCAAAGATTTCCAAGATTACAGAAAACGAAATTATCGCAAAAATTTCTAAAAATTTCAAAATTTAAGATTTACAAGAAGCGATACAATCGCAAGATTTCACAGATTTCTCTAGAATATTTCTTTTACAGAAAAATATTTTTGATTTAACAACGCGATACAATCGCAAGATTTCAAAGAATATTTCTAAGATTTCAAAAGATTTTAAAGAATATTTACTTCAAATATGATTATGAGAAATGAAAGAAGAAATTGACAGAAATGAAAGAATGAAGAAACGCGAGCATCATCGCAAGAAAGGCGAATAAAATTTCGCAGAGACATAAGAATGGGACGAACCTTTATGGCGTGCACCCTAGTTCGCGAATAAAATTTCGCAAGAGGCAAATATAAGACCTAATAGTGCGTCATATAAGGGGGTATCTCTTGACATGATTCAGCGATAAGGTTATACCGCTGCTGGAACCTGAGTCATGCAGATGTTGGGGTTAAAGAAAACCTATCCGCGAGAGAGATCTTGGATTTCCAACTATATATGGTTATACCCTGGTTGGATGACCGAGAATCTCTTCTAAGAAGTGCAAACTATGACCAAGGCGCCGAGGTACACGGTTGAGCCAAAGGTGCCAAGGGCGTACGAAACTCCCTTGCCATTCTCGGTAAGTCTTGGCTATGATGCACTTGGCCTGAAGAAAACCCCACTTAGGGTGCAGTCTTGTAACTATAAGCCATATAGGCATAAAGGACAAGAGGCTGCGAAAACAACTGGTTGTTGGAAAATCTAGATGGGAGGAGCTAGTATTGTATGGCCGATGTGCCCTACTTGAAGGGGCAACCAGGGGGGAGATAAGGGCGGAACCCTCCATTAGGGAGCTGATAAGTGTCTTAAGACGGCAATGTCATGGGGCTTTATGATCGCAAGAACATTTAGGCCTGTCATATTATCGCGTGACGTAAATTATTCAGAGGCAACAAGCCATAAGAGATATGTTTAGATGAGATCAATGGGTTTTTACATGAAAATGTAAAGACGTCCTGCGATTTCATCGCAAGACGACAATGTCATGGGACTTTATTCTCGCGAGGGGATTTAGATCTGTCATATTGTCGCAGAAAATTCAAAGAAAAATGGATAAGGCAAGATCAATGGGTCAATACATGCAAATGTAAAGACGTCCTGCGATTTTGTCGCAAAAAGAAAAATTGGAAAAATAAGACCTTTAACTAGGAAGGAAAAATAAGACCAATAGAATAATCTCAAACTTAACTATTTTCTTTTAAGAATGCAGGAAAGATTTGCTCATCGCAAGAGAGATATCAAGTACTATTTAGAATCTCTTAGAAATACTATTCAGAATTTCTCAGAAATATTATTCAGAGTTTCTCAAGAGGATTATCTACAATCTCGCAGCACTATTCATCATCTCGCAACACTATTTATCAGCTCGCAATACCATTTACGATACTATTCACATCACTATTTCAGGAGCACTATTCATAATTTCGCAAGATTATTAAGAAACTCGCAGATACATTTAGAATCTTGCAGACACATTCAGAAAATTGCGAACTTATCCAGCACCTCGCAGACTCTTCTAGAATTTCGCAGGAAATGTGATTATTTCGCAGAATATGATTACTTTCTCAAGGATTCTACCTCCATAGATAAAGAGCAGAGGCAACTATGGATTACCAGGAAAACATTTTTATATTCTTTATCTTCTCGGCAAGAATCATTTCCAAAATGGACAAGAATTTTCACCAGAAATGAAGTAATAATTTCGCGTGAACAGAGGCAATACTTATGATTTTCATTAAAGGACGGATACTTCTTTATATTTTGAGGA
Organism: Papaver bracteatum; assembly: GCA_023529315.1. NCBI lineage: Eukaryota > Viridiplantae > Streptophyta > Magnoliopsida > Ranunculales > Papaveraceae > Papaver > Papaver bracteatum. The sequence continues at coordinate 263,928 of JAJJWX010002870.1, forward strand.
TTGAGTACTTCTTATATTTCTTCAAGGATACTTCATACTTCGCAGAGTTGATACTTCTTATTTACTTAGCAAAGATATGGAACTTCACAAAAGAATAGAGGAAAGTATGTACTTCTCAAGTCTAGTATTCTTTCGCTTGTTCCTTCATCAACAAAAATCAAAGACTACTACAACAACAATTTTTTTATTAAAGATTACTTTTCAAGCAATATTCAAGAAAAAAGAGGCAAGATGTAGTACCAGAATATCGCCACAACAATATTTTAGCGAGATTAACAACATTTCTGCGAGCGTCACAACGATTTCTCCAACAACACTTTGCGAGTGTCACAAAATAATGACATAACAGTTGACGATTGAAGAAACACAAAAAGAACATGATTGACTGGCGATGGTTACGATGCTTAGGAATAGTTACTGCGATAATATCGCGAATGATATCCGAAATTATAGGACAGCTTAGTTGTCACCCATTATGTAGTTTCCTATAAATAGAGATCCAATAGATTCAGGAAAGGATGATGTATTTTTTAGAGTTAAGAGAGTCTTGAGGAGAGAGACAATTTTAGGAGAGAGAAAGATATTTTGCAGAGAGATTTTTAGAGAGAAAAAATTTATTTTTATTTATCATCTTCTTCCCCAAAACTAGATCTAGAACTCCATTAATGGAGATTATTAAAATATAAAATCAAATATAAATTTTAACAATCATAGTGGAGAATCATGGATGTATATCAAATTGATCGAACCATGTAAAAATCCGTGTGTCTATTTACAATTTTTAGAATTTTAATCATACTTTTAATATCAAATTAGTTTAGATCAAGAAATTATTATCAAGATATTACAAGGGGTGTGTTGTGGGAAATCCTGCAACTACACTTGTATATGGTAAACCTTGTCACTTACCCGTGGAGATTGAGCATAAGGCATTTTGGGCGATTAAGCAATGCAATATGGAGATGGATGGGGCTGGAAAACAAAGGAAGTTACAACTCTAAGAGCTAGAAGAGCTTCGCAATGATGCATTTGAAAGCTCGCGCATTTACAAGGAGAAAACAAAGGCATTTCATGATACTATGATTTCTAGAAAACAATTTTATATTGGTCAGAAAGTGTTTTTGTTTAATTCTCGTTTGCATTTATTTCCGGGCAAATTAAGGTCACGTTGGATTGGACCTTTCATTGTTACTAATGTGTTTTCTCATGGTGCAATAGCAATTCGTAGCATATCTACATGCAAGGAACTTAAAGTTAATGGGAACCGTTTGAAACCATATTATGAGAATTTCAATTCCGAAGTGGTGGAAGGAGCAAACTTTGTGGAAGTACTCCCTCTAGAGGAGTCATAGAAAGCAAGGAGATAGTCAGGCTGACGACTTTAAACCAAGCGCTAAATGGGAGGCAACCCATAGGATGAGTATCTCTTGTCTTATTTTGATTTTCTTGTCTTGTTTTTAGTTTTTCTTGTCTTGTATTTTATTTTTATTTTATGATTTCTTGTCATATTTCAAGCATGATTTCCCACCTTGACCTATTTTAGATGACTCAATTTACATTGAGGACAATGTAAAGTTTAAGTGTGGGGGAGTGGTTAAACATTTGCATTGTAAATTTTTCATTTTTTTTTTCAACTTTTGTGTAAATTAGTAAATGAAAACTCCAACTTGTAGTTAGTTTAGAGTCACATAGTATACATGTCGCTAAGATTACATCGATATTCTCATAAGAGTGACTGAACTTAGAGATGACAGAGAACATGATAGGGTTTCTTATTTGTATGAGAGTTAAAGTTGGATTTAACCATGCCAGTGGAAAATAAGGTGCAGACTGAATTCGATAGTAGAGTAGTGGTCCCCTATAGTGGAGACTACCCATGTTACATCATGAGAGGCATCGACCTTTAATTCTTTGTACCTGTCTAAATATGTGCTTTTAGAGTGTGTCTCACCATACGTAAATTCCGGGTAGAATGGTGAGCTACCCAACCTCCCACCAATAGAAGCACTATTTTGATCTCTTGAGTGTTATTTTATCAATCATGATGGTGACATCGAATTTCTAACTTACATACCACTTGTAATCTTGTTCGCAGTTAGCACCATCCACTTTATCTCTCTCTACACCAACAGGTCCATAGAAACACCATCATCATCATCAACAAGAGGAGCATCACAAATTTTAAGGAAAGTTGAATACGTTCAAGGTTTACAAGCAACAGTACAGAAATGAGCAGATTTCATATTCAAGTAAAGCAACAAAACAAGAAGCATAATTTTTACAAGTTGAAGACTTTTGTACAAGAGTGAAGATTATTAAGATGAGAATTCAAGAAGTTTATGATATCGAGACATACAAGTTGTGAAGAATTGAGCGGTAAAGTACTTACACCATGACCTTTGTACTTGCATTTTTTTTTGTATTTGTATTATATTGTCTCAAAAAATAAAATAATCTTGGAACATAGTTATCATTATTCTAGTTCCCTTAAAAAAAAGACAAGAGAAAAGTTCATTAGGGTCATCATTAGTTTTTATTTTTGTTTGTTTTCATTTTATATTTACTTTGTTATTCTTGCATTTTAAAATAAAATTCATTGCATCATATTTTGGTTTGTTTAGTTTGTTTTTGGTTTTGTATTCTTTCAATAAAGCCAATGGAAGAGGAACATCTATAGTGAAGTTTCAAGCAACAAGGAATTAGAGAAAAGAGTTACATTGTCAAGATTATGCGAAGTTCAAGAGTTATCATCAAGAGTTGAAGACCGAAGACGTTTCTATGGATGCTGTGAGAGTGGTGCTAACTGCACGTCGAACAGATAACAAGGTAAGTAAGAATATTACCACCTTCGTTAAGTGGTTGATTTCCTTTCTTAGAGATCGTTAGAAAAAAGGGTTTTCAAAATGAATAAAATATGTGGGTTTTCAAAATACTTCGGAGGGTTTTTACCTTCCTACCATTCAACATGTTGCAGGAATTCTCTCTTCATTCCTACCTGGACACATGTGCGACCCATAAAGAGCTATTTATTTTTTAGAGCAATTTCATAAAACCCTTTCTGGTGAGGCAGAGTCGAGACTTTCGATCACTCCGAACCCGATAAGGGATGGTTATTTCTCTCTCAACTTTTAAGAATGAGATTGTGTTCATATTTGTGTCTAAATTCTTATGACTAGTGTGCAAAATTTCTATGTCTTCTTAGCGCGTTGGATGCTATCTTTTCGGAGAATTTGTAAGTTGGAAAAATAGGTTTTGTGGGTATATCCTTAGTAAACCCTCACGAGAGTTGTATGTATATTTTAGAATAAGTTTTGTTTGATTTGCTCGAGGACTAGCAAAGTCTAAGTGTGGGGGAATTTGATAGGTGTTGTAAAACACCTAATTTTATTTTTAGTATTTATGCTTTCTTTGCTTTTATCCTTGTGAATTGCATCTCTTATATTTAGTTTTGATTTATTAGGTGCACTGGAGTCACTGTGAGCAAAAGAAGGAGAAAACGTCCATTTGGAGCGTAAAGGACAAAAAGGTTGATTCACAAGCGAGTCATACTTGGAGTAGACTAGGTTGCGCAAAGAAGAGGTGGATAATGAACTGTCAGTTTCCCATAACTGACGGTCGAACAGAGAACTGGGCTGTCTCCTATCTGAGACCGATAGGTCATGTGTGAGTTGGTTACCCCTTAACCACTAAAGTTGGGTGTCAATATGATTGCCTTTTCCTACACAAACCTAAAATTTAGAGACAATCACTTTTTCTCTCATTCATTTGGGCGGCTGCTGTATATCTGAGTGTTAGAAAAATCTCAGAGATCGACAGAGAGGAGATTAAGAGATGGATTGAGGTGCTATTTAAGTCAAGAATATGATACTGATTCAGTATGAATATGAGTATTTGTTTCTGTTGATGCAAAGAAATTTTTGAGGGTTTGACATCGATAGAAGTAATGAACAGATGGGTTAGAATCCATGAAATTCAGAGAAATCAAAAGAGATTCATGGGGTTTTAGGCTCGATTATGTTGCCTGAAGTTGGAGTTTAGGTTGGTTTCGAGTATTGCAAATCGAGAAGCTCATTCTGGTGTTTGAATAAGAGATAAAATTGAACGATGGGTTTTTGTGGCTGTTAATTGAAGCAATGAATCAACAAATTAGAGAAGATAAGGTGATAGAAAATGATGAAACTCAAATGGGTTTTGTTTGAATTGGGTTTATGTTGAAGTACAGGGAGGAGATATTGATGAAATTGGAGATGTGTTGAGTCTTCCCTGAGTTGAATTGTTGTAGGTATTGTGTTGAATGATAAAGCAGAAGTATGAAGGTGCATTACATGTTCTGAGATAGATCTTTATCTGTATGCAAACCTAGATGTATGTTAGGTTTTACAGCTGAGATGGTGTTGTTGTTGATGTTGTATTGAAGATCAAATGGTGCAGTTCAAGGAGGAGAAGGTACTGGTGGTAAACCAAGAAGCATTGGTTTTGGAAGATGTTGTGTTGTTGTAGAAGAATCAGAGGCTGTGTTGTTGATTACAGCAAGGGTAGGTGACTGAGATGATGGTTGCAGCTGAAAACAAAGAAAATGAGAAAATGGGTCTTGAATTGGTGGCGCTGTCTCAACATTGAGAGGCTTTGATGGTGGTTTCGAAGAATTGGGACAAGGATTGCAGAGGCCATACAACAATTTCGGTGTTTGTGCTGCTATTGCTTTGCTGAGAAACTGCAGCTGCAATTCAGGAAGATGTTGCTGCCATTAATTTCAGATATGCAATGTGCAAGTGAAACTGCAGCCGATGACAAAGCTGCGAACACGCAAGTGAACTTGAATTTCATATGGTGTTGGTTATACTGAGATGATGGATCAAGTGTTGTTGCCATGGGACTGAAACTGAGATTGTAGTGGTGGAATTGCATCTGCACGGTTGAGTTTTGTGACTTGCAGGAGATGTCTGTCGAAGAATGGTTCGAGTATGCTGTTGCGGCTGTAGAATAGAGGAGAAAGGACCAATTGCAGCTGCAGTTGAAAGTGAAACTAAGCCTGAAATGTGAGATGTTGATGCAGTGCATGAGTTAAAGCTGATGCAATGGAATGAATTGTTGTTGTTGAGTGGAAATAAGTTACAGATGAAGTTTGAACTGGAGATGCGAATTGATAATTGGAGCACCTGTAGGTATTGCTCTGGGGTTGGCAGTAATAGATTGCAGGTGGTGCTGTTAGTAGATGGTGCTATGGCTTTATGCAAATGGCAGCTGGATGGTGGAGTGCAGTCGCATCCGAGAGAACTGATGTTATTGCAGGTGGGTTGTTCAAGGAATGTGTTGCAGGAAGTATTGGTTGTGGCAACGAGGATTGAACTGAGTTTGCAGAGAACTGAGCAGTCAAGGTGTTATCATCTTGAGCAACTGGTATTAGTGGTATTGAGCTAGGACCTGAATTGCAGGTGTTGTTGGAGTTGCAAGTGGAGAATCTACATCAGGGATAAATGGAATTAGTGGTTGCTGCTAAGTGAAAGGATTTGCATTTCTGATGTCAGTCAGGGATGTAACATACAGGGCCATCATGGCTGGAAGCACAATAATTGTGCAATGCACAGCTCTGGCCTGTGTAAGACTATGGCTTGACAACTCAGCCTAGCTGATACTGACTCGGCCATCTGACTCACATTGACTCAGTCCCTGACTTCTTTGACTCGTTGACGGGTGACCGGGTGGACTTAGCTGGTCACCTGAGCTATATTCCATTGCCGGATTCCGGTCAACTTCCGGCCGGTGACACAGCTTTCAGGCGAGCATTTTTTGTACAGAATTTTCACATGGGTATTTCACACACATGAGCTTGGTGGACTTATTAAATTTGGACTTTGGGCTTTGAAGACCTAATTATGGAAAGTTGAAAAGCTATAAAAAGAAAAGTTTCTATTCTTTTGGGGAGATCTATCTATTTTTCTACTGGAGTTTTGGAGGAAAGCGGCAACTAGGGTTTGATTTCATTTATTTTTCATGTTCTTCATTTTATTTTTGATTATAATTATGTTGAGTCCAAAAACTATGAGTAGCTAAATTTCATTTATTGGTTATGGGATAATAAGTGGATTTTACAAATAAGATTTGATTAAATGTATTAGTTTTGTCTCAACTTTAGTGTTTATGATTCATGGTTTATATTGTTATGATTTGATTGTTTATTTGGTTGAGTCCGGAATAAATCCGATTTGCTTTCATTTCTAGAGCTATATTTGTAGTTGCAGGAAATCCTACAACTACACCCTCAGTAGAATTTGTAAAACTTTAAGAAGTTCTTGATGAAGAATGACAATTTTGATTAATATTCTCAACTGATTATAAAGAAATATGTTAATGGAGATTAGAACAGTTACAACTTTCTCTGTTCTCTCTCCTAAGACTTTTTCTGACACTCACTTAAAGAACCTCCTCAATTTAACATTTGAACTACTATTTATAGTGAAATCTGTACAACTATATATAACCTGCGAAGCATCGCAACCTCTGATCGTAAATTTATTCTATATTCGCAAACTCTTCACACTTCTCCCGTGTTTCTTCTATTATCATGTTATCTTGCGACACTTTTCTCCTGTATTTGTTACTATGTTCGTAACCCAATATATTGCGATATTCTGTCCCTACATCTTGCCTCTTCTCATGTCATTTCTGCGAAGAAGTAATGATCGTGAGAATATAACCGTTACTTATTCTTTTCGGAATTCGAACACGTCTTTTATAACCGTCTTTTCCTAACTATTCCCTTATAAATACTCCTTTTATTCCCTTCCTTATTTTTTTACCTTCTCTTTTTTACTTCTGCAACTTCATCTTCTTCTCACATTACATCTTCGGTTATCGCCTTCTCTTCCTGTTAATCCCATCATGAGTTCTCCGAGGTAATTTTCTTTTACCTCTCGCATCTTTCACTTGTTTATCTCTTTAATTTCTGTTTAATCCATTATTTGACTTTGATTTCTTTCAGCAAAATTGCTTCTCAGATGAAATCTTCAACTAAAAGCTCAAACCCTAACCCTCGAAGAAGAAAATCCGAGAATCAAAAGGTAGTTAAAATACTCTGTCTTCCTTCTGAAACAATATATTGTTGCCTCAGTTTTTAATCTACATTTTGATTCGTAGGTCGATGAAGAATCCAACCTTAACAAGAGATCTCGTATTATCAAATCCAAGCCATCAATTTCAATCAGTGATTTCCTTCCTATGATGGATAAATAATTTTCCTCTCCTCCTCGTGAAAGCACTTCTTCGAAAACTCCTGGCTTTACTCCATTACCCAGTTTTCAGTCTCCCACCCCTGTCAATTTATCAACACTTATTCAAGATCAACCTTCGCAAGTTACCTTCTCAACCCCTTCTCGTGAAAAACCCATTTTAGCTCCTAATCCTTTGAGTGCCGTTGATCCAAGCAAATTACAACTTGCTCTTATTCCTTCGAATTATTCTCCCCTTCCTCAAGAAGTTCGAGATGGAATTTATTCAGCTTTCCAGATTTTATCTGATGTTTTAAGTAATACTGCGAGGTTTTCAAATGTTCGCTCGCAGTCTGAATTTTGCGAAATGCTCAACAACTTCATCAATCCTGATATTTATATTTCACGTCAAGCCCTGGAAAAAGAAGTTGAATTGCTTCGCCAAACTCAGGAGTCTTTGAAAGCGGAGTGTGAGAATCTTCGTAGAGAGAATCATCAGCTTCAAAATGATTCTTTAGATTGTGCAATCCTTCGTAAAAGGAATGATGCATTAAAAGGTATTACTATTATCTTTATATTTTCTTCTTTTGTTTGTTTCTATTTCTCGCATGCTTGAAACACCCATTAAAACCCATTCCCCTTTATAGAATCAATCCAGGAATGTAGAATGTTGGTACTTCATCATGAATCAGACGCAAAAGAATCTCAAGCCAAGCATGAAAGTCTTTTGAACCAATTTTCCCATTTATCTAGTCTTCATTCATGTGCTCTTGATAATTTAGATGCCCTTCTCCAAGAGAATACCCAACTAATTTACGATCAAAATTTTTTGAACGATGAAATATCTCAGCTCACTTCTTCTTTAACTAAAGCCAATTTAAGAATAGAAACCCTATTAGAAGAGAATGAAACCTTATCAGAAGAAAGATGTTCATATTTGAATATAATGGCTGTTTCTTCACAAAAATTGAATATTCTTCAAAGTAAATGTTGCGATCAAGAAAATCTCCTTTATTTTTTAAAAGGTGAACTTGAGGAATTAAAGAAGTCTTCAGATGCAGAGAGAAGTTCTTTTGTTGTCGAGAAGAAATCCCTTCTTAATAAGAATATAATCTTGAGCACTAAGAAGAATAAACTTAAAGAAGATTATTCCCAACTAGAAAACCTTAATGCAAAACTTGCGAATAATAACAAATTTCTTCTTTCCAAAGATCAAAAGCTTCAATCTAGACTTGAAGGATTAGTTAGTGATGGTTTTGATAAAGCTATGGATCAGGTGAAGAATTGTTGTCTATCTTTAGATCAATTTCTTACTTCACAAAGAGAAGGTAGTCATCAAAATTTGACTGCCTTTGATATACCTTTAAATTTTGTTATATTTCCAGAATTGATTCTTTGAATTTTATTTCACTCGCAGAATCTGAGAACAATCTTCGCAATTCTAAAGCTGGATTGGAGACCACCTATTCTGAGCTTCGCAAGAAGAACGCTTTGCTTTCTACTCGTTTGATCAATTCTCGTGATCGTGCCAATCGGAGATTCAACCACCTTGCTTATGCCAAAGATATTGAAGATATTAACCACCAGAAAGCTCTACTTCGTGAAAGTCATCTGAAATCTCAAGTCTTCGTAAACAACATTCTCTTATCAAGATCCTTGCCTCCAGTAAAAGTTAAACCTCTGGAAATATCTGATGATGAAGTTGATTGTGATCCTGATAGTGACTTTGATTACGAGAGTGATGATGAAGAACTTGATGGTGGAAAAGAATCTATCCCTCAAGGAGAAGCTCCTGTTGAGGGATCTTCAAGGGTAATGTTTCGCAAGAATTGAACACTGCTGATGATCCTACTCATCTTAAATATCCAACACAAAGTGTTGATGGAGAGAACCAAGCATGATAAACTTATTTTCCCAAGTTATCGTTAATCCTCTTGTTTTTCTTTCTTTTGAACTCTTTCTCTTGGTTACTGTTGGTTCTCTTTTTACGAACAATTTTGCTTACTGTTTATGTTCCTTAAGAAGTATATTTTATATTTTGTGATAATGAATTGACCTTTCTCTAATTGAATACTTTCTTGATTTACATAAATTGAATAAATTGATCATATGAAGAGAAATAACATATCTTAAAGACTTAGCTTAGTATTCCCTTTCCCTTTATTATTACTCTTCAGGTGATCAATTGTTGTTGTAAGTATTAGAATATCTGCCTCCGTTTAAGTTGCGAAGTTTCAGGTTGTTGCGAAGTAAATAAAAAATCTCCCCCTTGAAGTATAAGAAGTATGAAACCTCCTTAAAGAATTATGAAACATCCTTGAAGAAGTATGAAAATTATGAAACATCGTTGAAGAAGTATGAAAATTATGAAACATCCTTGAAGAAGTATAAGAATTATGAAACATCCTTGAAGAAGTATAAGAATTATGAAACACCCTTTAAGAAGTATAAGAATTATGAAACATCCTTGAAGAAGTATAAGAAGTGTTCAATCCTTGAAGAATTTAATGAGTATGAAATATCCGTCCTTGATTGCGAATAAAATTGCCTCTTTTGGTAGGAATTCTTGATACATATTCTTGTTGAGAATATAAAGAATCTCCAATGACATTGACGGAATTGACTTCATTAGTTTCTGTGGTCTTATCATGCCTTCCTAAGTAAAGGTCTTACTTTGCCACCTCTTTTGCGATAAAGTCGCAGGACGTTGATGCACTCGCATGCCTCAACCCCTTGACTTTATCTTAACAATATTTTTGTGTTTGCAATAATATGACAAGTCTGAATATACTTGCGAATATACAACCTTATGACATTATCGTCCTGCGATGAATGTAATAACCCATTGATCTCATCTTAACTTCTTTGTATTTAATTCTGCGAGTATATATTTTTTTTTTTTTTTTTTTTTTTTACTCGCAGAAATACGATTGTTGCACAAATATGACAAGCCTTTATGTTTTTGCGAACAAAAAAAAAGTGACATTTGCGTCTTATAGCACGTATCAGCTCCCTAATGGAGGGTGTTGCCCTTCATCTTCCCCTTGGTTGCCCCTTCAAGGAAGCATACATCGACCATACAAGGTTATCTCTTCCCATCCGGTTTTGCCAACAACCAGCTTTTGTTCACAACCTCTTATCCTTTTTGCCTATAGGGCTTATAGTTACAAGGTTGCACCCTTTGGGGTATCTTTGGGCCAAGTGCATCATTTGCCAATACTTGTCAAGAATGGAATATGTGCTTCAAACCCATCCGGCACTCTTGACTCAACCGTGTACCTCGGCGCCTTGATCGTTTTCTGCACTTCTTGGGAAAGACAGTATGCCTTAGTCGCCTAACCTAAATCATGTTACATCGCAAGATTAGGTTGAGAATCCAAGGTGTCTTACCCGGATAGGTACCCCATTTTTGGGTTATGTACCCCGTAATGTACATGTACTCAGGTTCCGTGGTGGTGTTCCTTTTCCCCTGAGCCATGTTTATAGGTACCCCCTTAAATGACGTACTTTAGGACTTTGCCTCTTGTGAAATGTTGCTTCGCGAACTAGGGTGTACGTCACAAAGGTTTGCCTTGTAAAATTTCTTCGGATTTCTTTCTTTTTTGAAAGCTGATCACAGTTTGCGGCTTTCTTTTATTAAAGCTGATCGCAAATAAATTTTTGCGTCTTTCTTTAATGAAAGCTGATCGCAATAAGAATTTTAAAATTTGTAATTTTGGTAGTTTATGTGGGAGCAAATGATATTCACAAAATTATCATGAGTTTTATGGATAATACCTTTCTAAATACAATCTATTCCAGGGTCGACCAAGTCTTAAACCCATGTCTTTCCCTTATGGATCCATCAGCCGATAAGCTCCACTTCCCACAACCTATTTAATGACATATGGTCCATCCCATTTTGGTGCTAGTTTTCCTCCATTTTCTTTCTGGTAGGTAGGTGTTTCTCGCATGACCAAATCACCTGGTTGATACTCACGTTCAATAACTCTCTTGTTATACTCTCGAGCTAATCTTTCCTGATAAATTTTCATATGTCGCAACACCTTTTCCCTTTTTTCTTCCAAATCATCCAGTTCACTTAATATCACCCCTGCACTTAAATTTCTTTCCCAAGATTCTTTCTTTGTTTTCGTAATTACAACATCTGTTGGCAATACTGCTTCTACTCCATATGTTAAACAGTAAGGAGACATTCCAGTTGCCTCCATTCTAGTTGTATTGTATTCCCAGACTGCACTAGGCACTTGCTCACACCACTCTCTGAGATGTCCTTCTAATTTCTTTTTGATTGTATCTGCGATTGTTTTATTTGTTGCCTCTGCCTGTCCATTAGCTTGTGAATTTAACGGAGTTGACTTCCCACATTTTATCCTAAAAGCACTGAGTAACATCTCTATATTCTTCCCTTCAAATTGTTTCCCATTGTCGGATACTAATTGTGCTGGAACTCCATACCTACAAATGATATTCTCAAATATGAATGTAAAAACATCCTTATCGCGAATATGTTGTACTGCTTTTACTTCTGCGATCTTCATAAAATAATCATTGCGACTATTAAGTATCTTCTCTTGCCCAGATCCAGGTAAAAATGGGCCAACAATGTCCAATCCCCATTTCGAAAGGCCTGACTTGTTGAGGAGGTTAGTGGTGCCCCTGGTGCATGAGTTCTTTTCCCATATCGTTGACATTCTTTGCATCGTCTCACCAACAATTTTGCGTCTGTGTGCATATAAGGCCAATAATATCCTTGTATTTTTGCTCTATAAGCTAGAGATTTTCCCCCACTATGATTACCAGCTTCTCCTCCATGTAACATCTTCAATATTTTTCTCCTTCTTCACGAATTAAACATCCGAGAGGTGGTCCCTTTGAAAGATTTTATGTATAAAATTCCTTCTCGTAACTCATAATTTGTTGCACGACTCTTTAATTTATGTGCTTCTAGTCATTCTGGGTATTTCCCATTTTTAAGAGATATGCATGAATGTCCTTTCTCCAATCTGCTTGAAATCTTCTGCGATGTCGTCTGGTAGTAGTTCCTTTCTACTTCCATCGTGAATCGCTTCCTCAATTTCTTCTTCTTTATTTAGTGATGGATGTTGAATTGTCTGGATTTGGATATTTCTTGTATTAGGGTTTGTCATCATACTTGGAATGAATGCAAAAGCATCTGCGAGTCGATTGTATTTTCTTGTTATATGCCTCCATTTTAATTTTGGTATCTTCGCAGATAATTCATCAACGAGTTTCTTGTATTTCTTCAAAGAAGACTCATTTGTGGTATATTCCCCTTTAATTTGACAAATTACCAGCTGAGAATCACTTGTTATTCTTATACTTTCGAGCTTCTTTTCTATTGCGATCTTCAATGCATGCACTACAACTTCGTACTCTGTTTCATTGTTCGTGGACGCAAATTCTAATCTGAATGAGAATGCTATTCTTTCTCCTTCTAGTGAAATCAACACAACTCCTACTCCATTCCTATCACTGTTGGATGATCCGTATACTATAATTTCTCATCTATTTGGTTCTGTTAATAGATCTTTTGGATTCCCAAATTCTTCTTCAATATCCATCATTTCTTCTACTGCCTCATCTTCTTCCAAAGGAAATTCTGCCAAGAAATCTGCGACAACTTATGACTTTTGCGATGATAACACTTCGTACTTTATCTTATAATGGTTTACTTGTGCACTCCATCTTTATATTCTTATTGATCTTTTTGTATTCTTCATGACTGACTCAATTGGGACTTTGGTTACCACTTTTATCACATGCACTTGAAAGTATATTCGCAACTTAAATGATGCATAAACCAGGGATAATATTAACTTCTCCATTTTAGAATAATTTCTCTCTGATGTGTTAAAAGTTTTACTGATGTAGTAAATGGACCTTTCTATTCCTGCAACTGTTCGTAATATAACTGCACTTAAAGCATATTGAGTTGTTGCGAGGTATACCAATAATTCTTCATCTTTCTCTGGTTTCTGTAATATGGATGTATTCGCAAGATATTCTTTAATTCCTTGAAAATATTTTTCACATTCATCAGTCCACTTGAATTTTGCTCCCTTCTTAAGTATGTTGAAGAAATGTTTGCACTTATCTGACATTCGCGAAATAAATCTTCCAAGTGAAGCCAAGAGTCCATTTAGCTTTTGCACTTCTTTTACCGTTGCAGGTGTTGGCATGTCACGAATTGCTTGTACTTTTTCTGGATCGACTTGTATCCCCTCCTTTGATACTATGTATCCCAAAAAAATTCCTGACGTAACTCCAATTACACATTTTTTAGGATTCAATTTGATGTTGAATTTTCTCATTTGTTCAAATATTTCCTTTAAATCTTGCACATGATTTTTGGCCTCTTTACTTTTTATCAACATATCATCTACATAAACCTCTAAGGTTTTATGTATCCACTTTGCGAACACCTTTTCGACCATTCATTGATATGTAGCACCCGCATTTCGTAAACCAAATGGCATCTTCACATAACAATATAAACCTCTTGGAGCAAAAAAGGCAGTATGTTATTGGTCTTCTTCTGCGAGTGATATTTGATTGTACCCTTTATATCCATCGAGTGAAGTGACTCTATCATGTCCTGCAGCTGATTCCACCATTTGTAGTATGTCTAGCAATGGAAAACTGTCTTTGGGACAGGCTTTGTTTAGATCAGTAAAATCTATACAAATTCTTATCCCTTTATTCTTCTTTGGAACAATGACCATATTCGCAATCCATTCTGGGTATTTTGCTTCTCTTACGATTCCTGCATCCAGCATCTTTTGTAATTCTTCTTCTATTTGTGCATGATAATTCTGCGAGATCTTTCTTATTCTTTGTTTGAATGGTCTTATGCTTTTATCTATGTTCAATCTATGACACGCCACTGATAGATCAATTCCTGGTATCTCATCTACACTTCCTGCGAATATATCTTTGTATTCTCGTAAGAGATCAATGATTCTTTTCTCTTCTTCTTCGTCCATCTTAGTTCCAATTCGCAGGATTAAAGGCTCCTCTTCAGTTCCAATATTTATTTCTTTGGTTGGTTCTGCTGCAACGTAACTAGGACTTTGCTCTCACATAGGTGTTGGTTCTTTGATTACTTTCATTGGTTCTCCTTCTTTTTCTGGTATCTCACTTGGTATTCCTTTTCCTTCTCTTGCTCTTATTGTATACACTCTGAACTCCTCTTCCTTTTTCGCTTCTTTCGCAAGTTTTCTACGAAATTGTTTCTTTCTTGCTCTCCCTCCACACTGTTTTACTTCAATCTGATAACAAAATTTTGCACTATCAAGGTCCCCTTTTATTTCTTGTATTCCGCTTGGTGTAGGAAATTTAATTGATTGATGTAATGTCGAAGCAACATCTTTAATCGCATGAACCCATGGTCTTCCCATCAGCATATTATATAGAGATTCCATATCTACCACACATAAAACTATGTGTGTTTCGATTTCTCCCAGCGGTACTCGTAACATTATTTCTCCTTTGGATTTTGTTGTAGATTTTCCCAATCCATGGATAAGACATTCTGAATTTGTGATCTCTTCATCTTTAATCCTCATCCCCTTAAGTGCATGATAGAATATAATATCAACAGAACTCCCTGTATCAATCAAAACTCGGTTTAATTTCCATTTTTCTATATATTTTGTAGCTTTCTTTTCCTCTCACATGATCGGAATTGTGACTACTAATGGTGAAGTGTGGTTCAAGTCTTCATTTGGAATTTATTCTACTGAAAATGTTATTTTTTGCTTTTCCCATTCTTTCAAAGTTGTTATTTTCTCCACTTCCATGATCTTTCTCCCTATATAATCTCGTTTGTGTATCCTTCCCTTCATGTTGTTATGAAATTCATCAATCATTGTCTTTGTGATCATATTACATTCTTTTTTTTTTCAATCTTCATCTACTGACTCCATTTGATCTTTAAATTTCCAAAACTCCTTTAAATTTCTTTTATAACAATCTTCAAGTCCCTGTTTCTAGCGCCAATTATGTAGTTGCAGGAAATCCTACAACTACACCCTCAGTAGAATTTGTAAAACTTTAAGAAGTTCTTGATGAAGAATGATAATTTTGATTAATATTCTCAACTGATTATAAAGAAGTATGTTAATGGAGATTAGAACAGTTACAACTTTCTCTGTTCTCTCTCCTAATACTTTTTCTGACACTCACTTAAAGAACCTCCTCAATTTAACATTTGAACTACTATTTATAGTGAAATCTGTACAACTGTATATAACCTGCGAAGCATCGCAACCTCTGGTCGTAAATTTATTCTATATTCGCAAACTCTTCACACTTCTCCCGTGTTTCTTCTATTATCACGTTATCTTGCGACACTTTTCTCCTGTATTTGTTACTATGTTCGTAACCCAATATCTTGCGATATTTTGTCCCTACAATATTAGGGTTTTTAATACGAAAATGTTGTTTATCCCCGATTCTAAGTAGCATAATTGTGGGTAGTTCTTGTAGTGATATATCCTACTAGTCACATATGAATCATAACTTGGGTTAAATTGATTTAGTGCTTTTATACATTTTTATTGCCTTGATTAGTCTTATTCCATAGAACTTATTGCTTTTAGGGGGTTAAACTTAATTGTGCTTTTACACTTTAGGTTGCTTTCTAGGAAGAATTCACATATGCATCTTTTAATGTGGTTGTGATGAAATCAGGAATTAACAGGATATACTTGCGATCAAGGTATCTTAGGACTTTTAGTAAATGAGAGATTAAAATTTCAATTCTAGTCATTGATGAAAATATATGTTTTTGAATGAAACTATCCGTGACCAATACCTTCTCCTTATTGATTATTTTAATACTTTATTGCTTTTAATTTATTTTTATTGCTTTGAAATATCAAAACCCCCTATTGGTTACTAAGAAACTGAAATTTGCATAATAACAAAAGCCTCTCTGTGGATACAAACTCTTTCTTATCGCATACTACTTTTATTTTAGTTAAGTAAGAAAGTGGAATTTTATTTGACCGGCTGACAACCGGCTACCTCTGAATCCCAGTAGGACTCTGCACACTTGATTCCCTTAGCTGATCTCACCCACAACTAAGAGTTGCTACAACACAAAGTCAAAGACTTGTTAAACAAATCTGTCTCCCATAGAAAAGTCTATTCTGATAGATAAATATGTCTCCCATAGAAATACCTATTCTGTCTTTTGATAAATCAAGGTGAACATGAACTAATTGATAATCCGATTTTATATTCCCAAAGAACAGACTAGAAATATCAATCACCTCACAATAACTTAACTATATGGGATTAGAAAAAGTTATTGTGGAATCACAAAGAATGAGATGAAGAGCTTTGTGATTACTTTGTATATCTTACCTATCGGAGATAAATATCGAGCAAATCTTAGAGAAGATAGTACTCAATAAGATAGAACAAGTTATAATCTTAGAACACACAACTACAGGGAAAATAGTTGGGTCCGACTTAAAAATCCCAATGAAGTCTTTCAGTCGTTAATCTACAATGGTTTTAGGAAAAACCTAGCTTAAAGGAGAATCGACTCTAGTAGCAACTAGTATCACATAGAAGGTGTGAAGATTAGGTTTCCCAGTTGCTAGAGTTCTCCCTTATATGGTCTTAAAATCAGGGTTTGATAGCTTTGAAACAAATCAATCAATATTAATCGTTGGATGAAAAACTGATTTAAGATTCAAGCTAAGTTTACTTAAAAACCAAAGAAATGTCTCTCCACCGTTAGATGGTCTTATGTTGTTACAGACAAATGAATATACCTTCATTTAGATATGGGTAACCTTACCTAAACGTGTATATTGAGTTGGCTCAATAATAGTTAACCAAAGTTAGACATATGCACACTTTTTTATTAACCATATTCATCTTAACAATTCTAGATCAAATGATACTCAAATGAATCTAATTGTGTTACTCATATAGTTGTTTGATTATTTATATTCTCATAGAAGTATACAAGACACAATTGAAGCAAAACCGGATTAATTCAAAAGAATCAGTTCATGAACACTTTAGCCACGATTTGTAAAGATTGCATTCCTTAAAATTTGTAAATGTATTTTTTCATGAGTATGAAATCATACTTAACCGATTTTAGGACTTAACCACATAAGTTTACAAACGGGTATGGAAACTTAAGTTCCGGACTTTGATCTTTTCCGACAGTTCCAAACGGGTATGCATATTGTCATTCCGGACCGAATTCAGGAGATACAGTTTGCAAACCCGGACTTTGACGATCAAAGCCGTTCGCATATGGATATGCATACTTGGTTCCCGGACCTGAATCATTCTTACAACTGTTTGCATACTGGTATGTATATTGTGCTATATCCAGATTGAAAAAGCGGGGGTCTAACAACACCACCCAATATTTCGATTAGCAATCTGTATGGACAACTCCAAGTTGTTTTCTAGAGAATCAACAAGACTCAATCAATAGAAAATACTCAAGGAGTTATTATCTCAATCTTTCAATTTGATTTACTCAAGCAAATATGATTCGCGAGCCTAATCAAAGAGAGGTAACTTGGATGGTACCAAAGACCAATATCCAAGTGTCAATCAATTTAAATCAACAACCAAAGTGGTCAGATATTCTAATTGATTGAACAACGCACAACCTGTATTATTTTATTATATAACAAAATATAATGCGGAAAAGAAATAACACAGACACCAGAATTTTGTTAACGAGGAAACTGCAAATGCAGAAAAACCCTGGGACCTAGCCCAGATTTAACATACAGTGTATTAAACTGCTACAGACACTAGCCTACTACAAGCTAACTTCGGTTTGGACTGTAGTTAAATCCCAATCAATCTCACACTGATCCAAGGTACATTTATGCTCCCACGCCTCTGATCCCAGCTTGCGCACTTGATTCCCTTAGCTGATCTCACCCACAACCAAGAGTTGCTACGACCCAAAGTCGAAGATTTTAACAAACAAATCTGTCTCACAGAGAAAAGTCTACAGGTAATAGATAAATTCGTCTCCCACGAATAAACCTATAATTTTTATTTCGTCTTTTGATAAATCAAGGTGAACAGGAACCAATTGATAAAACCAGACTTATATTCCCGAAGAACAGCTCAGTTTCATCAATCACCTCACAATAAACTTAATCGACGCAATGAAGAAGATTATTGAGGGATCACAAACAATGAGACAAAGATGTTTGTGACTACTTTTATCTTGCCTATCGGAGATAGAAATCTCAATATAATTATACAATTATACTCGTACGATAGAAAGAGAAAGATCAGATCACACAACTACAAGAAAAGTAGTATCGGTCTGGCTTCACAATCCCAATGAAGTCTTTAAGTTGTTAACCTAAATTTAGAGAGAAAACTCAAGGGTTAATGGAGATCGACTCTAACTTAGAGAAAACTAGTATCACACAAGAAAGGTGTGTGGGGATTAGATTTTCCAATGCCTAGAGTTCTCCTTATATAGTCTTTAAAATCAGGGTTTGTAATCAATGTTAGCTTGCTAACAAAGCATTCAATATTCACCGTTAGATGAAAACCTGATTAGATACAAGATAATATCTCTCAACCGTTAGATCGAAAACTTAGCTTGTCATACACACATGTACTTGACATTTTTGCATTTGTGTAACCGTACCCAAACGTGTACAATGGTTGGTTCAATATTAGTCAACCAAATGGTTATCCAAGTGATAACTTCCATATCAACCATATTCTTCTTCACCATAACTAGTCCAAATGACTCAAATGAACTAGTTAGAAAGTTTTTCAATTGCTATGAGATCCAAAGTATTACAAGAGATACAATTAAATAAAAAAACGATGTGATTCACTCGAATCATTAATCATGAACTAAAAAGCCACGGTTTTCAAAAGCATTCCTTAGTAATTTAGAATAAGTTCACGAATAACGTTTTCAGACATAACCTCTTGAGTTCGCGGACTCAAGCTAACCGGTTGAAGTTATAAACTTCTGCAGAAATTCACGGGTTCGAGAGCTTCAGTCAGTTCTTGGACTGCACATGATCTACAACTCCAGCAGAAATTCTCGGGTTCAATAACTATGCCAGTTCGCAGACTGAGTTGCTGCTCACGTTTCGGTTCCACTTGATCAACAAAGTTCTCAAAATTTGGTTCAAGTGCTAAGGACTTATACATATATGTGTTTCCACAACAATGTTTATATCCCCTAATGGTTATATAGTATAAACTCTCATTTCAATCATTGAAACATTCTCAGAGGACGTTATATAGTTGTTATTCACAAACTATTTTTCGTCAGAGCGATTTCTAAAATGATTGAAACATAACATGACTTTCGTCACTAGGAAAAGATGAACTTGGATAAAGAGAAAACTTTACCAATACCCATTTCGAGAAATAGATAAGCAAGATATACTCAGCTCGAAATGTCACATGTGCATATTCTTAGTCTATATAGATAAACGGCTTTTGTCTCAAGATAGGAGATAGAGTAGATAGACTTCTGATTGATAGAAAAATTCAAGTCTCCACATACCTTTTAGTCGATGAACATCCACTGGTTCCTTGAGTAGTCCTTCGTCTTGTATGATGATCTCCATGGAGTTCTTGAGCTCAACTACACTTTTTATCCTAGTCCGAGACTTTAGCTATAGTAGACTAGAAATCAAGACTATATAGTTTTGATCACTAAGATTGAAAAACATGCATGAGATAGCAACGCATGCGAGTTTGATCGAGCAGTGCTCTAATACAAACAATGACTAATTGTTCTAAACTCCCATTTCAATCATTGAAACATTCTTAGAAGAAGAAAATAGCCGTCTCACACAACTATTAGCTTATAAGCAATTTTCAAGTGATCTAATGATCAATACGAAACATTCCGAGTCTACATCAAATAACTGTCTCATACAAATCATGTAAGATGTTACAAGGTGATTTTCACATGATCATATTTTGACTTTCGTCAAGAATAATGATGAACGTAGTTAAAGCAAAAAACTTTCCAACATATATTTTGAGAAAGATACAAGCGAGTTAAACTCAGCTCGAAATATCAAATGTGTATAATAAAAATTCTATATAGCTATATGACTTAGTATCAATAGGTGATAGAATAAAATAGACTTCTTAGTGATAGATGAGTTCAATTCTCCACATACCTTTTATTGACGAAGTTCCTCCAAGCTTCCCTTGATAGATATTCGTCTTCAATCGATGAACGCCGTGAAGTCTAAAGCTCAACTACATATTTTATCCTAATCCGAGACATATCTATAAGTAGACTAGAAATCAAGACTTATAGTTTTGACACCTAAACTTGACAAACAAGCTTGAGATAGCAACGCTTGAGAGTTCAATCGAGCAGTGCTCTAACAATCTCCCCCTTTGTCAATTTTAGTGACAAAACTATTAATAAATATGGATTACAAAATAAATAAACTTTGTACCTCCTTATCCAAATTATTTATTTCCTTGGTTCTTCAACATTTCTTGAATTCTTCGTCATCCAAGTACTCCAGTGATTCTGAACGTATCCAACTCAGCATCATAGTCGTTGAAGATCTGTAGCTATAACAATAAGAAAACATATGTTCTCAATTATTTTTATACAATGTCATAGTATTATTACACAAAATCAAAATTCAATTGTATCACAACTTTGAAAATAATACTACGGTGATATGTATCACTCCTCCTTAGTCAATACTTCATCTCACAATGACCCCCCCCCCCCCCCCCCTCCTCTTATGTAATGATCTGTAAACCATATATATGTAGTGTGAACTAAGAAAATAACTCTCCTTATTTTTGTCAATACAAATTGGAAATTGAACGAAAACTAGCGGGATCATAATTAAATTCTTAAAGAGATTATTCATGACTAAAAGAGAACATATCAACTTTGTTTTGATGATTTCACCTAGTCGAAACTTAGTATATTCATCAAGGAGTTTATAAGGATACAAGATAACTCCTACTATATTCAGCAGTTGCACTCTCCATAAATATTTTTCAATTAAGCACAATTTCAATTAAGAACTCTCCCCCATAAAATTTCATTCCCGAAATAACAACAAGAGCGACCTTACTTTTACAAGAAAAGAAGGATTTATTTGGACATTAACAAATCACATGAAACATGAATTTGTATCCAGAAAACTCAATTAAATTAACCACAAGAGAACCTAATGATTAATTTAATCGGAAATTATCAACATAAGAAAACTTACGGATCCATACAGTACTTACACATAGAAGTGGATCAGGGAAAGATCAATACTGCGGAATATACAAAAGATTCTATCTTTTATCAATATTTGCATAAAGACATAATATACTTAACTTTTTACATATATGGGACAATCATAGTTCATGGATGTGAACACACATATCCCATATTTTTTTTGCAATATATAAAACCAATAAAGATTAATACTGCAAAATCATCTTCCAAATAACTTAGAATTTAAATAAACAAATCTAAAACATTACAAGATGAAAATCGTTGGCAATAGCTATGTGTAATCATAATATTTGCTATTCCAAACCCTAGTTATCCTTCATAAAACACAAGAATAAATTCTCATAAAAATTTCACTACACATAAAGATTTAACTTCTAAAAACAAACTGAAGGGATTAGACATAATCAACAACCAAAGATCGAAGAAGAACAAGTTCATCAGTTGCATTCTTCAGTTCAGTTTTCAGAAACTCAATATTCTTTGTTGTAATTTCAAGTTGGTCACGTACAACCCCAAAATCACGAAGAAGATTTCCAACCAATTGAGATGACATTTGTACTGGAAGATCATTTTCATGATCAAATGCGTGATAGCAGGTTATGAAAATAGGGTTCTCATGAAACTCAATAACTTTGCCACCTTCAAATTTGTCTTCCTTTTTGCATCCATCCATTGTGCACTACATGATATCACAATAGAAATCTTGAGGATACGGAATGAGCATAGTCTTTCATGGTTATGAACCAAAATTCAGAACCAAGGAACCGGTGAAGCTTATTTTAGAAGCATGTTTTGATAGAAAATCGAAAACAAGTTTTAAAGTTATGACAAAATAACTTACCCTAAAGGAATTCAAAGCACAAGATATTTTTTCATAAACAACAAGTCAACTGTCTAAAAGGAAGGACAAAAAGAATTTCTTTCAAAGCAAACAACAAAGAGCATTATCTCAAGAGTTAACGATCATTTATATTACAAGCGTAATAATTCACCGGAGCAAGGCTCAACAATAATATTATCATTATTTTATTAAAAATAAGTACAACAAAGACCACTTTGTCAAGAAAAAGATATCTTCTTGAGAATCATGTCCATCCTCACACGGTCTTAAAGAGGATGCACAACTGTAAGCAGTCAGGTTGTAATTTTATGAGCATATTTCTCATCAAGGGTATTAACATTCTTAAGTTTTCTTTCTTGAATAGTATCAGAGAAGTCAATAGGGTTAGCCTCAAGAGAACCAATAAAACAAGGACAAGTATTACCTGAAGCAGCTTCCTTCCTTGTTTTCTTAATTATTAGAGCATAGCTCAGTTGAACCCACTAGCGTTGTTATGTCAAGTTAGTTGTTAATTTTAGTTTCCAAAATGCATCCTTGATGTAGCATACTAAAGATATTTTCGGACTAGATTAGGTCTACGAAGTTGAATCGAAGTTATCCTTAAAGGATGAAGATTGAAGACTACAAGAAGACATCAACAAGTACTTCATCAACAAAGGTATGTGATTGATTTCATTTGGATTCTTTTTCAATTCTACCTTTCTAATCTATCGAGATAAATGCTCACTCTATGGACCAATTCCTATGATGGTAAATATACATTTATGTATATGTACTTGAGGTTATTTGATTCATGACTTTGGTGACAATAAAATTTATCCCTATAGAGTATCTCATGTTATGGTGAATGAGCTTGCGAATCCAACGAGCCAAGAATCACTCAATTCCGAGTTATAACGATGAAGTTATGAGTGATTTATTAAAGTAACAATTATAAGTGTTGTTGTATTTGTTACAGTTCGTTAGTAGGAAACAATCCATGGACTGTTTGTAACAGTTCGCGGACTTGGATCCAATTACGTGACTAAAAGTCATTTTTGGTCAAATTGGTGATGTTTCCTTATCTAGGCAAGTTAGCTATTACTCTAAACATCTTTGATTACCATATTAAAATGTTTGTGATTCTTTCCTAATTTAATTTGTGATTTATTCACATAAATACAATATTTGCTAATTAATTATTTTGGCGAGAGTTGTAACTTAGGAAAGACTCCCAAAATTAGGAGAGTCTTGAAAAAGGAAAATAGATTTGCTTAGTTTTCAAGCTATGTTTCACTATAAATATTGAGTTTTTCATCCCCATTGGAAAATTGGCGTAAGCTCTGCAAGTTGTTTTCCACGTCTTCCATTCTTCGTAAACAAGAGTGAGATAAAAGTCTTTGTATTGGGGATCACAAAGCCAAGTTGGATTAAATCTTCGTGATTGATTATACAACTTGTAATCTAGGGTTTTCACCTCTTGTATATTCTAAGGTTTTCTCTTCTGATATAAAACCATTCAAGAGTTATTGATCATAAACCCTAGGTTTTGATAGATTTCAGTTTCTGATCGTATACCAACACTTGTTAGTCGAAATCGGAGACTAGAAAGAAGACTTCGATTAAGGAATCTCGTAAAAATCCTTTTGAAGTTTTAAACAAGATATCTCTATAATTATCTAGTTGTTCTTGTTGTAGAATTATTAGGGTTTTCTTAACTTGGAAATTGATCTTTGGAATCACCCAAGTTCACTTACGAAAATCAGGTTCACGGACTTCTTGTGAGTACGCATACTGGTTGTAAGTTAAGACCCTAATCTACAAGATTTCCAAAACCTTGATTTATATCTAAAGGGAAATCAAATTGGTGTTTTGTGCAAACAAAATATAGAATCGTATCAACTGTATTGTTATATCTTCTAATGAGAACCTTGGGTTCTGCTACAAGATTTGTGTGAATAATTCCTAAAGAGAATTGGTGTTCTACTAGGAGTTCTATAAGAATACAGCTGAAGAAGGTATTACACCTAGTCTGAATAGGTAGTAGGAAATTGGTGTAACAGCTTATAATCAGTGTGTGTTTATTCTAGACTAGGTCCCTGGGTTTTTCTACATTTTCGGTTTCCTCGTTAACAAAATTTCTGGTGCCTGTGTTATTTCTTTTTCGCATTATATTTTATTTATATAATTGAAATAATATAGGTTGTACGTTAATCAATCATAGTTGTTAAATCCGACCTTGTTTGTTGGATAAGACTTGATTGATCTTGAACAATCGTTTTTGTTATTTTCAGATTGTTAGACCAGTCCGGACTAACCCTGTTTCAAGTGGACGCCATGTTGAAATATTCCTTTAGTGATTGTTGCTTAAAAAGGTTTATATGGATATTGAATAGGTTGTGATTAACACAAAATCTTGTTTCAAGAAACCTCACACTAAAATCAGGTTTATAGACTTGCTTCTGTTTAACTATTGATTGTGTTGAGAAGGAGATAAATCTCTTTAATATTATTTCTCAATTGAGTTTTTATTCTTGAGATTATATTGAAGTTTGTTCCATACAAATTGCCAAACTAAATATTGGGTGTGGTTGTTAGACCCCCGCTTTTTCAATTGGTATCAGAGCAGGCAAACACGTTCAAGACCTTATAAGTCTGTGTTTGTAGCAATCTGACTCTATGGACAGAGGTGTTATCTCAATAAATGTACCACCATTCTTCGATGGCATGAACTATTTATGGTGGAAAATTTCTATGCGTTCTTTTATTCAATCGTGAGATTTTCAATCATGGGTTCGTATTGTTAATGTCTATAATCTTCCATTAGTTACAGTAGACGGTGTAACTGTTGCAAAGGATATTGGTGAATATAGTGATCTTGAGATTCTTGCTGCAAAGAAAAATTCTGAAGGATTAAATGCTATCATCCATGCCATTACCCCATATCTTCAGCACCACGTTATTACATGTAATAAGTCTAAAGATGCTTGGGATATCTTAGAAACCGCATTTGAAGGGAATGCCGCAAAAAAAAAGCAAGGCTTCAATACCTAGCATCTGACTGGGAAAACCTTCGCATGTCTGATGATGAAACATTTGATGAGTTTAGTCACAAAGTGTCTGAAATTGTTAATGCATCTTTTGCATTGGGTAAGACTATTCCTGAAAAGGACATTGCGAAGAAAATTCTCAGATCGTTGCCATCTAGATACGAGTCTAAGAAACATGCCATTGAAGAAGCAAATAATCTTTCTACACTCTCTAGAAATACTCTTGTTGGAAAGTTAAAGATCCTTGATAATTAACACGCATATAGAAATGGGGTGATTTCTCTTAAAGCTGCAAACAATTTTGAATCCTCTAAGGATAAATCTGGCTCGTCGGATACTATGAATGTTACTCCACGTAAATTTAGAAAACTATTGAGAGAAGGAAAAAGAGTTTTTCTAAAGGTACAACATCTCATAATGATGATGTACAATGCTATAACTATCGTGGTTTCGAGCACTTGTCTTAAGTATGTCCTAGATGGATCCATAGACAATCGGCATATGCAGCAGCAGACACTCTTGATGATGAACCTGAATTTTATAATCCCGAAGAGTTGGCAGGCGAGGTTGCATTAGCTTCTGGAAAAATTCTTTCGGATACTGATTTTGATTCTGACGAAAAAGCGTTCCATGAAGATCCAATTGCTAATAATCTTCTTAAGGAATGCCATAAAAAACTTTCGTAAGCTGAATGCACCACTTTTAGTGAGGGAGTTAAATATGACAAACTTCGTAGTCGGAATAAAGACTTGCAAGACCTACTTGATTCTAGTGGTGCAAGAGATTATCTCAACGAAATATGAAACCTTAAAGAAGAAATCACCTAAGGTCGTGATCGGGAAATTATTCTTCAAGCAAAGCTAGATAACTTGGAAAACATTGAGAACCTGTTTTTTGATTCAGAATAACAAGATCTCAAAGTTCAATGTGAATCATCCAAGAATGATCTAATTATTGCGCTTGAGAAGGTCAAAAGTTTGGAAGAAAAAAACTCGACCTTAAAAGAGAGTTTATCTAGAAATAGTATCTCAAATAAATTAACCTCGATATTAGGAGCATGTAGAATTCATCGTGATACACGAGGATTGGGATATAAAGGATTAGACGCTCCTAGTATTTGCAAAGAGGTAAAATTTGTCAAAGCTAAAGATTCTTCTCAACCAAAACCTTCCACGGGTGACAATAATAAAATTTAAGAATAGAATGTAAGAGATTATACCCACAATCATAACCCTTAAAGAGTTTTCTCATTTTCTTGCTTTCTAGACAGAGATGAGTCAGAAACTCAGTCAACCAAGATGTTGACTTCTTTTTATTTATGATATGGTCAAAAAGATTAATATATTGCGAGACTTCCTCACCTACATTTCCATCATCTGAGTCACTCCCATCTGAAATATCATCCAACTATTCAGCTAGGCGTGTTTCCCAATTATACATAGTTTCAAACAATGGAGAAGACGTGAGAGATTTCTCTGGAGAAACAAGGCCTTGGAGCAAGTCAGAACATCTTTGAACTCGGTTACTCTTATAGAGATAGTGCTTCTGTCCATAGACTCAGATTGCTACAAACATAGACTTATGAGGTCTTAAAGGTGTTTGCTTGATTTGATACCAATTGAAAAAGCGGGGGTACAACAACCACACCAGATATTTCGTTCGGAAATCTGTATGGACCAACTCTAATATAATTCCAAGAGAACCAACTAGACAGTCAGACTCAGTAAAGGAAATATATCCAAGAGTTATATCCGTTATTTGTACCCTACTAAAATGGTGCACGTGCATACAACACAAGCTATTGCATAACGGTGAGACGCGGTTTATTGAAGAAACCTGTTTGGCTTATTGAGGAATCCCAATCATACTTATTAAGGAATCCTGGCGGTTTATTAAAGAAACCAACTTTGGAGTATTGAGGAAGCCCAAACCGTACTTATTAAGAAATCCCGATGGATTATTAAAGAAACCAACTTTGGCTTATTGAGGGAGCCCAACCGGACTCATTAAGGAAGCCCGGTGGTTTAATAAAGAAACCAACTCTGGCTTATTAAGGAATCCCAAACCGGACTTATTAAGGATGCCTGGTGGTTTATTGAAGAAACCAACTTTGGCTTATTGAGGAAACCCAAACCAGACTTATTAAGGAAGCATGATGGTTTATTAAAGAAACCAACTCTGGTTTATTATAGAAACCCATCGGTTTATTAAATAAACCCGTTTTGTTTATTATGGAAACCCATCGGTTTATTAAAGAACCCATTTGGTTTATTATGGAAACCCACATGGCTTCTTTTAGAAGTCTGGTTCGGTTTATTATGGAAATCCGTGGGTTTATTGAGGAAACCTACATGGCTTGTTATAGAAGCCCGGTTTGGTTTATTGTAGAAACCAAGGGTTTAATATAGAAGCCCAGTCTAGCTTATTGTAGAAGCCTAAATGATTTATTTTAGAAATTATTTTGAGATAGACACAAATCTTAGGAGATAGACAAGGATCTTCCAAGATAGTTACAAATCTTGAAGAGATAAATATGGACCTTTCAAGATAGATACAAATGTTGTGGGGATATACACAAATCTTGAGAATATAATAAGGATCTTCCAAGATTTACTCAAATCCTATGAAGATAGACAAGGATCTTCTAGGATATACTCAAATCTTGTAAAGATAGACAAGGATCTTCCAAGATAAACTCAAATCTTGACAAGATATATAAGGATATATCAAGCGAGATATGGATCTTCAAGGATAAGTACAAATCTTGGTGGTTATTCTAGATAACTACAAATTTAGAGTTATTATGGAACCAAATTAGGGTTTCATGCTTATAAATAGAGGCTAAAATCCAACTCAAAAGGTACACAATTTATATTCCTTTACTCCACAACTTACTTGCTTAGAACTCTTGTTGATTTTAGCATCGGAGTGTCTTTGCAGGTACCCCCTACACTTTCCATCAACAATTATTGGAGATTTTAATCAACGACGGCGATCGGATCATCTTATACACATCTCGAAGATTTTTGGGGTGATCAATTTTTGCATCAACATCTTTTGGCGCCGACTAAGGGGATTACGAGCAAAGATCGTATTCTTCGAGTGAAAGTTGTTCCTAAACGATTTTGGAAACTAGGGTTTCGAAATCATTGTGATCAAAAAGTTGCAAAAAAAATATGGATGTTTTGATCAAAGTTGTGGAACGTCAGAAAAAGTTGCAGAAAAATCCTGAACGTTTTCATAAATATTAAATCCAGAAGTTGTAGAAAGTTAACAATTTTTTCAGAGAAAGTTGCAGAAAGTTTCAGAAAGTTGTGATCCAGAAAGTTGCGAACAGAGTTACGAAAAGTTTATAACATTTTCGAAGAAAGTTTCAGAAAGTTGTGATCCATAAAGTTGCGAACATAGAGTAATGTATGAATTCTTTAGAAGCAAATCGACTTGAGATGGATGTTTATGCACCTCCCGGAAATCCTTCAGGTCAACATGCCAACAATCGAACTTTAAGGAGCGTTGTCTTCCATACTTATCAAGACAAAAGGGACGGAAGGAAAACATCAGTTTCATCAACAGAATCATCCGCTCATTCTTTGAGATCCACTCCAAGTCTCAGGGGAAACAATGTTCACTTATATAGATCGCCTCCCCGGACCCATAGCGAAAGACTCGATCGTCTAAGAGGGACCCAAAGTCAACACCCAAGCATCGAGCAGCTTCGTCAAGAGGATATCGCTAATAAAGGAGTGCGGACTCACCCACATCCTGCGCAAGATAACAACCCACAACATGTGCAAGCTAAAAACCACAAGATGCACAAGTTAACAATCCACAAGTGACTCCCATAGACTTGACGTTACGTGAGAGTTTCCAGGAGTTGGAAATGGAAAACAAGCGACTCAAAATTGCATTGGAGAAAAGAAAAGAGCTTGAAGAAGCATATTTTCCATATTCCGAAGGTGATAGGTCAAACCTTCATGCTCATCGAGAACGAGACAACCCACGCAGAGGGGACAAATTTCTTGACGATCGTCGGCTCAATCGAAGAGTCGCAAGAAGAAGCGAGGATGTCAGGAATGATTATCAAAGTCGTGATCACCATAATGACGGCTATTATGATCGTTATATGCCTGATGATGATAATTATTACGCCTAAGATAAGCGAACCAGACCGAGTCACATGATACATAGACAAAAGGATGATCATATCAATGATGATCACTCAAAGATGTGATAAAGATCATTCTAAAAGAAGAACGAATCATGTCAGGAACGAACGTATTCACAAAGAAACTAAAGGAGACTCGGTGAGAAGTGAAGAACTCAGCAAAAAAAGACTTAATGAAATGATTGATGAGTTGTTTTCTCAAAATCAATCCAAAGATGAAGAACATAAAATCTTATCGATGAAGAAATCAATGCACTCCCCGTTTGTTGAAAAGATAATGCGTGTTCGCCCACCCTTGAACTTCAACCATCCTCAATTCAAGGAATTTTTCTACGGAAGGAATGGAAATCCAGTCGAGCATGTCCAATGATTTCAATTCTCAATGAGTTTGTGGGGTACAACGACGAACTTCTCTGCAGAACGTTTCCAATAACCTTGACGGGTAAGGCTCTAACTTGGTTCTCACAATTAGAGTCAAATTCGATTAAAAATTTCGGAATGCTGTCGGATGCGTTTTTCGAGCAATACAAGATTAACCTCGGAGGAAAAAAATGAAGCAGCCATTTATTCCTCTTACACGTTGAGCCTTGCGAGAGTCTTTTTGACTTTAATAGGAGGTTACGTTAGGAAGTTAATGAAGTTGGAAAGGTTGACGAGGGGTTCGTAATAGAAGCGTACAAAAATGCATTGGACTATGATGAGTTTGGAATTTACAAATCATTAACATTTCAACCAGTCGGAACCCTCAAAGAGTTGTATAACAGGGCTGATAGGTATGTGAAAGCTGAGAAGGAAAAGAAAGCAAAGTTGACACGAAAAACAAAAAGGTCATGAGATGAGTGTAGTACCAGAATATCGCCACAACAATATTCTGGCGAGATTAAAAACATTTCTGCGAGCGTCACAGCGAGTTCTCCAACAACATTTTGAAAGTGTCACAAAATAATGACATAACAGTTGACGATTGAAGAAACACAAAAATAACATGATTGACTGGCGATGGTTATGATGCTTAGGAATAGTTACTGCGATAATATCGCGAATGATATCCGAAATTATAGGACAGCTTAGTTGTCACCCATTATGTAGTTTCCTATAAATAGAGATCCAATAGATTCAGGAAAGGATGATGTATTTTTTAGAGTTGAGAAAGTCTTGAGGAGAGAGACAATTTTAGGAGAGAGAAAGATATTTTGCAGAGAGATTTTTAGAGAGAGAAAATGTATTTTTATTTATCATATTCTTCCCCATAACTAGATTTAGAACTCCATTAATGGAGATTATCAATGTAAATCAAATGTAAATCTAAACAATTATAGTGAAGAACCATGGATGTAGATCAAATTGATCGAACCATATAAAAATATATGTGTCCAATTACAATTTTAGTATTTTAACCATATCAAATTAGTTTAGATCAAGAGATATTATCAAGATATTACAAGGGGTGTGTTGTGGGAAATCCTGCATCTATATTTTGGCGCTAGAAACACTACCTGCTTGTTGGATTGAAGAAGATAAAGAGAAATTAACAATTGTTAATGATGAATTCGATTGGATTTATGAGATAATGGGAAAATATGGAAATTTTGGGAAAAGAACGATGAAGAATAGCCAACACAATTTAAGAGAAACGTTTACAGAGAAAGAGAAGCAGAAAATATTGGGAAGCAGGAGCAGATTCGAAGAAACCTTTATAGGAATGAAATAAAATGAATCGACATCAATTAATTGCTTAAACAAGACAAATTCTTACTTATCTCTTTAATCATATTTTAATAATCTGGATCTGGGAGATTTTGAATTTTTTAACTATTAGACTTTGTCTTTCATAAAAATTGTTGTTTAATTGATTCAAAAGAGTTTTGATCATAAATTTACATCCATAATCCTTGAATTTAATCGTAATTTTGATCGTATAAACAACTAATGTAAACATGATTTTTGTGATTGAAGTCAAAGATGATGGAATCAAAGGATCCAGTGAAATTTCTCTTTGGCGATAGGATGCATCCACCAACTTATCAATGTACAACGTCAGCGAATAAATGGATTAAACTAACACCAACACTTTGACAGAAAATTTAGATTCCAACGGAGGAGAAAGCACAAAGGATAAAGACAGCACAGTGGAAAAAGGACGCATACTAATGATTTATTCACCAAGTACTTCATCAACAATCGCGAAGAAATTAAATGAAGTTACACCAACAAATAATTCTACAGGACAAAATCTCTTCTCTTTTCTAATTTCATATTCAAAAAATTAGATGACCA
This sequence comes from Papaver bracteatum, assembly GCA_023529315.1. Classification (NCBI taxonomy): domain Eukaryota; kingdom Viridiplantae; phylum Streptophyta; class Magnoliopsida; order Ranunculales; family Papaveraceae; genus Papaver; species Papaver bracteatum. Next base: position 295,726 of record JAJJWX010002870.1, read on the forward strand.
GCATAGATGGCCAGCAGCGACGAGAAGAGAATATGATGTTTCTGCCATTACATTTTTCTGAAGTGCCCACAGCAAGTCTAACTCGCCAGCAGGAAACTGGCGAATTTATAGAAGCTCGAAGTAAAGAACTTTCTAGTATATAAAAAAATTATTGATTACATCGCAAAGATCAATGTTGCTAATGAAAAGTGGAGATAAAGGTAATGGGAAAAGGCAAAATAGGTGAAGAAAAACATTGTGGCAACCGGCACTATGAAATGACAGCGCAGAGGAATCAATTTCTGCGAAAGAATACTACATGTCAAAAAAAAAAAAAAAAGTCAAGAGCAGTACAATCGCAGAAAAGTAGAGTTAACTAAAAGGAAGGAGTCTTCGAAGTAAGAGCTTGCTCCTTTGTTATGTTCTGTCATGCAAACTTAACGGAGCATTAATAGGTTGCGAAGCAAAAGCACATTAATGTGTAGGAATGGTAAACGTCATAGAAGATTTGATGTCATAGGGAAAAAAGGGAAATTCGCGAAATAAGAAGTTTTCACTTGAAGATTTATATATAATGAATGATGTTGCGATGAAAAGAAGATTATGAAGTCAGCAAACTAGCGAAGAAGAAAGGGAAAGAATAGTGCCAAAAGACATTAAAATGAGAATAATATATACAAATCTCGCCATTCCTACACAAACAAAAGCTAGTACAGATGGTCAGTAGCGAAGATAAGAAGTTAATCATTGCAGGAGTATGCAAACTAGAGGACTTGGGTTCAAGTCTCCTTACTCGCAAATATTTTTTTGCTTCGCAAAGAAATGTTTATTCTGCAAAGAAAAAAAGTTGATGATTATTTCGCAAGTTAATTTCGCAAGAGGAGGTTAAAACAATTGGTATGGTGTGAGAGTATGCAAGAGGCAGATCAAGAATTCATTTCTCATTTCTTCTCATTTCACAAGCAACTCAAATACTTCGCGAGAGACGGAAACAACAGAAAACGCAAGAAAGCTAAGTACCTTTTTTCCTTGCATATTTTACTTACAGAAAATAACAGATTTTTGATTTATTTTACAAAAAGTGATACAATCGCAAGATTTAAAAGAACATTTCTAAGATTTCTAATATTTCAAAAGATTTCAAAAGATTTAGATGTAATTTACTAAAAGTGATACAATCGCAAGATTTCAAAAGATTTCTAATCATCACAAAAAATTTATAGATTTCAAAAAAATTCAAAAATTTCAAAGATTACAATAAATGAAACTATCGCAAAGTTTATAAGATTTCAAAAAAATTTGATTTCATTTCCAAAACAGCGATACACTCGCAAGATTACAAAGACTTCAAAATTGCAAAAAACCAAGAACATTCAATTTATATATTTCTCTAGAAAATTTCTTTTACAGAAGATTTTTGGTTTAAAAGCGCGATACAATCACAAGATTTCAAAGAAGATTCCAAAGAATATTTCTTTTACAGAAAGAGATTTTTAATTTAAAAAATGCGATACAATCACAAGATTTCAAAAACGATTTCTAAGATTTCAAAAGATTTTAAAGAATATTTACTTCAAATATGATGTTATGAGACTGAAAGAAGAAGTGACAGAAATGAAAGAATTAAGAAACGCGAAGCTATCGCGAGAAACGCGAATACAATTTCGCAGAGACATAAGAATGGGACGAACCTTTATGGCGTGCACCCTAGTTAGCGAATAAAATTTCGTAAGAGGAAAATGTAAGACCTAATAGTGCGTCATATGAGGGGGTATCTCTTGACATGATTCAACGATAAGGTTATACTGCTGCTGGAACCTGAGTCATGCATATGTTGGGTTAAATAAAACCTATCCGGGAGAGAGATATTGGATTTCCAAATATATATGGTTATACCCTGGTTGGACGACCGAGAATCTCTTCCAAGAAGTGCAAAGTATGACCAAGTCTTCGAGGTACACGGTTGATCCAAGGGTTCCAAGGGCGTACGAAACTCCCTTGCCATTCTTGGTAAGTCTTGGCTATGATGCACTTGGCCTGAAGAAAACCCCACTTAGGGTGCAGTCTTGTAACTATAACCCATATAGGCATAAAGGAAAAGAGGCTGCGAAAACAGCTGGTTGTTGGTAAATCTGGATGGGAGGAGCTAGTCTTGTATGGCCGATGTGCCCTCCTTGAAGGGGCAACCAGGGGGAAGATAATGGCGGCACCCTCCATTAGGGAGCTGATAAGTGTCTTAAGACGGAAATGTCATGGGGCTTTATGCTCGCAAGAGCATTTAGGCCTGTCATATTGTCGCGTGACGTAAATTATACAGAGGCAACAAGCCAAAATAGAAATGTTAAGATGAGATCAATGGGTTTTTACATGAAAGTGTAAAGACGTCTTGCGATTTCATCGCAAGACGGCAATGTCATGGGACTTTATTCTCGTGAGGGGATTTAGATCTGTCATATTGTCGCAGAAAATTCAAAGAAAAATGGATAAGGCAAGATCAATGGGTTTTTACATGCAAATGTAGAGACGTCCTGCGATTTTGTCGCAAAAAGAAAAATCGGCAAAATAAGACCTTTAATTAGGAAGGCAAAATAAGACCAATAGAATAATTTCAAACTTAATTATTTCCTTTTAAGAATGCAGGAAAGATTTGCTCATCGCAAGAGAGATATCAAGTACTATCAGAATCTCTCAGAAGTAATTGTTCAGAATTTCTCAGAAATGTTATTCAGAGTTTCTCAAAAGGATTATCTACAATCTCGCAGAACTATTCATCGCGGAACTATTCACAGTATTATTTCAGGAGCACTATTCATAATTTCGCAGTATTATTTAGCAAGTCGCAGAAATATTCAGAAATTTGCATAAACATTTAGAATCTTGCAGACACATTCAGAAAATTGCGAACTCCTCCAGCACCTTGTAGACTCTTCCAAAATTTCGCAGGAAATATGATTATTTCGCAGAATATGATTATTTTCGCAGAAATATGAACAGAGGCAACTATGGATTACCAAGAAAATATTTTTATGTTCTTTATCTTCTCGGCAAGAATCATTCCCAAAATGGACAGGGATTTTCACCAAAAATGAAGTAATAATTTCGCATGAACAGAGGCAATACTAATGATTTTTATCCAAGGACGGATACTTCTTATATTTTGAGGATTGAGTACTTCTTATATTTCTTCAAGGATACTTCATACTTCGCAGAGTTGATACTTCTTATTTACTTAGGAAAGATATGGAACTTCATAAAAGAATAGAGGCAAGTACGTACTTCTCAAGTCTAGTATTCTTTCGCTTGTTCCTTCATCAACAAAAATCAAAGACTACTACAACAACAGATTTTTTCTTAAAAATTACTTTTCAAGCAATATTCAAGAAAAAAGAGGCAAGATGTAGAACCAGAATATCGCCACAGAAATATTCTGGCGAGATTAACAACATTTCTGCGAGCGTCACAGCGAGTTCTCCAACAACATTTTGCGAGTGTCACAAAATAATGACATAACAGTTGACGATTAAAGAAACACAAAAAGAACATGATTGACTGGCGATGGTTACGATGCTTAGGAATAGTTACTGCGATGATATCCGAAATTAGAGGACAGCTTAGTTGTCACCCATTATTTAGTTTCCTATAAATAGAGATCCAATAGAGATGATGTATTTTTTAGAGTTGAGAAAGTCTTGAGGAGAGAGACAATTTTAGGAGAGAGAAAGATATTTTGCAGAGAGATTTTTAGAGAGAGAAAATATATTTTTATTAAAACTCCATTAATGGAGATTATCAAGAACGCGCAATTGGGGGATATAGCTAGAGGACAAAATTGGTGTCCCAATAGCAATATTGGGTGACCCCCTATGTAATTATTTTTTTTAATTCCTAATCTAGCCCTGACTAATCCTAATTAGTGAATAATTATAATTAGTAAAAATGTTAAGTATTTGGGGGATAGATTAGTTTGAATTTTTATTTTAATTTGTGTGAGTGAGGAGTTGAAGTAGGGGAAAAAAATTGAGTGGAATTTATTTTTTTTGAAAATGAAAGATGATTGTGATGAGAGAATTGCAGCTAAGAGGTTGAAAAATTGATTTTTTGTCTTTGAATCCACCATTGTTGTAGCTGAAAAAGCTCGGTGCCGGCATGGTATTCAACAAAAAACCCATGCCGGCATTGTTGGAATTGTGCATAAATTATTGCCACTATCCGGGCGGGTTCGGGGGGGGGGGGCGTAGCCGGACGATTTTGAACAGGTACCGGCATGGTAATCTAGTTTTCGAGCATGCCGGAACTACTTAGGCATGGTTTTTGCTTAAATTTCTATGCCGGACATGATGAAAAGTTTCCAGAAACTTGATTATTTTTTTCACTTGACTACCGGCATGGAAAGATTTATATCGAGCATGCCGGAACTCAGTACCGGCATTGAATTTCATCACTTCCGGCATGGTCTTCATCATTTCCGACATGTTCTTCATCACTTCCGGCGTGGTCTTCATCATTTCCGGCATGTTCTTCATCACTTCCGGCGTGGTATTCATCCTATAATTATGTGCCGGCACATGATGAAAAGTATCCAGAAACTTGATTTTTTTTTTCACTTGACTACTGGAATGGATATATTTATATCGAACATGCCGGTACTTAAAACCGGCGTGGTATTCATACCAGATAGTTAGCCGGTACTCTGTGTAACTCGACTGTTTCAGCTATGTTTGGCGATTCTAACCTAAACCCATTGCTATAAATCGATTAAAACAATCATAAATGAGTTCAAAATCACTAACCTTCTCAAAGAAGCCATGACTGCGAGTGGTTGATCGTCCGAGTTCGCCGCGTCATCCTCCTCTTCTTCTTCTTCTTCTTCTTCTTCATCAATCACTAACCTTCTCAAAGAACAATGAAGAAGATGAAGAAAAAAATAATCAAAACCCTAACTGTGCCGGCAATCAAATGAAATTGGGGGATAAACTTATTTGGTTTTTAGATTTAATTGTTTTAGGGGAAAGGGCATAACAGTCTTTTCATAAAGGTTTTTAATTAGGAAAGGGTATTTTGGTATTTTCATATTCAAAAGTTACCCCTTATCATCCACCCCTGGTTGGGGGAAGTAATTCATATCCCCCAATTGCGCGTTCATTATCAATGTAAATCAAATGTAAATCTAAACAATTATAGTGAAGAACCATGGATGTAGATCAAATTGATCGAACCATGTAAAAATATATGTGTCCAATTACAATTTTATTATTTTAACCATATCAAATTAGTTTAGATCAAGAGATATTATCAAGATATTACAAGGGGTGTGTTGTGGGAAATCCTGCAACTACAATGAGGGACGTGCAAAACCGAAGCAAAAATTCGATGGAAATACCAAAAGCAAGATCCTTGAAGGTCATACGAGGAAAAATAGAAACGAAGAAGATTCTCATAAGACTCAAGAAAAGCAAAAAGTAAAGTTTCCCAAACTGAATATTGGACTTGGCGAACTTCTTAAGAAGGTTAAAGACTCGCTACCCGTTCCAAAATCATTACCAATGGGAACAAGGGATAATAGAAATCAGGATAAATATTGTGCTCATCACCAAGATCATGGGAACAATACAGATACTTGTCGTACGCTCGCAACAGAAGTCCAAAGGATGATTGAAGAAGGAAAGATGCAGCAATACATGAAGAAGAATCCAGCACAGGTCAACACACTGGATCTACGAGAAATCAGAGTAACCCACGCAAGAGTCAATTCAACTTCGAGAAAGGCTCAGGAAAATGCTACACGATTTAAGTTGCGTCATATTAATGATTAGCGAGTATCGAACTAGGTCGACTATGCCAATATGATTGGTTCGAAGACTTTAAAAGAGTAAAAAACTGAGATATCTTTTTTTGGACGCCGACCTTGCTGGAGTATATCTACCACATAATGATGTGATCGTGATTTTAGATCTCATTGGAATGTACAAGGTACGTCTAGTTCTAGTCGATACTGGAAGTTCAATTAGCGTCATATTCTCGGGAACATACTCTTCAATGAGTCTGAATGAGAGCCAAGTTGAAGCATATGATAACCATATCATCGGATTTAGTGGTGAAACCATGACAACAATAGGAAGAATTAATATACCTACAATGGTGGGAGGAAGGACGGTTATGCAGTATTTATCGTTGCTAGATTGCCGTGCATCCTAAAATTCTATCTTAGAACGTGATTGGAGTCATGAAATAGGGGCGGTAACTTCCACTATCCAACAGTGTTTGAAATTCATTACTCCATCAGGAGTGATGAAAGTTACAAGCGATCAGATGGCATCTCATAAATGTCATGAAAGCACAATGAAGGAGTGTAGAAACTCCGAACTAAAGGGCTCGGAAATACTCCAAGTTGAATTATTTTTTTAGCAATCACAGTACTTCCCGACCTCTTATCAAGGAAGAGGAAAGTAAGGACCGCCAACTATTGAGGAGTTGGTAGAAGTGCAAATTGGGGATCAAAAGAAGCAAACAACATTTATTGGAGCAGAATTACTGTTAGGCGAAAGAAAAAGCTTGACTACCACATTGAAGAATAATAGAGATATCTTCGCTTGAAGCCTCAGAGACATGCCAGGTATTGATCATGACATCTCATGTTATCGGTTGAATATCAGTGAAGGATTTAAACCAGTAAGGAAAAATCCGCGAAAGATGGATCCAGAACGAAAATCAAAGGTAGCTGAGGAGATTGACAGGATGCCAGAGGCTAGGATCATAAAACTTAAAAGATATCCGAAGTAGTTAGCAAATATTATAGTAGTTCCAAAGAAAAACGGGAAAATCAGGGTATGTTGATTTTACAAACTTGAATAAGGCATGCCCAAGCGATCATTATCCAATGCCTAGGATTGTTGATTTAGTATATGCCACCTTGGGATTCGGAAGACTGTCATTTATGGACCGCTTTTCTAGATATAATCAAATTCTATTATTCAAGGAGGATCAAGAACATACGGCTTTCATAACAGACAAAGGGATATATTATTACCTCATCATGCCTTTCGGCTTGAAAAACGCATGGGAGACTTATCAGCGTCTTGTGGATGAAATTTTCAAAGATATGATTGGGAAAACCATGGAAGTTTACATCGACGATATGGTGGTCAAGTCCAAAAAGATGGAATCTCACCTTATGGACTTGAAAAGAAACTTCAATCAACTTCAATCAACTTCGACAATATATAATAAAGCTAAATCCCACGAAATGTTCTTTTGGACTCACGTCTGGGAAGTTTCTTGGGTACACGATGAACCCAGAAATAAGATGGCAACGGAAAAGATACCATAAGCCCAGATCCATCTAGAAAGTGAGGATCAGATACAGTAGGGGCATCTTTTCTATTTGGGAATATCACTACAGATGTTGGGGGCGGCTAAAGTGACGCCTAGCATGTAATCAAAACCAACATGGTGAAGGAAGTTAAACAATATGACGCATCCTTTTCAATTTCATTGGAAGTATTGGGGGCGACTAAGATGGAAGGAACGAACGCCCGGGGAGGTAAGTCCTCACTATTTGTTACATTATAAATCGAATTTATAATCACAAGTGAGAAAAAAAATTTGCATGTATTTATTAAAGAAATACCTACAATGTTTTTTTATAAAAGAGGAAGCGAAAGACAAAGTATTTTGGTTATTAAAGGAAATAATTGCAATGTCTTTATAATAAAGAAAAAGACAAACAAAGTATTTGATTATAAAGAAGATTATTGCGATGTCTTTCTAATAAAGAGAAAGGCAAAAACAAGGTGTTTCAACATAATTAAGTTGAAGCTAAAATGGAGCGAAAGGAGCAAATGAAAAATATTAAAGAACATATATGGAGGAAATACTTGGAATGTTTTTCTAATATTGAGAAAGAAAAAAACGAAGTGTTTTGCTTATCAAGAAAGTAGTTGTAATGTTTTTCTAGAAAAGAAAAAAACAAAAGCGAAGTTTTTTTATAGAAGTACTTCAAGAACAAGAGTGAAATGTCTCAATAAAAGATGAAACAAAAGGGGGAAAAACGTTTGGTAAAGAAGCTGGAGCGAAAGAAAGAAAATGTACGACAAAAATCTAATGACAAAAAACCTGTACACCAGAGATTGTCATACATTTACTATTCGCAGACACAAGAGCGTTGAGACGACAAATTCAAGGCCATTACGTGAGCATATGGGAAATCAATGTTCCTAGGAAGATATGGGAGTATCCTGCATTTGAGTGAGAGTCAAATTCCTATTGATCATGGCGGTGGTGACAATTTGACAGGGTGCGAAGCATATCGTCGATGTCATACCAACAAGTAGGTCATTTTTTAGCTAAAGGAAGAGCAAGAGGACATGACATGCCGATCTGTTTGGCGTTTGGGTAATTATCATATGAAGTTTTAAGTACATTATTGGTACCTTGAATATGTTTGGTGATTGAAGAACAGTGGCTTATGAGATGGTGAAGTACATTTTTGGTGCGTTGAATTATTAAGCCGACCATGGCTCAAATCGACACAACAAGCTGGCCAAGGCCATGAAAGGTTATCTGATAAACAACATATGGTGAATTTGAATGAGCTGCGAAGGTTAGTTCTTTTGATTTTCTTAATCTACCGACAAGTTGAGAATTAAGAGAGGGCGATGTTTGTACCCTATTAAAATGGTACACGTGCGTACAACACAAGCTATTGCATAACGGTGAAATACTATTTATAGAAGAAACCTGTGTGGATTATTCAGGAAGCCCAATCAGACTTATTAAGGAAGCCTGGTGGTTTATTAAAGAAATCAACTTTGGCTTATTGACGAAGCCCAAACCGGACTTCTTAAGGAAGACCGGTGGTTTATTAAAGAAACCAACTCTGGCTTATTGAGGAATCCCAACCGGACTTATTGAGGAATCCCGATGGTTTATTAAAGAAACCAACTCTGGCTTATTGAGGAATTCCAAACTGGACTTATTAAGGAAGCCCGGTGGTTTATTAAATAAACCAACTCTGGCTTATTGAGGAATCCTAAACAAGACTTATTAAGGAAGCCTGGTGTTTTATTAAAGAAACCAACTCTGGTTTATTATGGAAACCCATCGGTTTATTAAATAAACCCATTTGGTTTATTATGAAAACCCATCGGTTTATTAAAGAAACCCATTTGGTTTATAATTGAAACCCGTGGGTTTATTAAGGAAACCCACATGGATTATTTTAGAAGCCCGGTTCGGTTCATTTTGGAAACCCGTGGGTTTATTGAGGAAACCCACATGGCTTATTATAGAAGCCCGATTCGATTTATTGTAGAAACCAAGGGCTTAATATAGATGCCCAGTCTAGCTTATTGTAGAATCCCAAATAATTTATTTTAGAATTTGATTTTGAGATAGACACAAATCTTGGGAGATAGACGATCTTCCAAGATAGTTACAAATATTGAAGTGATAAATATGGACCGTTCAATATAGATACAAATGTTGTGTGGAAATACACAAATCTTGAGAAGATAATAAGGATCTTCCAAGATTTACTCAAATCCTATGAAGATAGACAATGATCTTATAGGATATATTCAAATCTTGTGAAGATAAACAAGGATCTTCCAAGATAAACTCAAATCTTGACAAGATATATAAGGATCTTTCAAGATAGATATGGATCTTCAAGGATAAGTACAAATCTTGGTGGTTATTCTGGATAACCAAAAATTTAGGGTTATTATGGAACCAAAATAGGGTTTTATGCCTATAAATAGAGGCTAAAATCCAACTCAAAAGGTACACAATTTCTATTCCTTTTCTCCACAACTTATTTGCTTAGAACTCTTATTGATTTTAGCACTGGAGTGTCTTTGCAGGTACCCCCTCCACTTTTCAACAATAATTATTTGGAGATTTTAATCAATGTCGACGATTGGATCATCTTACACACATCTCGAAGATTATTGGGGTGATTAATTTTTGCACAAACATCCATGTTTCTCAAAATAATCATCAAATCAAACAGATAGAATTTGTTAGCCTAAATATTATGAGAAACAACTTGAACGGTACCAAAGACCAATGTTAAAGTGTCAATCAATTTCATTCAACAACTAAAGGTTGGATTTACCAATTAATTAAACTAAGCATAACCTGTGATATTTCAATTATATAGAAAATATAACGCGGAAAAAAAATAACACAGACACCAGAAAATTTGTTAACGAGGAAACCCCAAATGCAGAAAAACCCCGGGACCCAGTCTAGATTCAAACACCACACTATATTAAGTATTGGAGAAAATGAGTTTTTAATAAAAGAAGTATTAGTCTTGGTGTGGTTTGATCTAGTTACTTAAGGTTCCAAGGATACTTACTCATTTTATGAGTGAATCAAATGATCCTTTAGTCCCACATTGTGGAAAACTAAAGAAGAGTTCCACTATATAACTATTTGGTTATGGATATGTTGACGAACGAGGGTGGAAGGGGTGGGGAGAGATATACATGTTTTTACCCATGCACATGCGCGTATACCATGCACCAAGTCCCGTTTCTAGAAGAATTTAGTTTTACTAGTTTTTCTTTAGGAAATTAATTCCAAAAATATTTCTTAAGATTTTTTATTTATGGGAAATTCCTTTTAATTGTTTTACAAGAAACAAAACTTGTTTTTGAAGGAAACTAAAAACCTAACTTGATTTTCAAGTATTTTCTCATATAAATATAACTCGAAAATCTGTTTTCTATATACAACAGAAGCAATTAGTTTTATCACCTTCTTTCTTCGTTTTCGCGGCGCGTCTTCACTTCTAATCCATGTTGCTAAGTTCAAGAGTGGGTAACTTGTATTGTGCTAACTTAAGTTATATCAGGAAGTCTCATCCTGGACACATCTTCAATGTAAGGGGTTTAACATTTCTCATATCGAGTATACTCGCGAACTAATGTGTTAAGGACAACTTGTTGAACCTGTGATTCTGCCCCCGGCAAGTTGTTTCCCTAGAGATGTTTCGGTTTAGTTCTTTATATATTATTTTTGATACATATAACCTGTTGTTCATTGTTGCAAGATTTCAATAATCTTAACACATTATTCTCCTTATAACAATGGGAAAGAACAACGTTGAAAGACCACTGAAGTTTAAGATGACAATCCAAGATGATGTTTTATCTAAGCCAGCATGAACTGGACTATGTACTTGTTCCAGATGATGTATTGATAAATGCTGAAGCTTTAATTGAGGATCATATTGAGTATAACAAAAGGTATTTCTGGCTAAAAATCATATCATGAATGGTTTGGAAGATGCGATGTATAATTTTTACAATGCTAAAGAAAATTTCAGTGCTTATGATTTGTGGACTGCGTTAAAATCAAAGTATCAAGCGGAGACTGCATGGAGCAAGAAATTTCTGGTGGCGAAGTTTATGGACTTCAAGATGACGAATGATAAGCCTGTTGTTGATCAATTCCTCAAACTTTAACAAATCATTAGTGAGATTCTTGCTGAAAGTATGGTCATTGATGAGACATTTCAAGTATCTGCGATAATTGAGAAGCTACTATCTTCTTGGTCGGAGTATAAGATAAAGCTAAGACATGAAACTGGTGAGATCAACATGGTTGAATCGGGAAAGAAGATTCAAGAGGAATAATTATTGTGCTCCAAGGATAAGAACGTGTCTTTTACAAGGGACATGAGTAACAAAGCTCATATGACTGAACATAAATCCTCCAAATCAGGAAAATATGAGAGTAACATTCGTAACTCTAAGCGTGGTCCTCCCAAGAAAGGTACGTTTCGAAAACCAAAGTCTAGAATTACTAAAATTAAGGGTGCTTGTTATGCGTGTGGAGTTACTGCCATATGGAAGTTCATTGTAGACATTTTAAGGACAAGAAGGATAATGCTAACTTGGTTGAAAAGAACAAGGATGAGTTTTCTGCTATAGTGTCTGAAGTTAATTTGGTGACCAATGTGATGGACTGGTGGGTAGATGATAGGTGTTGTAAAACACCTCATTTTATATCTAGTATTTATGCTTTCTTTGCTATTTATTTTGTAAAATATGTATCTTATGTTTAGTTTTGAGTTTTTAGGTGCAATGGAGCACTTGGGGGCAAAAGAAGGAAAATTGCCCATTTGGAGCGTAAAGGCAAACACTTCAATTCACAGGCGAGCTATGTTTGGAGCGGGCTGAGGTGCGCAAGAAGGAGTGGAAGAATAAACCTTCAGTTCTCTGGAACCGACAAGCTATGTATAGAGTGGTTAACCCTTAACCAGGACAATGGGTGTTCTTTAGTAACTCCTAGTTACTACCTAAACCCTAAAACTAAGCAGACGGTTGTTTCAATCATTGGCTTCCCTTTATTTCACCAAATTCAGAGATGGGAAAAATAAGGTGAACGGCTGCACAGAAAACAACAGAATTTGAGAGGAGATTCATAAGGGTTTGAGAGTTGGGTATTGCTTGAATTCAGATTACAGCTGAGATTGAGAACAAGAATCATAGAAGGAAGAAATTGAGAAACAGATGGGGGTTATGCGTTTGTTGCTCTTGAATTTCAGATGGAGGAAATCGATATGGCTTGAGCTGTGAAAGGGTGTTTAAATTCAGTGAACAAGGAAAAGTAGCTGGTGGTATTGTGAACTGTAGGTAAGATCTGAAGATGGTGGAGAATCAATGAAGTTTGAGAAGAAATTGGGCAGATGCAGTTCAGGGGTTGAATGAGTTATTGTTGCTCATGGTGATGATAGGTTGCAACTGATGCTGATGGGTTGTCACAGAAAAATTGGTTTGATCTCATGGGGGTTTTCTGGTGTGTTTGAGTTGATGCTGCTGTTTATGTGGTGGTGTTGGCTGAATGGAGTTGAAGCTGCAGTAGAGTATTATATACTGCAGGGTTGGTGATTGTTATGAAATTGAAGCAATGGGATGGATTATAGGCTGTGATTAGAGTTGCAAGTGGATAAGTGTAGCTGTAACATGTTTACAAGGGTGAGAAGGCAGTTCAGGTGGTTATTGGTATCGTGAATGAGTAAAATTGCTGGTAATAATGACTCTGTGGTGGAGTTGTAACAGATGGTTGTTCTGTTAGTTATGGCTTGGATGAATGGAAGTTAACATGGGAGTTGCAGAATGACAATTTTGGAGTTGGTGGTTACAACTATGGGTGTATGCAGATGAAGGGGATATTGCAGAGACGACAGTAAAGCTGCAGTTGATCTGATGGCTTTGATTGAGAGTGGTACTGAGAGCTAGTAGAAGCTGATGCTGAGAGTCTTGCAGTTCAGATGAAATTTTAGATCCGCAGTTCAAGCTGGTGATGGCGGGTGTGGTTTTGAGGTAGTGAGACTGAGTTGCTATAGTAGAATGGAGCTGCAATAGCTGGAATGTTGAGATTGGTGGAATGGCAGGGCAGTTAAATGATTTCAGACTTACATGGGAGGTATTGGTGGTGCAATCCAGGCAGTTGGTGTTGTGTCCCAGGTGGTGGCAGCTGTAACTGAGTAAGGGGATGAAGAGAATATGAAGAACAAGACCCAGTTGCTGCTGTTGAGGTCGAGATTAGTTGGTTCTGTGATGGGTGCAGTTCAAGGAGGTTATGCAGAGATGCTTCAATAGAAGGCTATCTGGTGGTTGTGTTGCTACCAATTGCAGTTACGCAGTGGTTGGTTCATGGCACTGGTATTTAAAGTCATTGCAGTCTGAGCTCAAATGAAAGTGTATTGGCAGTTTGAATCTGGCAGGGGAGAACTGATGCTAGTAAACCAAGGAGCTGCAGTGGTGAATTGAAGTCGGAGTTGGAGTTACAGGGTAGGAAGAGCAGCTGTGACTGAAATAGAGACTCAATGAGGCGAACGTTGGTATTGCAGGAGCTGGAGTTATGGGCTAAGTTGGTGGCTTTCTGGGAGCTGCAGGACAATAAGCTGCTTTATGAATGCTCAGATATTGCAGGCATGAACTTGAGTTGTTTCTACGGCTACAGAGAATGAATATGACTGAGATGATGTGAAAATTGTAGCTGGGACTAGAGAAGCTGGTGCTGTTATAAACTGAGCAGGGAATGGATTTTGAGGTTGCAACAAGAAAGGCAAATGAGAGCAGAATTGGTGCACCGGTGGTACTAGCCCGGGATGCCGGATTTCAGAGGTTAAAGTGTCGATCGTAATATTTCAGTGAATCATGAAGGGGGTATGAGTCGGATGCGGAAGTTGGTCATTGGACATATGATCTATTAGTCACGCTTTTGGGTACGTTTTCGCAAGAACAAAGAATTGGCTTAGATGGTATTTTGTGAATGTTTGAATTGCAGAGAAGTAGAGTTGAGGTGTTGGAAGGAAATAATTGTCTAGTGAGTGTTTCTGATTATTCAGGTGGGCAGAGACAATTTTCCGGCACAAATTTCGGCGATCGGCGCCGGCTTCCGGCCATATTCCGGCCAAAAACACAGTTTTCCGGCGAACAATTTTTTTGTCATATTTTCACATGGGTTTTTCACACACATGAGTTGAGTGGACTTATTGGTATTGGACCGTGGGCTTTGAAGACCTAATTTGGAAAGTTGGAAAGCTATAAAAGGAAGAGTTTCTATTCTTTTTGGGAGATATCTCATATCACATCTTTTTCTACTGGAGTTTTGGAGGAGAGCAGCGACTAGGGTTTGCTTTCATTTACTTTTCATGTTCTTCAATTTATTTTTTTATAATAATTATGTTGAATCTAAAAACCATGTGTAACTAAATATCTATTATTGGTTATGGGATAATAAGTAGATTTCACAAATAGTATTGGAATCAATGAAGTAGTTTTGTCTCAATATTTTACTGTTTATGATTCATTGTTTATATTGTATATGATTTGATTGTTTGATTGGTTGAGTCCGGAATCAATCCGATTTGCATTCATTTCTAGAGCTATATTAGGGTTTTCAATACGAAAACGTTGTTAATCCCTGATTCTAAGTAGCATAAATGTGGGTAGTGCTTGTAGAGATATATCCTACTAGTCACATATGAATCATAACTTGGGTTAAATTGATTTAGTGCTTTTACACATTTCGATTGCCTTGATTAGTCTTATTCCATATAGCTTATTGCTTTTAAGGAGTTAAATCTAATTTGCTTTTACACTTTAGGTTGCTTTCTAGGAAGAATTCACATATGCATCTTTTAATGTGGTTGTGATGAAATCAGGTAATTAGCGAGGTATTCTTGCGATCAAGGTATCCTAGGACTTTTAGTAAATGAGAGATTAAATTTCAATTCTAGTCATTGAATGAAAATATGAGTTTGTGAATGAAACTATCCCATGACCAATACTTTCTCCATATTGATTACTTTAATACTTTATTTCTTTCAAATTAGTTTTATAGATGTGATAGCTCAACCCCCCCCCCCCTGGTTACTAAGAAACTGAAAATTTGCATAACAAAAAAAAGCCTCTCCGTGGATACGAACTCTTTCTTATTGCATACTACTTTATTTTAGGAAGCAAGAAAGTGAAATTATATTTGCGTCAACTGACAACCGACCAGTAGACTCTAGAGATACCAAGCATGTTTGTGGTAACAGAGACATGTTCAACTCCTACCAGAGGGTAGAGGAAGGCGAGAAACTCTATATGGGTAACTCATATGCATCATAGGTTGCAGGAAAAGGAATGTTCGGTATGATAAGGGTTTTAAAGTTACAATTGAGTCTAGAAAACTTACAGTAACCAATGGAAATGATTATGTGGGTAAGGGTTATAAGACTGCAGGTCTATATAAACTTAATGTAACATGTCCTGAAGTGAAATTGAATGATTCTTCTACTTACATGTGTGTGTCATTGAATGTTTGGCATGGTAGACTTGGTCATGTAAATTATAAATCAATGCATAAACTAGCTAGCATAGGATGCATACCCAAATTCACTTTAGATAAAAATCATAAGTGCGGGATTTGCGTAGAATCTAAGCGTGCTAAGAAATCATTCAATAAGAATATCTTGAGAAACTCTAAACCATTAGAATTAATCCATTCAGACCTAATTGATATGAAGTCAGTTCAAACAAGAGGTAGTAAGAAATGGTTTATTACTTTTATAGATGATTGTACGAGGTACTGCCATGTTTATTTTCTTAGAGAGAAGGATGATGCCTTAGAAGCCTTATATATAAACGTGAAGTTGAAAACCAATTGAATGCTACCATTAAAACTGTTAGGTATGACCGTGGTGGTGAGTATGAAATTCTTGTAGGATATTTTTGCGAAGAACATGGCATAATACATGAGACTACAACCCCTTATTCACCTCAATCCAATGGTGTAGTTGAACGTAACAACCAAACCCTTAAGGATATGACGAATGCCATGTTGATTATTCAGGATTACCTTTGAACTTGTGGGGCGAGGCTATTCCCTCAGCCAATTAAATCCTGAACAGGGTACCCTTTAAAGGATCAGACAAAACTCCATATGATTTTTGGAAAGGTATACTGTAGGTACTGAATATCGCAAGATAATAGTTCACGAGTATCGTAATAAATAAAGGAGAAAAGAGTTATAAAATGATACGATGATAGAATTAGCGCGGAGAAATATGAAGTTTTGCGAGGATGAAATAATTTTGCGAGGATGAATTGCGATACTTCACAATTCATATACAGCTGCATAAGTTTTACTATAAATAGGAGTTCAAATGTAAAATTCGGGAGGTTCTTTTAATGAGTGTAAGAAATTATCTTAGGAAAGAGAATAGAAAAAGTTGTAACTATTCTAGTTCCATTTTGATAATTCTATGTAATCAACTAAGAGAATTAATAAGAAAATTATCATTCACCATCAAGAACTTCTTGAGTTTTTACTAATTCTATTGAGGGTGTAGTTGTAGATTATTCTGCAACTACATAATTGGCGCTAGAAACAGGGACTTGAGAATTGTGGTAGCCTAAATTTGAGGAAATTGTGGAAAATTTGAAGATAAAATGAAGTCAGTAGATGAAGATTGCAAAAAAGAAGAATGTAATATGATCACAAAGACAATGATTGATGAATTTCATAGTAATATGAAGGTAAAAATATACAAGCGAGATTGTAGAGGAAGAAAGATCATGGAGGAAGAAAAGATAACAACTTTAGAAGAATGGGAAAAGCGGAAAATCACATTTTCAGTAGCAGAAATTCCAAATGAAGACTTGAACCACACTTCACCATTGGTGATCACAATTCCGATCATGCTAGAAGATAAGAAAGCTATAGAAAAATGGAAATTAAACCGAATTTTGGTTGATACAGGGAGTTCTGTTAATATCATATTCTATCATGCACTTAAGGGGATGGGAATTAAAGATGAAGAAATCACAAATTCAAAATGTCTTATTCATGGATTAGGAAAATCTACAACAAAATCTAAAGGGGAAATCGCGCTGCGAATATTACTAGGAGAAATCGAAACACATGTAATCTTGTGTATGATAGATATGGAATCTCCATATAACATGCTGATGGGAAGGCTGTGGATTCATGCGATCAAAGCTGTTGCTTCAACATTACATCAGAGAATCAAATTTCCTATACCAAACGGAATACAAGAAATAAAAGGAGATCTTGATAGTGCAAAATTTTGTTATCAAATTGAAGTAACGCAATGCGGAGGAAGAGCAAGAAAGAAACAGCTTCGTAGGAAACTTACGAAGGAAACAAAAAAGGAAGAAGAATTCCGAGTGTATACAATAAGAGCAAAGGAAGGAAGAGGTATACCAAATGAGATTCCAGAAAAAGAAGGGGAACCAGCAAAAATAATCAAAGAACCAACACCTATGGGGGAGAAAAATCCAAGCTATGTTGCAGCTGAACCAACTAAAGAAATAAATATTGGAAGTAAAGAGGAGCCTTTATTCTTGCGAATTGGAACTAAGATGGATGAAGAAGAAGAAAAAATAACTATTGATCTTTTGCGAGAATATAAAGATATCTTCGCAGGAAGTGTAGATGAGATACCAGGAATTGATCCATCAGTAGCGTGTCATAGATTGAACATAGATAAAAATGTAAGACCATTCAAACAAAGAATAAGGAAGATATCACAAAATTATCATGTACATATAGAAGAAGAATTACAAAAGATGTTGGATGCAGGGATCATAAGGGAAGCAAAATATCCAGAATGGATTGCGAATATGGTCATTGTTCCGAAAAAGAATAAAGGAATAAGAATTTGCATAGATTTCACTGATCTAAACAAGGCATGTCCCAAAGACAGGTTTTTTATTACCAGATATACCACAAATGGTGGAATCAGTTTGCAGGTCATGATAGAGTCACTTCACTTGATGGATATAAAGGGTATAATCAAATATCACTCGCAGAAGAAGATCAAGAACATCTTTGCCTTTTTTGCTCCAAGGGGTTTGTATTGTTATGTGAAGATGCCATTTGGTTTGCGGAATGCGGGTGCTACATATCAACGTATGGTTGAAAAAGTGTTCGCGAAGTGGATACATAAAACTTTGGAGGTATATGTAGATGATATGTTGATAAAAATCAAGGAAGCTAAAGATCATGTGCAAGATTTGAAGGAAATATTTGAGCAAATGAGAAAGTTCAACATCAAATTAAATCCTGAGAAATGTATAATTGGAGTTTCGTCTGGAAAGTTCTTGGGATACATAGTATCAAAGGAGGGAATACAAGTTGATCCAGAAAAGGTCCAAGCAGTTCGTGACATGCCAACACCTGCAACGGTAAAATAAGTACAAAAGCTAAATGGACTCTTGGCTTCACTTGGAAGATTTATTTCGCGAATGTCAGATAAGTGCAAGCATTTTTTCAACATACTTAAGAAGGGAGCAAAATTCAAGTGGACTGATGAATGTGAAAAATCTTTTCATGGAATCAAAGAATACCTCGCAAATACATCTATACTACAGAAACTAGAGAGAGACGAAGAATTATTGGTATACCTCGCAACAACTCCATATGCTCTAAGTGCAGTTCTGTTGCGAGCAGACGCAGGAGTAGAAAGGCCCATTTACTACATTAGTAAAACCTTTAATGCAGCAGAGAAGAATTATTATAAAATGGAGAAGTTAATCTTAGCCCGGGTTTATGCATCATTCAAGTTACGAATATACTTTCAAGCACATGTGATAAAAGTGGTAACCAAAGTCCCAATTGAATCAATAATGAAGAACACAAAAAGGTCAGGAAGAATAGAATGGTGGAATGCACAAGTAAACCATTACAAGATAAAATACGAAGTATTGTCATCGCAAAAATCACAAGTCGTCGCAGATTTTTTGGCAGAATTTCCTTTGGAAGAAAATGAAGATGTAGAGGAAATGATGGATGTTGAAGAAGAATTTGGAAATCCAAAAGACTTGTTAACAAAACTAGATAGATGGGAAATTCTAGTGGACGGATCATCCAATAGTGAGGGAAATGGAATTGGAGTCGTGTTGATTTCACCAGAAGGAGAAAGAACATCATTCTCATTCAGACTAGAATTTGCATCCACGAACAATGAAACAGAGTACGAAGCTGTAGTGCATGCATTAAATATCGCAATAGAAAAGAAGCTTGAAAGTATAAGGATAACAAGTGATTCGCATTTAGTGATTTGTCAAATTAAAGGGGAATATACCACACATGAATCTTCTTTGAAGAAATACAAGAAACTCGTTGAGGAATTATCTGCGAAGACACCAAAATTAAAATGGATACATATATCTAGAAAATATAACCGTCTCGCAGATGCTTTTGCATTTATTCCAAGCATGATGACAAATCCAAATACAAGAAATATCCAAATACAGATAATTCAACACCCATCAGTGGACAAAGAGAAAGAAATTGAGGAAGCTGTTGCGATGGAAGTAGAAAGAGAGTTATCAAACAACATCGCAGATTGGAGAAAAGAAATTCATGCATATCTCGCAACATGAGAAATATCCAGGAACAGACTAGAAGCACATAAATTAAAGAGTCGTGCAACAAACTATGAGTTGTGAGAAGGAATTTTATATAGAAAATCTTTCAATGGACCACCTCAGGTGCTTAACTCGCGAAGAAGGAGAAAAATATTGAAGATGTTACATGGAGGAGAAGCTGGCAATCATAGTGGGGGAAGATCTCTAGCATATAGAGCAAAGATACAAGGATATTACTGGCCTTATATGCATACAGATGCAAAATTGTTCGTACGAAGATGCAAGGAATGTCAACGACATGGTAAAAGAATTCATGCACCTGGGGCCACATTAACTTCTTCAACAAAGTTTGGACTTTTGGTAAATGGGGGTTGGATATTGTTGGACCATTTATACCTGGATCTGGACAAAGGCGATACTTGATAGTTGCAACAGATTATTTCACGAAGCTCGCAGAAGTAAAAGCAGTACAACATATTCGTGATAAAGATGTTTTTACATTCATATTTGAGAACCTCATTTGCAGTGCACGGGGTTCCAGCACAACTAGTATCTGATAATGGAAAACAATTTGAGGGGCAGAACATAGAGATGTTACTCAGTGCTTTTAGGATAAAATATGGGAAGTCAACCCCGTTATATCCACAAGCTAATGGACAGGCAGAAGCAACAAATAAAACAATCGCAGATACAATCAAAAAGAAATTAGAAGGACATCTCAAAGGATGGTGCGAGCAAGTACCTAGCGCAGTTTGGGCATACAATACAACTAGAAGAGAAGAAACTGGAATGTCTCCTTATTGTCTAACATATGGATTAGAAGCAGTATTACCCACAGAGGTTGTAATTCCGACAACAAAGAAAGAAGCTTTGGAAAGAAATTTAAGTGCGGGAGTAATATTAAGTGAATTGGATGATTTGGAAGAAAAAAGAGAAAAGGTGTTGCACCATATGAAGATTTATCAGGAACGATTAGCTCGAGAATACAACAAGAGAGTCATTGAATGTGAATATAAACCAGGTGATTTGGTCATGCGAGAAACACCTCGATATCAAAAAGAAAATGGAGGAAAATTAGCACCAAAATGGGATGGACCATATGTTATTAAAGAAGTTGTAGGAAGCGGAGCTTATCGGCTGATGGATCCAGAAGGGAGAGACATGGGTTTGAGGCTTGGTAGACCTTGGAACAGACTATATTTGAAAAGGTATTATCCATAAAACTCATGAAAATTTTTACGAATATTGTTTGCTCGCAGAAAATTGGGAAAAGTTACGAGTTTCAAAATTTATATTGCGATTAAACTTTCATTAATTTGCGAATAAAAGATCGCAATCTGTGATCAGCCTCCAAAAAAGAAAGAGAGCCGCAGAAAATTTTATACAGGCAAACCTTTGTGGCGTACACCCTAGTTCGCGAAGCTATATTTTGTAAGAGGCAAAGTCCTAAAGTACGTCATTTAAGGGGGTACCTATAAACATGGCTAAGGGTAACCGGAACACCACCAAGGGCCCTTAGTACATGGTAAAAATTTAGGGGTACAACCCAATAATGGGGTACCTATCCGGGTTAGACACCTTGGATTCTCACCTAATCTAGCGACATTACGCAATATAAAATGCGGTGTAAGAGGATTTAGGTTGGGCGACTAAGGCATACTTGTCTTTCCCAAGAAGTGCAGAAAACGATCAAGGCGCCGAGGTACACGGTTGAGTCAAGAGTGCCGGGTGAGGTTGAACCACATCTGCCATTTTTGACAAGTCTTGGCAAATGATGCACTTGGCCCAAAGATACCCCATAGGGTGCAACCTCGTAACTATAAGCCCTATAGGAAAAAAGGATAAGAGGTTGCGATCAAAAGCTGGTTGTTGGCAGAACCGGATGGGAAGAGATAACCTTGTATGGTCGATGTACGCTTCCTTGAAGGGGCAACCAGGGGGAAGATAAAGGGCAGCACCCTCCATTAGGGAGCTGATACGTGCTATAAGACGCAAATGTCACGAGGATTCTTGTTTGCGAAAACATAAAGGCTTGTCATATTTGTGCAACAAATGAAGTTCTGCGAGCATTCTAAAAAAAAAAAAAAAAAAAAATAAGAAGAAGGAAAACATACAAAAAGAACTCGCAGAATGAAACAAAGAAGTTAAGATGAGATCAATGGGTTATTACATGAAAGTGTAAAAACGTCCTGCGATTTCATCTCAAGACGATAATTTCACGAGGTTGTATGTTCGCAAGAATGTTCAGGCTTGTCATATTATCGCAAATACAAAAATTTACTACAAAAGAGGTGGCAAAATAAGACCTTTACTTAGGAAGGCATGATAAGACCACAGAAATTAATGAAATTCATTACATCAAAATCATTGAAGAAATTATACAAGTATATACATTATGAAGATCTGAAAAGAAGACAGCTTCGTCGATATCATTGAAGAAATTTTACAAGAATATACATCATGAAGTTTTGAAGAGAAGACAGCTCTGTCAATATCATTGAAGAATTTTTACAAGAAGTCCTATCAAAGAAGACAACATCATTGAAGAATTTTAACGAAGACTTAACAAAAGATGCTATTTTGATAGCAATCAAATACAGATAAGTTCATATTCGTAAAAGTTTACGAGAATTACATACTTCTTATACTTCTCCATATATTGAATATTTCTCCAAAAGTTGAATACTTCTTATAATTCTTCAAGAATATCTCATATTTATTATACTTCTTCAACGGATATTTCATTTGGTGAAGGTTAAATAATCATTATACTTCGTCATATGTTACGTAATTATTCACAGATTGAATACTTCTTATATCTCTTCATTTGGTGAATTGAGTACTTCTAATACTTCTTATATCTCTTCATTTGGTGGATCGAGTACTTCTAATACTTCTTATATCTCTTCATTTGACGGATTTAGTACTTCTAATACTTCTTCAAAGGTATTGTATATGTAGTATACTTATTAAGGATATTTCATATATTTTATTTCTTATACTTAAAAGGGAGGATTTCTTATTTACAATCGTAACAAGTTGAAACTTCGTAAGATAAATTGAGGCAGATATTCTAATACTTCCAACAATGTTTAATAATTTAAAGAGAAATAATAGGGGGAAAAGGAGATACTAAGCTTTATCTGTGAGTTATATATTATTTCTCTTCATATGATCAAATGGGGAAAAATAAGGAAAACATTTAATTAAAGAAAGGTTAAATTATCTTCGCAAAATATCAGATATACTTCTTAAGAAAGGTTAAATCATCTTTGCAAAATATCAGATGTACTTCTTAAAAAACAGAATTGTTCGCAAAAATAAAACCAACAGTAACTAAGGGAAGGAATTCAAAAGAAAGGAGGACAGGAGAGTCAATGATAAATTGAAAAAAGAATGTTATCATGCTTCATCAACACTCTGTCTTTGGATCTTTAAGATGAGTAGGGTCATTAGCGACTTTCGACTTTTGCGAGATATCATCCTTTGAAGAATATGCAACAGGAACATCTCCTTGAGGAATAGATTCTTTCTCGTCATCAAGATCTTCATCATCACTCTCATAATAGAAATCACTATCAGGCTCACGAGAAACTTCATCGTCAGATATTTTCAGATGAGTAATTTTCACAGGAGGCAAGGCTCTTGATAAGAGAATGTTATTCGTAAAGACTTGAGCTTTCAGATGACTTTCACGAAGTATAGCTTTTTGATGGTTGGTATCTTCGATATCTTTGGAATAAGCAAGATAGTTGAATCTCCGAGTAGCACGGTCACGAGAGTTTATTAAGCGGGTAGAAAGCAAAGCATTTTTCTTACGAAGCTCGGAACAGGAGGCTTCTAATCCATCTTTCGCATTACGAAGGTTGTTCTCAGATTCTGCGAATAAAACAAAATTCAAAGAATAAAATTTGCGAGTATAACAAAATTTAAAGATATACCAGAGGCAGTCAAATTTTAATGACTACCTTCTCTTTGCGAAGTAAGAGATTGAGCTAAAGATAGACAACAGTTCTTCATCTGATTCATCGCATTATCAAAACCATCACCAACTAATCCTTTAAGTCGAGATTGAAGCTTTTGATCTTTAGAAAGAAGAAAATTTATATCCTTCGCAAGTTTGGCATTAAGACTTTTTAATGACGAATAATCTTCCTCAAGTTGATTCTTCTTAGTACTCAAGACTATATTCTTATTAATAAGGGAATTCTTCTCAATAACAAAAGAATTTCTTTCAGCATCTTAAGACTTCTTTAATTCCTCAAGTTCACCTTTCAACAAATAAAGAAGATTTTCTTGATCGCAACATTTATTCTGAAGAGTTTTTAATTCTTGCGAAGAAATAATCATTGTATTCAAAAACGAACATTTCTCTTCTGATAAGGTTTTGTTCTCTTCTAATAAGGTTTCTATTCTCAAATTAGCTTTAGTTAAGGAAGAAAAAAGTTGAGATATGTCATCATTCAAAAAATTTCGATCATATATTAGTTGAGTATTCTCTTGAAAAAGAGCGTCAGAGTTGTCAAGAGCACACGAGTAAAGATTAGATAAATGGGAGAATTAGTTTGAGAGGCTTTCATGCTTGGTTCGATATTCTGTTGCATCTGATTCATGGTGAAGTACCAATCTTCTACATTTCTGGATGGATTCTATAAAGGGTAATGGGTTATAATGGATGTTTCAAGCATATGAAGAATATAAGTAAATAAAAGGGAAAATATGAAGATAGTAATCATACCTTTCAATTCATCATTTCTTTTGCGAAGAATCGCACAGTCGAGAGAATCATTTTGAAGATGATAATTTTCTTTACGGAGATCCTCGTGATTCTCGCTTGAGAAGATTTCAAAGATTGGCGAAGCAATTCAATTTCTTTTTCCAAGGATTGACGTGAAGAAGAAATGTCTGGATTGACGAAATTATTTAGCACTTCGAAAAACTCATACTGCGAACGAACATTAGTAGACTTCGCAGTATTGGTCAAAACCTCAGATAATATTCGGAAAGTTGAATAAATTCCATCTCGAATTTCTGAGGAAGAGGAGAAGAATTTTAAGGAATAAGAGCAAGCTGCAAATTGTTTGGAGAAATAGCACTCAAAGGATTTGGGGACAAGATAGGTTTTTCAAGAGAAGAAGTTGAAGAAATATTTTTGCGAGGGTTGTTTTTCAAGAGAAGAAGTTGAAGAAATATTTTGCGAGGGTTGATCTTGAAGAAGTGTTGATAAATTGACACTGATGGGAGATTGAAAGGTAGGTAATGGAGTAGAGGCAGGAGTGTGTGAAGAAGCATTTTCACGAGGAGGAGAGGAAAATTCCTTATCAACTTCAGGGAAGGAAATCATCAATCGGAATTAATGGTGTGGGTTTAGTTACTCGAGATCTCTTACCAGGGTTTGGTTTTTCGCCAACCTGCGAATCAAAATGTAGATTAAAAACTGAGGCAACAATATATTGTTCAGGAAAGAAGGCAAAGTATTTTAACTACCTTTTGATTCTCAGATTTTCTTCTTCGTGGATTAGGGCTTGAATTTTTTAGTTGAGGTTTCATCTGAGGAGTTATTTCGCTGAAATAAACCAAAATCAGATAACAAATTATACAGAAATTAAAGAGGAGAACAAATGAAATGCGCGGAGATAGAAGGAAATTACCTTGGAGAACTCATGAAGATATAATAGAAGAAAAAATTGCAGAGAAAACAGTAATGGAGAGTATGAACAGAAGATAAAATTGCAGAAGTAAGAAGAAGAAAAGGAAGAGAATATAAAGGAGTTATATAAGGGAATAACTAGAAAAGGACGGTTACAAAAGACGTGTCCAAATTCTAAAAGACTAAGTAACGGTTATGTTCTCACGATCATTTCTTCTTCGTAGAATTGACATGAGAAGAGGCAAGATGTAGGTACTGAATATCGCAAGATAATAGTTCACGAGTATCGTAATAAATAAAGGAGAAAAGAGTTATAAAATGATACGATGATAGAAGTAGCGCGGAGAAATATGAAGTTTTGCGAGGATGAAATAATTTTGCGAGGATGAATTGCAATACTTCGCAATTCATATACAGCTGCATAAGTTTTACTATAAATAGGAGTTCAAATGTAAAATTCGGGAGGTTCTTTTAATGAGTGTAAGAAATTATCTTAGGAAAGAGAATAGAAAAAGTTGTAACTATTCTAGTTCCATTTTGATAATTCTATGTAATCAACTAAGAGAATTAATAAGAAAATTATCATTCACCATCAAGAACTTCTTGAGTTTTTACTAATTCTATTGAGGGTGTAGTTGTAGATTATTCTGCAACTACATATACAACCATATTATGCTTACTTTAAAGTGTGGGGGTGCTTGGCAAAGGTAGCCATCCCTCCTCTTAAGAAAACTAAGATAGGACCCAAAACCGTTGATTGTGTTTCTATAGGGTATCCTGAGCATAATAGTGCTTATAGGTTTATGGTTCTGAGTTCTGAAATTTCTAACATAGGGTTGAATACTACATAGAGTCTAGGGATGCTGAGTTTTTTGAGAATGTTTTTCCAGTGAAACGTGATTCTCGAAAGAGATGTTTAGATGATCCCTTAGATTTTCCGCCAACCATTCAGTCATTACCTTTAGAAGAAGATGAACCAGAAATAGAACCTATAAGAGGTAAAAGGGTTAGAACTGAGAAAACCTATCCTGGTTGCATTACATACCTATCCGAGTCTGATCCTCAAACTTATAGAGAAGCCATGACTTGTCATGAAGCTCCATGGTGAAAAGAAGCTTCCATTAGTGAAATGGATTCCATTCGGGTACTTTTGAACTTGTAGATTTACCTCCAGTGTCTAAGGCCATAAGTTGTAAATGGATTTTCAATAGAATACGTAAGATAAATGGAATTGTTAAAAAATACAAGGCTAGGTTGGTAGTTAAAGGCTACAAATAGAAAAAAGGTGTAGATTTCTTTGACACATATTCACCAATGAGTAGAATTAGCTCCATAGCTTCTGTCAATAATCTAGAGATATATCAAATGGATGTAGAGACAACGTTTCTTAATGGTGAATTAGATGAAGAAATTTATATGGAACAACCCGAGGGCTTTGTAGTTAAAGGTTTTGAAAATAAAGTTTGTAAACTGGTTAAATCTTTGTATGGGTTGAAACAAGCACCTAAACAGTGGCATGAGAAATTTTATCATGTGATGATTTCTAGTGTTTTTAGAATTAATGAATCTGATAAGTGTGT
The DNA here is from genome assembly GCA_023529315.1 of Papaver bracteatum. NCBI lineage: Eukaryota > Viridiplantae > Streptophyta > Magnoliopsida > Ranunculales > Papaveraceae > Papaver > Papaver bracteatum. Next base: position 322,836 of record JAJJWX010002870.1, read on the forward strand.
TTATACTAAACTTTTCAATGCATGTGTGATTATATGCTTGTATGTTGATAATATATACTAGGTAAAAACATGGATGTTATTAATTCCACTAAGAAATTGTTGAATGAGAACTTTGACATGAAAGACTTAGGCCCCGCTGATGTCATATTAGGGATGAAGATTAGAAAAACTACTAGTAGTTATAGTCTGAGTCAGTCTCATTATGTTGAATTCATATTTAAGATATATAATCAGTTTGACTATAAACCTGTTTGTACTCCGTATGATTCTTCTTGCCATCTCATGAAGAATAAAGGTGTAGGAGTTAACTAACTTGAATACTCGAGAGTCATAGGAAGTCTGATGTATTTGATGAATTGTACGAGACCAGACATTGCATATGTTGTGAGTAGGTTAAGCAGGTATACTTGTAATCCAGGGAAGATGCATTGGGATGCACTTATTAGAGTGCTGAGGTACTTAAAGTTCACGATGACCTTATGTTTGAATTACGAAGGATACCCTACCATCCTTGAGGGATTTTGTGATACAAACTGGATATCATACTCAGAGAAGTCCAATTTTACGAGTGGATATGTTTTCACTATAGCAGGTACGTCTGTTTCTTGGAAGAGTTCCAAATAGATATGTATAGCTCGATCCACTATGGAATAGGAGTTTATTGCATTAGATAAAGTAGGATAGGAGGCCGAATGGCTAAGAAACTTTTTAGAAGATATTCCTCTCTGGCATAGGCATGTGCCATCTATATCTATACATTGTGATAGCAAATCTGCAATAGCAAGAGCTAAGAGTAGCTTCTACAATGGAAAGTATATACATATGCGTAGAAAACATGATTATTTGAAAATACTAATCTCAACTGACATTATTTCCATAGATTGGACAAGGTCCAGGGAGAATATCGCGAACCCTTTGACGAAAGGTTTGTCCAAAGAGGTAGTTAGTAAAGCATCAAAGGGGATGGGGCTTAGGCTCAATAATTAAACTTTCCATGAAGGATACTCAACCTTGCTGACTGGATATCCCAAAATCAAGGTTTCGAATGAGACAACTAATTTGTGGTAGGTAAAGGTAAACACTATCAGAGAATTTCATTCTCTGCCCCTTCCTTATGGTGTAGATGTGATAGTGTGACTGCATGTGGATGACTTTTTAAATAAGTCTTAATGAGTTCTATAGTTACAATTTAAGATTGAAGTGGGGTGTAGCAGTAAACACTTTTGATGGAACTCACCTATCTGAATGAGGAAGTAGGTCTCTTCCTATGACAATTGAGATGATTCTCTAAAGCATTCTGAGAAACAGGATACGTCCAGTGCTAAAATAGCCAAAATATCATGAACTTAGCAAAACTTGGAGGATATCACACATGGATGTTATAGCGAATTTCACCAAATATATGCTAGCAGTTCAAGACATCGTTCAATATCTAGCAAGTAGTTCCGGTGACTTTTCACTAAGAAAAAGTTCAAGACGTCATGGAAACCTTTTTCTAAATGGTATTTTTCGTACTATGATTTTTCGTTTTTTACCGAGATTTCATTCATGTGGGAATTGTTGGATAAAATGAGTTTTTAATAGTCTTGGTGTGGTTTGATCTAGTGACCTAAGGGTCCAAGCATACTTACTCACTTTATGAGTTAATGAAATGATCCTTTAGTTCCACATTGTGGAAAACTAAAGAAGAGTTCCACTATATAACCATTTGCTTATGGATATATTGATGAACGAAGGCGGAAGGGGCGGGGAGAGCTATACATGTTTCGACCCATGCACATGCGCGTATACCATGCACCAAGTCCCGTTTCTAGAAGAATTTATTTTTGCAAGTTTTTCTTTAGGAAATTAATTCCAAAAATATTTCTTAAGAGTTTTTATTTATGGGAAATTCCTTTTAATTGTTTTACAAGAAACAAAACTTGTTTTTGAAGAAAACCAAAAACCTAACTTGATTTGCAAGTATTTTCTCATATAAATATAACTCGAAAATTTGTTTTCTATATACATCAGAAGCAATTAGTTTTATCATCTTCTTTCATAGTTTTTGCGGCGCGTCTTCACTTCTAATCCTTGTTGCTAAGTTAAAGAGTGAGTAACTTGCGTTGTGCTAACTCAAGTTATATCGGGAAGTCTTATCCTGGACACATCTTTGTTGTGAGGGGTTTAGCATTGCTCATATCGAGTATACCCGCGAACTAATGTGTTAAGGAAAACTTGTTGAACCTGTGATTCTGCCCTAGTCAAGTTGTTTCGGTTTGGTTCTTTACATATTATTTTTGATACATCTACCATGATGTTCATTGTTGCAATATTCCAACATTAAGCCGCTACATACTCTATCCTACTACAAGTTAACTTCGGATTGGAATGGAGTAGACTCCTAACCAATCTCAGACTGATTAAGGTACATGCGCGTTCCTTACACCTTTAAATCCAAGCAGGACTCTGCACACTTGATTCCCTTAGCTGATCTCACCCATAACTAAGAGTTGCTACGACCCAAAGTCTAAGACTTGATAAACAAATATATCTCCCACAGAAAATTTTATTCTGATGGATAAATATGTCTCCCACAGAAATACCAATGAAGTTTTTGTTCCGTCTTTTAATAAATCAAGGTAAAAAGGAACTAGTTGATAATCCGGTCTTATCTTCCCGAAGAACAACCTAGAAATATCAACCACCTCACAATAACTTAACTATATGGTAGTAGAACAAGTTATTGTGGAATCAGAAAGAATGAGACGAAGAGATTTGTGGTTACTTTTTATATTTTACCTATCGGAGATAAATCTCGAGCAAATCTTAGAGAAGATAGTACTCAATACGATTGAACAAGTAAGATCAGAACACGCAACTACAGAGAAAATAGTTTGGTCTGGCTTCAGAATCCTAATGAAGTCTTTAAGTCGTTAACCTATAATGGTTTTAGGAAAAACCTAGGTTAAAAGATAATCGACTCTAGTCGCAACTAGTATCACACAGAAGGTGTGGGGATTAAATTTCCCAGTTGCTAGAGTTCTCGATCCCTTATATAGTATCCAAATCAAGGTTTGATATATTTGAAACAAAGAAATCAATATTCACCGTTGGTTTGCTTAAAACCAAAGCAATATCTCTCCACCGTTAGATGGTCTTAGATGGTTACACACAAATGGAATATACCTTCATTTAGATATGGGTAACTATACTTAAACGTGTATATTGAGTTGGCTCAATAACGGTTGACCGAAGTTAGCCATATGAACACTTTTGTATTAACCACATTCATCTTAACACTTCTAGATCAAATGATACTCAAATGAATCTAATTATGTTATTCATACAATTGTTCAAAAGAATCAGTTCATGAACACTTTAGCCACGATTTGTAAATATTGCACTCCCTAGTTTATAAATGTATTTGGTCATGAGTATGAAATCATGCTTAACCTATTTTAGAACTTAACCACATAAGTTTGCAAACGGGTACGTAAACTTAAGTGCTGGACTTTGATCTTTTCCGACAGTTCGTAAATGGGTATGCATATTTTCGTTCCGGACCGAATTCAGGTGAAACAGTTTGCATACGGGTACACAAACTTGGTTCCCGGACTTTGGCAGTTAAAATCGTTCGCATACGGGTATGCATACTTGTTTCCCGGACCTGAATCATTCTTACAACAGTTTGCATACTGGTATGCATACTGTAGGATCAGAATATCGCACAAAGGACATACTTGCGAAGATTTCATAAATGACACATTGCGAGTGTCGCAGATTGATTACAAAAACGACGCAACAAAGGACGACAGACAAAACATGAGAAAGACATGAAGACCTGGCGAGATTTAAAGAGTGTAGCGAAAATATCATTTGAATACTTGTGAAGATATCGCAAGACAAACCCGAAATTAAAGGTTAGCCTAGCTGTCTATGAGCTGTCATCCACTATGTAAACACCTATATAAAGAAGAGAGCAGGAGAGAGAAAGAGGGGATATATATTTTTTTGTAAGGGAGAGAGGGAGAGATTTATTTTCTTTATCATCTTCTTCCTTTAAAACAAAATTGAGAGCTCCAAATATTCATTAATGGAGTCTCCATGTAACCCAAATGTAATTTCAATAATCATAGTGAAGAACCCTAACCCCGTGGATGTAGATCACATTGATCGAACCACGTAAATCTTGTGTCTTATTTTATAATTTTAGCACTTTAATCTTTAATTTGGTTATGAAATAGATTTAGATCTAGAAATTAGTATCAAGATATGATAAGGGGTGTGTTGTGGGATTTCCTGCAACTACATTTTTGCGAAGATTTCATAAATGACACATTGCGAGTGTCGCGGATTGATTACAAAAACGACGCAACAAAGGACGACAGATAAAACATGAGAAAGACATGAAGACCTGGCGAGATTTAAAGAGTGTAGCGAAAATATCATTTGAATACTTGCGAAGATATCGCAAGACAAACCCGAAATTAAAGGTTAGCCTAGCTGTCTATGAGCTGTCATCCACTATGTAAACACCTATATAAAGAAGATAGCAGGAGAGAGAAAGAGGGGATATATATTTTTTTTTGTAAGGGAGAGAGAGAGAGATTTATTTTCTTTATCATCTTCTTCCCCTAAAACAAAATTGAGAGCTCCAAATATTCATTAATGGAGTCTCCATGTAACCCAAATGTAATTTCAATAATCATAGTGAAGAACCCTAAACCCGTGGATGTAGATCACATTGATCGAACCACGTAAATCTTGTGTCTTATTTTATAATTTTAGCACTTTAATCTTTATTTTGGTTATGAAATAGATTTAGATCTAGAAATTAGTATCAAGATTCAAGATATGATAAGGGGTGTGTTGTGGGATTTCCTGCAACTACATTTTTGGCGCTAGAAACACTACCTGCTTATTGGATGGAAGAAGATCCAAAGCAATTAGCAATTGTTGATGATGAATTCAATTGGATTTATGAGATACAAGGGAAAATATGGAAGTTTTGGGCGAGAACCTCATATTCTGCATCTCAGGGGCGTTTTCTTTACATTTTCAGAAAATTAGTTGTTGTTAAAGAAGAATCAAACAAATTAATTACTATGGATAATGGATTCCACTGGATCTAAGAGCGTCAAAAACAAAACTGGAAGTTTCAGAAAGATTTTTTTACATTTTAAGACAATAGATACTATCGGTAGCTCACAGAAATAAAGAAACGGAGTTTTTTACATTTTAATGTAGTTCTGCGAAAAAACACGCAGAAGGCCACCAAACTTAATTTTTGCTTGACTATCTTCGTAGAAAGGGAGGAAGGTTGCGAGATAAAGTAAAAAATAAAGTTCATGAATGTGGGACACCAACAAAACTATACACTTCAGTATTAACAAAAGTATACACTAGAAAACTATACACTTCGCAAAATGTGTTGTGGGGACCAACAAAATGTAGTTCTGCGAGAAAAATTAAGAAAACTATACACTTCGCAAGAAAGGTTGTTTGACTATTTTCGCAAAATGTGTTGTGGGAAGTAAAAACTATACACTAGCACGTGAATGCGTTTAGAAAACTGCAATAACAGTTTTGGGAAACCTGATTCATGCACTAGCACGTGAAGGGTGGTGTGCAAATTTTTTTGAAGTCCACCTCACAAGTAAAAATGAGTAGTCCACTTCGCAAGTAATACAGTGGACACCATAAGGAACAGTATAAGTATATTTTTCTTCGCAAAAAATATTCTTCAAAAATATTTTCCTGAGACTTGCATCAACAGCAAAAAATTATTTTGTAAAGTTTACTTCGCCAACTATGGAGAAAAATCAGGAGGCAACAAGGAAGCTGCGACCAACACAACCAACAAAGTAGATGTTCGCACAATTGGCCTTTAATTATTTCGCAAGATCTTTGATTATTTCGCAAATGAAGATGATTATTTTGCAAGTTAATTTCGCAAGAGAGGGTTAGAACAGTTGGTATGGTGAAAACGTATACAAGACGCGGGTCAAGAGTTCATTTCGCAAGTTAACTTCGCAAGAGTTCATTTCTCATTTCTTCTTAATTCACAAGCAACTCATATACTTCGCATGAGACGACAGGAACAGAAAATCACATGAAAGCTAAGTACCACTTTCCTAGAATATTTTACTTATAGAAAATGAAAGATTTTTAAGATTTCAAAAAAGTTTTAGTTTTGATTTAATTTAATTTACAAAAAGCGATACAATCGCAAGATTTCAAAATTTTCAAAAGATTACAAAAAATGAATTGGAAGATGAACTGTTGTATATGAATGTGGAATTGGTCCCAATTTCCCAATATCTTGAACCCTTTTGGGATTCAAGTAATCGGAAAATCTGACTCTGTCAAAATGAATATAAGCTTTCATTTTAAAGATGAACTCACTGATACTGCGGAAGCAAAAGCTGCAATGCCATCCTACATCTGACAAGATAGTCTCTTTCGGCAATGTGCATACCCTGTTTTACCTGTCTGATATACATGAACGAAGCTCTCCAACTCTTGTTATTTCCAAGAAACTCAAACAAATACAAATAGTTATTTAGATGGTGATGAAGGATAGGAGGAATATCACCACAGCACCTGAAGAGATTGATTGTGCGTCTGCTCGGGATCTCATCGACATCTGACATCATCAACAACTCATCATCCATTATCCATGTTACTCTAAGAAGCTGGCCAAGTGCTACTCTTTGATATGCCTCCTCAACAAATGGGTTCTCCCCATTTCTAAAACCTTCCTCCAACAGTCCCATAAGTGAGCCGATCCTCAATAAATTTGATCTCATCTCTGTGACTAGTGAACACCAATGAACCAGTAAACATTGAATTTGATTCCAAAAGAACAAACTGCATAGTAATGCAATTATGTAAGAATTACCGAACTTGCAGTAGGTCAACCTCATTACTGAACAACACTGCATCAAAAACCCGCCTTGGAGACTCGCGAATTCCCCATACATGAAGCTTGCAGAGATTCTCCATCGACACATTTTCATGATAATTGTGTGGCATGTCATGGAAAGGTTTAGGAGGTGATTCCCACATAGGTGCAAGAAATATGAAATCTTCTGTCAATGCAATATATAGAAGAATATACGTCTTCATATCTAATCCCCACATGGTACACCATAGTCTAGATAGACATGCTTAAAGCTGCTTTAGTCGATTCCTGCAAGTCACCGTAATATATATATATATATATATATATATATATATATATATTAAACAACATGATACTAATAAATGGAAATCAAGCATCAAGACACCGAAACCATATGTGAAAAAAGACAGTCCAATAGCAAACTTCATGACATAATTGGGTTTTTGAATACCAGCAATCTGAAATCACAATCTATTCTGCCTAAACAATAGACTTTTTATTTTTTGCAAATCTACAATACAATTTGGGAAAATCATCACAATAAACAAAGAACTGCACTTTCACAATGGGTAGCAAGAGAGCATACTGGTAGACTGCTGTAAGTGTAAGGCTAAAGGGTATGAAAACCACCCACTATCTAGACATTGCAACTTCCATAATGAGAGGTACCGATTAATCTTCCCATGACATCCACTAGTTGTAACTATGGGTGTCGGTACTAGTATTGAGGATCTACAAATTGATCATTTATCCCACAGCTCGAGACACGTCAATAACAACCCTACCCAAGAAGTACACAACGTTACTCTATCTCCTCACTCTTGCTCCCCTCCCCATCAAATTACCCAGTTCTACGACTAAATAATCTGTATGATTATGTTCTTGACTCAGGCAGGGGTTTGGAGTCAATCTCTCGCAACTCATCATTTCTGTATTTCCATTTCATCTCTTTTACACTACCACCTCACACTATTAAGAAAATAATAATTTTACCAATCATCATAAGCTACTGTCACTATTTTCTTTATAATTAGTCTAAGGGTGGTGATGGTGGCAAGTGTAGCTATAAACCCTTCCAAGTACAAAAATGAGGAAACCAACCTCTCCGCATTGCAACTGGTACTAACATCCTAAAATGAAGATATATCTAGTCACTAAGCCGCGATAGGTTCTTTGTAACATCATCAAACAAATATTACTTTAACTTCACTGAACTGAACAGTGTATAACAGCACAAACACTACAGCCACAAACGTTCCATTAGGAATAGAATAGCAGTTACCTAAAGAAGAACGACACAATACTCATCTAAAATCTAACCAGAAATAATGTGTTATAAGGACACGCCAAAAAAAAAAAATGAGCCGTGTCGACACGTTTGGACACTGACATGCGTGTCAGAGACGCTGGACACGGCTCAGTTACCATGGATAGAATAAAAACATTTAATAAAATTGAAACATACCTTAGTTATATATTTATAAGATATTTAAATTAGGAAAGAAATTTCTCATCCTAATTTCTATAAGAACCTTATCTTTCTTAAAATGATAATTTCTTAGCTTCAATAAGGAGTTTTATCTTTAGTAATATAAAAATAGAGACACTCTCATAACTCTATACTGGTCTCTACTAGATTTTCTTAGCAAAACTAGAGGTACGCTCCTACAGCTACAGCTATATCTATGTGATCATGAAGATATGTAGAAATATCAATGGAGTTTGCATTTCTAATGCCTCTTTCACTGATCGTATATGTATGTATTTTGCTAAGTTCGCTATCCGTGTCCCAGTTTTCTGGTTTTTTAAGTTGTCATGTTAAGGTATCATACTGGACACAGGACACCAACACCGTATCCGTGTCGTTGTAACACAGGAAATAACGGTTACATTGCATACTACTTGCATGCACATTACACACCATATATCTGGAAGAGAAAAGCAAGATGTAGACAAATTAAATATAAAATAAAAGGTCCTGCTGCCTATCGTACAAATATCAAGACACACAAGTCACTAAACAGGAAGTGGGAACTAATCATCACATAAGAGCGTGAGCGATATGCATGAATACTAAACTAAGCATACTAATCATAATAAACAGGAAGCAGGAACTAATCATCGCATAAAAGCGTGAGCGATATGCATGAATACGAAACTGAGCATAAAGACAAACATCTGAGAACCAATATTCACAATACATGCAGTTGACAACCCATTTACAAATGCTGCAGCTAGAGTTTCCTAAACATGTACAACAGAGGCAGTATAAAATTGATGGATTTTCTTCAAGGTAAACAGAACGAAGGTTCGCCGAAGTCAATGAAAAATAATAGCGAGTAAGTGGGAAAAAATTAGAACCTTAAAATGATAACAAAAAATATAATAATGATAATTCAGCAAATACTAAAAGACGTTCTGGTGCTGCTTACATGATTATAACAAGTTTGATTTTTGGTACAGTGAGCTCTTAAATTATTATTTTTTTCTGTGAGTTCATTCTTACCATCTTATTCTTATTACTATACAAGATCTTGTACTAGTATTAATACTGTACATTCATTCTGACAGAAAGACAACGATAAGAAGGAAGTGTCTCTCACTAAACAGATATGGAATACCCCAACACAAAATAGCGATAAAGTATAACAAAGTTACAAGTAGAGATATCAATGCACCTGATGTACCAAAGCTGTGCTAAACCGTAAGTTCCACAAAATGATTGATAATATTTCCTTTATCTCTACATATACCAAAAAAGTTAAAAGTTGAATGAACTTATATTGTGAGCCCCATAAAATGACAACTCCACGAAATACATAACTCATTGTTTAGGTCATAACAAGTTCTCTGGCAAGGCAAATGCAATTTCCAAGAAACACCTTTGGTAAATCAAATGCCAAATACTGTGTCCCAGAAAGAACAGTTCATTGAGTTCAATTTACTGCTATAAGGTTTAGTATCCTTGAACAAATTCCGAGCAACAAATTCTTTCAGCCCGTGCAAGAATCTTGATTGACGTAATAACAAAAAACTTGAAAAAAAATTCTCTAAAATAATAACTAACAGATAAATGTGGGGGTATACACGAAAATAGCAGTGTTAGTATTTCCCAAATCAAGGAATATGTCAGGATTGTCAACTTGTCTACTCACAAGGGTTCATCTTATGTAAAGAGTTTCTGTTCCAACCTAAACTCATATTACTATATTTTCTCAATATCTGTCATAACATCTGTAAAGAAGCCAGCATGTTTTCAAAGGAATGTTACCGCCTGAAATCGTTTTTTGTTCCCATGAGCTTAATGATGGTGAATTCAAGCTTCAAAGCAATGTTGCGTATTATCTCTTCTACTTGAAACAATGGTGATGTGTATCCTCCTACTTTACTCACTCTCCTGATCCTGTTACCTTTTTAATGTATGTTCCTTCTTTTATGTTTATGTTCCATTGGTTAAGACTTAAGGAGTATCAGATATAATTTAATTTTCTGAATCAAAAATCTTCATTAGTAAAACAAATAATGGATACAAAGGAAAGGGGGTTTAAAAAAGAGCAGAGTTCTAGCAAAAAACACATACACCTGGATCCTGCAGTACCTAGTACCAACTCCCTCAATCTTGTGTAAAAATGGAGGTTTACTCTCGTATCTTTCACACTGACACTCCTGCAAATCTACTCTAATTGTTCCAATAATAATAAGGTGACCAATATGTGGCGCTTGTCGGTTTTGAGATATAACTTTATGGTTCTATCCAAAGTAAAAAGATAGTGCTTGATGACGTGGCACCATTTCCTTCGAGATATGTCTAACTCTAATTGTGATTCATAAAAAGATCTCTTATTATAATTGTGATTCGAGGTATTAAAGGTAGACACTGACAGTATAATGTGTAACTCCTACGTCGGGGTGTACAAGATAAAACACTACATCATGAAAAAGTCCCAAACACGCACATAAAATTTGCTCTGTAATTTAATCCATTACAACTTAGTATCCTGGTTTTCTAATCATACAATAGTTGGTTCTGTGAACTTGTTTCCTTTCATTTTATTAGGAAAATGGCAGAAAGTTATGTACAAGTGGCAAATGGTTGCAATAACCTTGACCACCCCCAGACGTAATCCAGTTAGCCTACTAAACCTGAAATAATGGTTCAAGTCATTTAGCGAAAAGAAATCTAATTTCAATGTAACAACTAAAAGTCATAGGGTGTTTTAGCTTCTAATTTCTAGTTTACAAAGGACTATAACTACCAATAAAGAAAAAACTGGAACTCAAGTACAATAGAAGATATGACTTTCAGGAACCCAATTTTTATGACAGGGCACATTCAAGCAAGTTTAAAGAATATCATGTACACGATATTCTTACCTATTTTCATCTTAAATGCAATTACATATGTAATATATATACCTGTTACAAGTACTTAGTGTTAAGTCTTCGTGAGATAGATCTTTACGTTTCCACATGTATCCATGAACATATTGACCAGAAAGATAGGATGCCCTTAAATTGAGAGTTTCTACTTCATATGGAAGATCTTCCACTGTTAAATCAGATTTCAGCAACAGAGAAAAACACAATCTCCTCTCAGATGAAAATTTGCCAATCGTCCTGCAAAAGGAAATTTGTAGTAACACGGCGTGGTTAGAAGATTTTGGACAAGATTCTATCCTCCCTGCTCTGTACATATAGACTCAACAGAATATCAGCATTTCCCCAAAATATAAACCCGACTAGTTTAAACCTTACTTGAAGGAAAAAAAACACCGCGAGCTGGGTTTACAGGTCATGGGTCAAGAATGCTCACACCTAACACAGTCCACTATTTTATAGTTGGGTTCCACCAATGATAACATAAAATGAAAATCGGCAACAAAATGTTTTACTATGTCTAGTTGAAGCATACGTACATAAATATGAATCAACCACAAAATGCTGTTGTAATTTATTCGTTTTACCTACCTGGGGAAAAGAACATGAGAAGCATCTACAACACCTAAATTTTCTGCAATGACATCAACATAATATTCCTTGGAGGAAATATTAAGAGACAGCAGCTGGACAGGCTTCTCAAGCGAGTAAGGTACACGTATGGCTTCAACACAAATGCTTTCTGCTGAAGGGTTCCCATTAATGCAGTCTTAATAGTATCTGGAGAGAATGGATGGAAGAACCAGACCCCAGAAATGACCTCTTCTTGTTAATGCAGCTTGTAAGTGGCGAGTCGGCATATGAGCATATGGAAGAAACTTTACCACATAAATCAAATACAGAGCAGCAGATAATATCAGAATGAGAATTATGCTAAACAGTTCTAAGTAAATTGACTGTTAAACTAAAAATGAACCACAAACCTCGTCTGAAAATACAGAAGATACACATGCCGACTAATTAATCACATGGTTCTTTATGCTCAGATACTTTGTCGTTGTCTGGATACCAAGCTGCAAAATTGCACATAGCAAAAAAAAGATTACAAAAATGAAAAATGTCTTTCCAACTACAATAAACAAACAGCAAAAGAATCAATAACAATATTTGCAGCAGACTCCTCATCATAATTCTGAAGTAACCGTCATATCTGGAAGCTGCAAGCAGCAGCCAAACAAACAAGGACCCTGTTGTGGAATGGCTAACCCTGGGCGAACTTTTTGTACAGATTCTTTCACTTTTTCTGTCTTGTAAACCGCCTTGGCACCAAATTTTCTGCGGTGTCTTGCTTATTCATTGAGACAACTCATCAAACAGTTAACCTACTAAGATTCATGAAAGTTCAAGAAACAACTTCGGGTTACTGAGACAATTTATCTTCACCTGGAAAAATTCATCACATGAGTACTTACTGAGCAGGGGCTTCTTTGAGCTTCCAACTTAGGGTTGTGATTTGCACAAAATTTAGATAGAAAGATAGATTATGAGAATAAATTGAAAAAATCACAACAACTAAAAATTAGGATATTATACCGTACCTGGATATGGAATCAGCAGAAATCGATTTGATTTGTGAATTGTATATCCTCAAATGGATCTGATTCATGACAGTGAAAACAATGGAGTTGTTTAAGAAGTTAGGGGGTGTGCCGTGTGGGTTTGAGTTATAGGTCAAAGGAACGGGATAAAACCGTGTTTCTACAAATTCTCAGTTTTCATCAAACACAAATCTCTTCAAACTGATCTAATTACTAATTATAGAATAGAATCGATGGAATGAGGACTTAATAATGAATGTGAGTGTGTGAAATCAAAGTGTCAATTGCTTATATATATATATATATGTTCAATTTAATAAACTTGAACACAATCAACTGTTTGATTTGGAATCAAATTGATTAAGAAACTGATGTGATTAGTTGAATTTGATCTAGAACTTGATGGAATTGAACTTACTGAGGGCTAAAAAGTTTGAAGACATAAGCGTCACCGACAGATGCAGAATTCTGATCACATCGAAAGGGAACAAGATGGGTTCTATTAGTTTGGATGAATTTCTTGTGTCGAAGAAAATTGATCCTCAGAAACGAATAAATGGATCACCAGTGGTTTGATATTTCCAAAGAACTTCACACTAGAGAGAAGCTCCGAAAATTGAGGAAAATTTTGAAAAATTTCTGTCAAACCTTTGATCTTAATCTGTTAATCTGTTTACCTAATTCTTTTGATCTTTTTGTTCTTTGATGTTTTGATTACTTTTTGTTAGATGTTTCTTTCTTTTTAAATCGCATTCTTTTCCTTTTATTTTTCAGTTCTTAGTTTTTTTTTAAATGTCTTTCAAGATCATGAAACACTAATCGTTTGATTTGTGGTATTCCTTTGTATGAACAGTAGTGATCCAGTGGTGGTTGGGAGCAGTAGTGCAATTTTTTGATCTAATATCCTAGTCTCGAACAGTGATGTGCAGTCCATCATCAAGTTCCATGGAAAGTTTCACTGGTAGTTGTGGAAGGTGTCTAGTAGTGGTGCTTTTTACCTTATTCTCCTGCTTTGCTATAAACACAGTGATGTCTTACACCCATTTCAATAACTTCAACATCCATCATAACCAAAACCACGAAAATCTTCATATCCACCTTATATTGTACCTGAGTTTCAATGTCAGTCAAAGACACATTAAGGGCAGTAATGGTACTTTCTTTAGCTGGAAGGCGGAATTTAGGGAGTTTCAAAATTTTAAAAACCATTTACCTATATTACATTATTTACCTAAATTACATTGGTATAAATATCCAAAAAATATCAAGGTATTTACTATAATGAAGCAACAAAATAATAGTAATATGGGAAAGTTTTTGGGTTGTAAAGGAAACCCTAATACTATATTAACTAATGTTCATCTTCCCTGGAATCTCATTCACCAACACTGCGCCAGGTTTTCCATTGAGACAAAGATGACTGAACTTTCCCAAATCCAGCTTGCTGCCATGGCTAAAAGGTTGAGAGAAACATCACTAATGGGCGAGACCTCTAGAGGTACTTTGGTCTCTAGTGAAGAGATCAATAAAGCTGCAGACAAATGGAGTAACTCACTGATTGGGAAAATCGTCGATCCTGATGATGTGTCCAATGAAGTTTTTCAAAGGGAGGTGAATATTGTCTGAAGAAAGTATAGAAAAATGGGAGTGCACACCATGGGAAGAAACTTATTTGTATTCCAGTTCAAGTGCAAAGAAGATCATGATGAAGTTAAAAAAAATGATCCGTGGATTTTGAACAAAGCCCTGGTAGTCTTACGTGACTATGACTCTAGGATTGAACTGCAGGAATATGATTTCAACTATCAAGCTTTTTCGGTCTTGTTCAGAGGTCTTAACTTGGAGCATATTGATGCTGGAATCATTGACAAGCTTTGTGCAGATATTGGTAGAGTAATACCAAATGAAGATAATAAAAATTTCACTGTCAAAGGGAGAGTGGTGAAGGCAAAAGTTGAAGTTGACCTGAGAAAGCAACTGAAAAGAAGAAACTGGCTCTTAACCGCTGCTGGACAAAAGGTGTGGATCAAATATCATTTTGAAAAACAGCCAAGAAACATCTGTCCCCATTTTTATGTGCTGGACCATGATGCTGGAAAGTGTGAAGAAATCGCATTTCATCTGTGGATATTTAGAATGCCAGAAGGGGAATTCCAAAATCTGTGTGATGCCAATGCACACAAAGTTGAAGCAATGCTAGAAGAAGCTGCTGGAGCAAGTTCGGGTGCTGGGCCTGAAGTATATGAAGATGATGGGCTTGACCCAAAGAGAACTAAAAGGTTGAGAGATGATGGTGTCGAAGATAATATCATTCTCATTGAGCAAAATTCCCAATTCACAAATCCCTTGTTCAGAGAAAACCAAAGTCAAGAATTTCTAGGTCAAAAAATGGGTATAGAAGTTCCGGTTGAGAATCAATCCACAACTACTGGTGATCAAGACATGAGGATGATGGACTCTGAGATGGATGGATGGGAACAAATTGAACCAAATATGTGTCTCCCTGCTGCTGAGATTCAAAGGAATACTGCAAATCAGGTTTCAATCCTTAACTTTCACAACTTTTATGTTTTAATTAATCCTTACAATTTGATTGAAGTGTTTTGGCTTATTAGTAGGGATAATATTGACTGCCTTCTGAACAATTTAGGAACCAATAAGGTTATCAAAAATTTATTTCTTAGAGATACTATTAAGGTTTCAATTTCTGTTTATTATAAGATGATAATTCTTTCTTGGAACGTTCATGGTTTTGGAAATAAGTATACTAGACAACACTTAGGTGAACTAATTAGAGCTAATGACCCTGACATTATTTTCTTGTGTGAAACCAAAACTATGAATGTGAAAATGGAAAAATGGACTTATTCTTATAATTACATGAATTATCTGTATTTCAACCCAATAGGTGCTTCAGGTTGTCTTTTTATGCTTTGGAAAGATGGGATTCATATAGATTTAGTGGACATGAATTTAAATTTCATTTCTGTTCTAGTGAATATGGATTCTAGAAGTGGTTTTACCCTTTTAAACTGCATGTATGGTGCTCTTGATGACCAAAATTGGGATAGGCAATGGAATTATCTTGACTCCTTAGCTGCTAGATACAATTTCCCATGGATAATTATAGGTGATCTGAACTTTATAATCAGACAGGAAGAAAAGGTTGGTGGCAACCAAATTTCCCAAAGACATCTTGATGATGTCAAAAATCATCTAGAGCATTTAGGTGTTTTTGACCTAAATTTTATAGGTAATCCCTATACTTGGAATAATCATAGAAGTGGGGACTCCATGATTATAGAAAGACTTGATAGGGCTCTTGTGAATGCTCTTTGGTTTGATTTTTTCCCTAATGCTATTGTTTATCATCTGGTTTGTGTAACTAGTGATCATGATCCCATTTTACTTGTTACTTCTAAGGAGGATAATGGCACTAAAAGACCTCTTAGATTTAATAGATGTTGGTTCAGTAATAATACATGTAGAGATGTTATAACTGAAAACTGGAGAACTAGTGAAAATGGTTCCAAAGCCTATAGACATACTAGATGTCTGTCTAATGTTAAAGTGGCCCTAAGACAATGGAATTTAAACTCTTTTGGAAACTTTCAATCTCACATAAATGATATACAAAAACAGTTAGAGAATATTTCTAGCAATATGTTAGATTCTGCTAGTATTGATCTTAAAACTAGTTTAGAGGATTCTCTTAAATATTGGTATAATGTGAGACAAGACTATTACATGCAAAGAGCCAAAGAAAATATTCTGAATTTTGATGATAATAATATTAAATATTTCCATGATAAAGTCAAATTTAGGAAAAAAAGAACACAAATTGACTGTTTGAAAAGTAATATTGGTCTTTGGCTGACTGACAAAAACATGATAGCTAATGAATTAAGGGAACATTTTAGTAAGATGAGTAGAACTACTAATCCCATTTGTGACAGTAATTTACTTGATGTAATAGAGCCATGTATTACCTCTGAGGATAATGAATTTTTAACTCACCCTACCATTGAGGAAGAAATCAAAACCATTGTGTGGCAAATGCAGCCTTGGAATAGTCCAGGACCAGATGGATATCCACCTGGTTTTTACCAACAAATGTGTGATGTTGTTGGTGCTGATACTATAGATATGGTTAAAAGTTTCTTTCACTCTGGTCATCTCTTAAAACAGATGAACCACAATTTTGTGTCTTTAATTCCTAAAAACAGTTCCCCTAAGTCACCTGCAGATTTTAGACCTATTAGCCTAAGTAATGTAAGTTACAAAATAATCTCTAAACTTCTAGCTAATAGACTTAAAATTGTTATGAATAAGTTCATCAGTCCTTATCAAGGTGCTTTTCTTTCTTCTAGACAAATAACAGACAACATAGTTATAGCTCATGAATTAGTTGATACTATGAGGAAGAAAAGAACTAAATCTGGATTAATGGCTCTCAAACTTGATATGTCTAAGTCATTTGATAGGATTGAATGGAAATTTTTGATTGATATTTTGAAAAGACTTGGTTTTCATGATCATTGGTGCAATCTGATTGAACAATGTGTTACTACTGTTTCTACATCCATCTTGTTGAATGGTGCTCCTGGAGATGTTTACTATCCTACAAGGGGTCTTAGACAGGGAGACCCCTTGTCACCTTATTTATTTATTATTTGTATGGATGTGCTCTCTAAAATGTTCATTGATGCTGAGAAAAAAGATCTTATTCAAGGTATTAAGGTAACTACAACTAGCCCCTCTGTTAGTCATTTGTTTTTTGCTGACGATTGTCTTGTGTTCACCAGGGCAAATGTCAAAAATGCTAAGAGCTTAGAGATAATGCTTGAAAGGTTTAGTAAGTACTCTGGCCAAGTTATAAACTTTGATAAGTCTGGGATAGATTTTAGTCCTAAAACAGAGTCTAGAATAAAATCTCAGATTCTTGGTATTCTTAATATTAAAAACTTAGGACTAGCTGACAAGTATTTAGGGGTGTCATTACTCTTGCAAAGGAATAAGATGGTTACTTTTAAACATCTTGAAGATTCTTGTGAAGCTAGACTAGAAACTTGGCAGGGTAAATACGTTAACAAGCCAGGTATAACTGTGTTGATTAAATCTACCCTAGGCACTCTTGCTGCTCATCATCTCTCTGTTTTCCCCATGCCCAAAAAAATGTCAGATAGGCTTGATACTATTCAAAGGAAGTTTTTCTGGAAGAAAAAAGGTTTTGCTAGAGGTTATTATCCTAAGAATTGGGACATTGTGACTAAACCTTTGGAATTAGGGGGATTAAACATAAGGAAAACTGAACACCTCAACACTGCTCTCTTGGCTAAACTAGCTTGGAGGATGTTGCAAGAGCCTGATGCTCTGTGGGTGCAAATTCTTAGGCATAAGTATTTCTTAAACTCTAATCCTCTTCATATTACTGTTTATGGGTCTGTTTCTTGGATATGGAAGGGAATTTGTAGAGGTCTGTCATGTACATGCATAAAATAAGAAGGTGCCCCTTATCATAATCATGGTGGTAGTTAGTCTTTAGTATTAATTGTTGATTAGTAGTTTAATTATAGTTAATTAATAGTTAATGATATATTGTAATAGACGGTTAAGATGTAATTATCTTTGTGGCTTAGTGATCGTTAGATTTAGTTAGGGAAATCTAGTTATAAAGAGTGAGGTTCTATAAAGAAAACCTTAAGCAAATTATAATCAATTGAATCGTTTAATCGATTAGGTTGTGTTCCCTGTGAACTAGAAGGCTTGATCCTTTGGGATTAAGAGAGGTTTATCCTCAAATTGTCTTTCCAAACTTGTCACCATACTTGGGTACATGACAATTGGTATCAGCCAGTCTTGATTCTGATTTCAGTCATGGCCGGAGGTGGAGATAAGATTACCACCGTAAAAGCAGTAGATGTTTAGTTGCAAACTCATTCAGACAAATTATCGATTTTAGAAGAAGTGGTTAAGAACCTCACTATTGATTTCCGATCGTTGTCTGCTGAGATGATTCATGTTAAAGAATCAATTACCACCATCGCCTTGTTCTTTCAACGATTTGGTAGGGATACAACTCACAAGGAGGTACCAGATTCCAATTCGTCCCATGAGGTTTTCAGTGGAGAATTGGTACCTGAATTCATTCAAGCTATTACTCCAATTTGTCTTCCTGATGCTACCTCAGATTCAACTTTGGATTCCGATTCAATTTCTGGATCTAAGATTGAAGACTCTGCTAATTCAATTGTTGATTTCATAGTCTCTCCGACTGAGGAAATCGAATCCATTCCTGCTGTGCTTGATAACGAAGATGATGTTGATTTACTTCATGGTCCAATTGACAGAATGGAAGAGGTAGAGATGCAGTTTTGTGTTAAAATTTTTGAGGAGAATTCTGTTATTTCTGACAACTTGATGGAGTTTTATCTTCTTCACAACAAGTTATTACTTCATATGGATTGTTTTGGTCTCCATTATGATTATACTCGCTCCTTGTTTGATCAAGGTAAGTGTACTATGATCTCATCCTTTACTTGTGAGGAATTAATTCTTCAATTGCTTCTTAGCCTAGGGTATATCTCATATTGGAGGTTTATCAGTTCGATTCCTCTTTCATGTGCTAATTGTATTGAAATTCATGGTGCGAAGAAGCTTTTTGCTCAAATGCCTGAGAGGGGTGGACTTTTGTTATTCATGTTTGCTAGAATACCTATTGAGATTAGATGTGAAAACCTTGCAAGCTCTAAGGATTTCATCGTTATAGACAACATCTTGAATTGTAAGGATTGTGTTACTCTTATTTTTGATTCTACTCGTTCGTTATTTGATAAAGGAAAAGAGATCGAGCTCAGTTTAGGAACTTCTTGTTTTATAACATGTTCTGAAGTTGTTTGTCATACTGCTGTGTGCTTGCAATTATTGGGTGTCTGTTGTAGAACCTCTGTTTCAACGTTGATTCCTGAACATGATTACGGGTCAGCTTCATGGTCTCATTGTGTTTTTAGTACTACTTGGCATATGCTTTATAAGATGCTTCAAATTGATATTGTGCGTCTCAAGAGCCACAATGTTTCTAATGACCTATTTTCCACTGAGAAATCCTTATATAATGGTAGAATATTTGATCGCGGAAAAGAGTTTGGAATCATTAATGGATACACTTATTCTACTAGTGACTATGAGTTCAGTTTGGGTTTCACTGGTTATTGTTTGTTTGTCCTAGATGTTTGTTCAATTGTCAAGGATGGAAACAATGGGAATTTCGTTTCTGAGCTGTTTTTTCGACATGGGTTTCGATCACATTCATTTTTTATGAATTATATATTGCTAGTGTTTATAAATGGTGATCTTGGTGATGTTTATTTGTGGTTTTTTCAAATGCTTCAGATGTGGAGAGCAGTACATTTTCTATTGCGGCTGCAGTATGGTTTATGTGATGAGATTTCAGTTCTTTTGGTAGTCATTCAAATTCATATGGAGAGTTTTGAATGCTTCTCCGAGTTTATTATGTTCATGCTTCACCAGAGATTCTCATATCTGCAACCATGTTGATAGGTGTTGTAAAACACCTAATTTTATATCTAGTATTTATGCTTTCTTTGCTATTTATTTTGTGAAATATGTATCTTATGTGTGAATTTGAGTGATTAAGTGCAATGGAGTCCTTTGGAGAAAAAGAAGGAGAAATTGTCCTTTTGGGGCGAAAAGGAGCACAAAGGAAATTCACATGCGATATGTGGAGCAGGCTAGGAGGCTGCAGCTGGTGGAAGAGCATTCATTTGGAGCATAAAGGGGCAAAGCTGGCATTTCACGAAGAATACTATCTGGAGCCTGGTCATGGTTAAGGGTCGACCAATTGAACAAGAAGCACTAAAGACCGCTGATGTTAAGGGGTGGCTAGCGGTTATAAGGTACCCATTGGAGTGTCTCTTAGCCTATGTATTGGAGTGTCAATAACCACCCAATCATTTCTTACCCTAAAATCAAGAGATTTCTCTCATTCCTACACCACACCAAAAAGAGAGGACACGGAAAGAAAGATTGGTGCGGTTTTTCTTTGAATTTCATAAAGGAGAGATCAACAAAGATAGAAATTACATGGTCATGGTGGTAATGAAAAGTTGTTGCTGCCATTTCTTTATTTTCCTTTGGTTGAACTGATTAGCTGGGATGTTCATGTGAGAATCGAGAAATGAGTGAAGCAGATGCTGTTAAGGTTGAATCAAGCTGAGAATGAAGGAAAGAAAGCTAGGGTTTGAGCAGCTGGACTATAGCTCAGACAAGATGGGTTTTGGTGATTCAAGATTTGAGACTAGGGTTTTGAAGTGAGAAGAAGATGTAAGATCTGGTGGTGAATTGGAAGGAATTGATTCATGATTTTGAGAATGGAAATTGAAGCTAGGGTTCTGAATTTGCTTCTGAGGTTCGGATGGAGATGGTGAATGAGGAGAATTAGAGCCTGGGTTTGTGTTAATTATGAAGTTGGAGGTAATGGTGCTTGCAGATGAGTTGAGTAACTGGTGGTGGCCTGACTGAGATTGATGTGTTGCTGCTGATATGGGGAGACTCAGATGAATCCATGGACTGAGGTTGTAGCTCATTTTAAGATAAACTGTGATGGAGAGTAGCAGGTGGTATGAGGATGAACTGGCTCTGGTGGTGAATGCATTGTTGCAGCAGCAAAGGACAGGGACTGAGCTTGTGGTGGTACTGTGGATTATGAGGTGACCTAATTGATGTTTGTGGTTGAGATGTGCGTCACATGATGGAGAAGTTGAGGTGATGTTGTGGAAGCTCAACTGGAGGAATTGGTGATGATTTCAGGTGGCTAAGAGGAGCTGGGATGAATTCTGGCATCAGTTGAGAATGAGTCTGTGTGGTGATGCCACTGGGAGTTGCAGCTGCAGATATTGGTGCTGAAATGAACAAGAAAATAGCAGGTTGCAGGTGAACTGAGTAACAGGGCAACATGGGTAAATGGTTGGTTAGAAAAAATGAAGTTACAGCTGATTGCAAGAGTTGAAGTTGATGCTGTTCAAGACTGGAGTTGGTGGTGGTGTTGCAGGTAAGATTTGAAGATGGCAGTCGAATGAATGTCTAAGCTGCAATTGCAGGGTCAAGAAGACATTGTTCGCAGGGCATTGCAGTAGAAGATGGAATTTTTTTGAATATAAAGACTGGAGTTGAGGGTAAATTTAAGTGAATGCTCAGGGCAGCTACAAACTACAAGCTCAGATTGCAGCTGTGATGGCTTAAGTCATGGTAGTGCATACTAAGAGCTATTGTAGGTGATGTTATTTTGAAATGGTGAAGCTATTGGTTAGCTGAATATTGGTGGTGCTAAGCTTAGAGGAGAGCAACTGAGCTGAGCAGATTATGGAGATTGAGGTATAGTATGAGGTTATGTTGCTGCTGTAATGGACAGTTAGTGCTGATTGCAAGTGGGTTGAGAAATGGGTACTGAGGTTAAAATGAGTAGATGAACATGCAGTTCTGGTGGTGTGAATATGGAATGATATAACAGTGGAGTACTGGGTTGTGGATTGGTTTCGAGTCTGGTGTCGATATAGTTGTTGCAGCAGCGAGTTGCAAATGGTACTGAAATGGACAGGCAGGGAAGTAAGGGTTACGATGTAATGGTAGAAGTTGGAAGGAATGCAACAAGAGATTTGGT
>JAJJWX010002872.1:0-42815 GCA_023529315.1 Papaver bracteatum
GAAATAATGCCTTGAGGATACAATGAAAGCCTACAGCAGAAGTTGGATTCAAGGTTTGCACCCTTGACCAACCAAGAACACATGAGAGAGATTTCTGATGATGCTTTAGATGGAGAGAAAGCAGGTTGAATTCATTCTCAAGAATGGGAGAATTCCTTCACTACTTATAGGGTTATTCATGCCTATTGGAGATGCCTCTTCACTTCCAAAAGACACATAAGGTGTCTGTTGGGAATGGTTGTGTCCTTTATGAACCATCACACCTATTAGAGGTGTCCCTTCATCTCCAACTAACATCCATTGTGTTTATCCAACACAGAACACTTCCCCATCATAGTGACAAACCAAAAACGAAAACAGTTTTATTTTCTAAGTTATTGAAAATATCCAACAATCTCCCCTATTTTCAAAAACCAAAAACATAAAATAAAATAAAACTTATAAAGCGGATGTGTTGCATCACTCAAGTGATTGCCTACGTGCCGAGTGGGATCAAGCCAACGTAGTTCAAGCACAATTGGGACTAAGCATCATCGTTGAAATCAATACATAAATGATAGGTACCTTCGGGTTTGAACCTTCACTTAGTGTAAGAAACTCAAAGCCTTATCGAGATTCTATGGTGAAACTAGTCTTGAACCAAGTATCCCTTATGATAAAGCGAGTCTCCACACATATTGATTCCATAAATCATGTGTTACGTAGCCAAGCACTATAAAGGCCTTGTGCTTATATCCTTATTCATGAGTCTTCTTTAGAGAACGGTCTTCTTCTCTTAGAAACGGCCCACATTTCCATACTCATATAGGTAAGTCTCGAAGGTGTTTCTGCGAGACACCTTTTACTAATCACGAGACTCATTAAGGATTTACATCCATCTATTTTCTTGCAGAAAAACCAGCACTAA
This sequence comes from Papaver bracteatum, assembly GCA_023529315.1. Taxonomy (NCBI): domain Eukaryota; kingdom Viridiplantae; phylum Streptophyta; class Magnoliopsida; order Ranunculales; family Papaveraceae; genus Papaver; species Papaver bracteatum. Next base: position 908 of record JAJJWX010002872.1, read on the forward strand.
CTTGAAATGGGAAGTTTTATGTTAGTGCTCCATAATCTCGACCATAACTTGTTGGTACCACATTGAACCTTGTTTATCTTTTTCAAAACATAGGTTGGGTTTATACTATGGGAGATCAACCTTCCTTCAGAGACCTTAGTCCCATTTCTATATACTTCATTGAAATTAATTCCTTTGGGAGACTCTTCATAAGTAGGTCTACCAAGCTTTTCTCCGTTTCAATGGTTAGCTGCAATTACTCCTTTCTTGAGTAATTGACTTACAGTTCCTTGTCTAAGACTTGTATGTCTTGACTTTTCATTATAAGTCTTGTTAAAGGCGTTATAGATCATATCTGATTCACAATTAATCAAGACCTCTACGAGATGGCTTCTTCCAAAATAGGATCTCTACAAGTTAGGTTTTAAGCCATTTCTTCTCATTAATTGCATCTACTAATGCAATCAATTACGAAAACATTACTAAAAATGTTCCTCTTTGATTTTACAAAATAATTGTAACTTCTCTAGTGATCCTAATTAACATTTACGGTTAATTCACAAGAAGTCATTATAGACTTGCATACACTAGAGGCATAGAAAATTTGTAGGCAACTTATATATTTGCTATCTCAACAAATATAATACCTTGATGAGTAACTCTTTTACTCATGCCCAATCCTCTACAAATTCATACCCAAAAACATAGACAATGTCTATTTAACATTCTACATTATGTAATGCAAATGTTCATAATTTATGCATCGATAATATCGTAACACCTCATCGTTGGATATTTGGTCGTGCTCGATCTTCCAATATGTTACATATTGACCGGTATTCCATTTTCCCTTCGATGTCATTTAAGACACGCCAATTTCCAAATTTGGAACCTATAATTCTTATCGTAAGAATTATGTTCATGCCATACCATTGTTGTCTCAACAATTATAGCGATTTTGGTTTTAAAATAATCCACCAACTAGAAAAATTTTATACGACATTTTCGTATAAATTCTCCCTATTTCATGATAATTCTCAAATGCCAAAATGCAACTCAATATCATGAAATACCATTTGTATCAAACATGTACCCCATAATTTCTAAATAGAAATTAAAACCTCAAATCCAATATGCTGATGCAGATACCATCATTATGGATCTGGCTTTCCTTTGCAAACATTCTAAACAAAGCCTCATTCAAGCGCCACATGCGGGTAAATTGAGCAGTCAATTTAAACCACGTACATCAACAGTTATGCACCCTTAAAGGATTAGAACTTCTAATACATTTATTAGATATCTCATGCTATCATAAAAAAAAAATATATATATATATGGCATTACTAACCCAATCAAGAGGACTAAGCATTCTTGGAAAACCAATCATGTCACGAGATGAATATGTGGATGTAAAAATCACGATTGCAAATTTATGATATGCTTCTGAACATATGAGCATTAACAAAGGCTAGGCGATAATATGCATGATTGTGATTATAATGGCTCATCCATAACATACACATCAGTAACTATTTCTGAAAGCAGAGATACTAAGGATGTATTAGTCTTTAAGATTGTTGGAAATATTATACTTATCGATTTCATGGAAGTTTCCCTTGACCACAACCCTTGAGAGTTTATGCGCGCAATGATTGAATCAAATTCCCATAAACAACATCATGTTCCAGAACACGGTTTCCACTATAAATTTGAAGCTTGTTTTCCAACTTCCCTTATTCTCGTTTCCTCATGTCTTATCTAGAATTTAATCGTCTAAACACATTGGAAATTTTGGGTATAAAGCAGAGGATGATAACACTAAAAGAAATTGTTGTTGTACTCAAAAGCTTTCAAGACTCGGGTGATTTCTTTTAGACGATTATTTCTACCCTCCCAATATAAATTGGCGATTACAGCAATTATCGCGAAATAATGCCTTGAGGATACTAATGAAAGCCCTACAGGAAGTTGGATTCAAGGTTTGCACCCCTTGACCCAACCAAGAACACATGAGAGAGATTTACGATGATGCTTTAGATGGAGAGAAAACAGGTTGAATTCATTCTCAAGAATGGGAGAATTCCTTCACTACTTATAGGGTTATTCATGCCATGTGCAAGTTACTACAAAAGGAGGTACCTTTTTACTTCAACAAGGAATGCAAGGATGCTTTTGACAAATTTAAGGAAATGTTGACAAGTGCGCCGATTATCAAGTCACCGGATTGGAATCTTCCATTTGAACTAATGTGTGATGCTAGTGATTATGCGGTTGGAGCCGTTTTGGGTCAAAGAGTGGACAAGTTGTCCCATCAATTAACTATGACACAGTTGTATTTGTGGAGGACACAAAGTGTGGTCGGGATGAGTTGTGGAAACACAATTAAGGCTCAGGATGAATTTTGAGTTCATCCACCGTTCCTCTTACCTTTTAAAAGAAATCTTAATGGCTCCTTTGAGTGGAATCCGTATTCAATTAAAGTTGGAAACTGCCGGCGATACAAATTTCTCACATGTGTTGCAGCTTCCACTTTTTTCTCCCTATTTCCCTGCGTGTCTTTCATATGAGTAGTTTTTAAAACTACCCAAACTAACCTATTCCTTCAATAAGTATCACTCTTTCATTGATCATCGAAACCGTTTCACAAATCTCCCTCTGGCTCTCTGTCATGGTGTTCATTAATTAAGGAATCTAATGAATTTAACATCTTTTTGGTTTCTCAATTGCAAGATGTCATGGTCAAGGGTGAAAACATCCAATTTTTCTTCGTGACTATTACATCATTATTTTGTTCTGCAGGGTCAAGTTTCAACCAAAAATCGTAAGGTGACTTTGGTAAAATGTTTCTCTTCGTTGTTCACTGTAAATTTGAATGGTACATCTTCTTATTCCATAGTTGGTGACGTCGGGCTGGAGTTGGGCGAGTCCTCCTTCCGTTTTTTTTTTTGTGAGTTTCATCACTCCCTAATTAATATTATTTTTGTATGTGGATGTTATTTCATTTTGAATTTTGTATCATTAGATTGAGAGTATATCTAACAAGTTTCTCATCCTACGTAATTAATGGTTTTTAGAAACTTTATGTGCGATTCATTGGTGTTCATTAATCAAGGAATCTAATGAATTTAACACCTTTTTGGTTTTTCAATTGCAGGATGTCATGGTCAATGGTGAAAACATCTGCGTTACTATTACATCAAGGTATCTCAGTTCTCACTGATTATTGAGTGTGCTGTCAGTTCTATAATACACATTTACTTTTTCAATTGTTTATTTTATCGTAGACGGTTGAAAAATTAAGTAGATGTCGTAGATTTCTTCAAATGGTGGCTTTCATCGCAGTAATTCTGTTGAACAACAAAAATATATTTCCTTTGGCTATTCTGATTCGTTGTTCATTGGGCATTGGTTGTTCCTGTTGAAATTAATCTAAAGAATATTTTTCATCTTCATTTGCTCAAGTCTTAAGGTTTGTGTTGTCGCTGACAGTTTTGGAATATGCAAAGATAATCGTGAATGTAACTATGTAAATGGTGGAGGCGACTTAAATTTCCTGCTTACATTTGTGCGGTTTATTTCTTTCATCGTCTTTTACTCAACATATTTTGGAAATCTGTGGAAATTGAAGAAACTTGATCTAAATTCATAAATATTAGTCACATTTGAGTTTTCTTTGGTCATAAGAAATGTATTGTATCTTCACTATTTCATTGATCAAATATAAGTTCCATTTACTGATTGGGTCGTTCATTTCCCATTTTTAAAATCATTGGCAGACTGGCGAGTTGGGGTGTATGTTTAAGCGACAATAAAGTAGGCAAAATAATTTTTTTAGGGATCGACATTGAAATGAATTTAGATATTAATGGTTTATGTTTATGTTAAGCTAGGGCTCTAATTCTTCAGCAATATCAACTGTACGTGTTTATGTTGAAAACTAGTTGGAATTTGTAAACCAGTAATTAGCATAATAAAATGTTTCTTTTGTTAATCTTATGGAGTTGCATTTTATTGTATCTTCACTATTTCATAATAATGGTAAATGTAACTATGTAAATGGTGGAGGCGGATTAAATTTCCTGCTTACATTTGTGCGCTTTATTTCTTTCATAGTTTTCTACTAGACATATTATGGAAGTCTGTGGAAATGCAGAAATTTGATCTAAATTCATAAATGTCAGTCACATTTGAGTTTTTTTTTGGTCATAAGCATCGTATTGTATATGCACTATTTCATTGATCAAATATAAGTTTCATTTACTCACTGGGTCGTTCATTTCCCAATTTTCAAATCATTGGTAGAAGGGATAACTGGCAGAGTTGGGGTGTATGTTTTCACTGCATCTCAAGTATATGTTCAGTATTCATGTATTATGTACACATTGTTCCACTTTTCTTTCTCAATATTAAGGCTTTGATAGACATTTACTTTGTTTCTATATAGGAGTAGACAACTGTAAAAGAAATGGACGGTTCCTTCAAATAAAAGAATGTGTCCGACACCCAACACAATGAACATATGGCATGAAAGTTACATATACAAAGGGCATGACCACATTACCTAATGCTTGACAAAATTGGAAATAGCGAGATTTACTTAGAATCCAGAGATTAGTTTTTATGTGCTTTGATTTAATGGGAACGTTTTATTTTAACAATCATTCACTTTCTTTTCTTATGTTAGTTGTTACTGTGATAGCTAGAGGGAAGAAACAAGTTACTTGGATTTTATTTTGTTAATTACTATTCTCCATCACTATTAATTTGTTTTTTGCGAATTAACGACTGGATGTTGTTCATTGGTTTCTAAGGATTCGGACATGCCAAAAGTGTGGCCAAACCATGAAGTCCATCGTGCCAAAGGCGCACGAGAGGTTGAGACCAAGCCGAAGGCCTGGTTGATACCCTAGTGTTATCTATTATGCATCTAGGACCCTTAATGATGCACAAATCAACTATTCTACCACGGAAAAGGAGTTATTGGCTATTGTTTTTGCATTAGAAAAGTTTCGCTCATACTTGGTGGACACAAAGGTTATTGTGTATTCCGATCATGCGGCACTTAAATACTTACTAAAAAAGAAAGAAGCTAAGCCAAGACTAATCTGGTGGATCCTATTACTACAAGAGTTCGACATAGAAATTCGAGATAAGAAAGGTATGGAGAATACCGTTGTGTATCATCTTAGTAGACTTTTCATGTCTCTCGAAGAACTTCCATTACAAGACCGCTTTCCGGACGAACAACTTTTCTCCTTGGAAGAATCAACACCTTGGTATGCGGATATAGTGAACTACTTGGTGACAAGGAAGGTACCTAGTACAATGTCCAACTTCCAAAAGATGAAACTTAAGAAGATAGCGAAGCAATATGTGTGGGATGAACCATACTTATGGAAATATGGCGTTGATCAAATAATACGAAGGTGCGTACCTAACTCCGAATTTCAATCTATTCTCTCCTTTTGTCATACTTTTGCTTGTGGTGGGCATTTTGGTTCTAAGCGTACCTCTCTCAAAGTTCTTGAAAGTGGATTTTATTGTCCCACCTTGTTTGAAGATTCATATGTTTTTTGTAAATCGTGTGATAGATGTCAAAGAACGGGCAATCTAGGTGCTCGAAATAAAATGCCACTCTCACCAATTCTCGCTGTAGAGATTTTTGATGTGTGGGGAATCGATTTTATGGGCCCTTTTGTCAATTCGAATGTAAATTTTTATATACTTCTTGCCGTAGATTATGTTTCGAAATGGGTGGAGGCTAGAGCCACCAAAACTAATGATTCTCAAGTTGTTTGTGATTTTGTAATAGAAAGCATATTCACTAGGCACGGTACACCAAGAGTGGTGATAAGCGATGGAGGCTCATATTTCAAGAAGTATTTTCACGCTCTCCTCAAGAAGTACAACATAACACACAAGATTGGTACGCCTTATCATCCACAAACTAGTGGACAAGCAGAAATTTCAAACCCTGAGATCAAGTCCATTCTTGAGAAAACGGTGAATACCACAAGGAAAGATTGGAGCTTTAAGCTCAATGATGCACTTTGGGCGTATAGAATGGCGTACAAGACACCAATTTGTATGTCTCCATATAGATTGGTTTATGGCAAAGCTTGTCATCTTCCGGTTGAACTTGAACATAAGGCTTATTGGGCGATAAAGAAATTCAACATGGAGTATGATGAAGCGGGGAAAAAAAGAAAGTTACAACTAAATGAGCTAGAGGAGATACGTAATGATGCTTACGAGAGTGCCCGGATTTACAAGGAAAAGACCAAGATTTTTCATGACAAGATGATTTCTCGGAAAAGTTTTGTTGTGGGGAAAAAAGTTATTTTATTTAATACTCATTTACGTTTATTTCCGGGTAAGATTAAGTCCCATTGGGTGGGACCATTTATTGTTACTAATGTTTATGATCATGGTGCAGTTGAAATTGTTAGTGAAAAAAAAGGACAACCCTTGAAAGTCAACGGCCATAGGTTGAAGCCATATTATGAAAACTTTCCAACGGAGCATGTGGACGTGATTGGACTTCGAGATGTTCTCCTCTAGAGGAGTAATGTGAAGCAAGAGCTATGTCGGGCCATCGACTTTAAAACAAGCGCTAAGTGGGAGGCAACCCACCGGTTTTGTATCTCTTATCCTTTTGTTTTTTTTTGTTTTTTTTGTTTTGTTTGTTTATTTTTCTTGTTCCATATCATATTAGGATTTCCCACCTTGACTTTGCTAGGAGGATTCAATTACATTAAGGACAATGTAAGGTTTAAGTGTGGGGGAGTGGTTAATCATATATTTTTGCATAAAAAAAAAAATTTGCATAAAACTTTAAACTTTTAGAGATTTTAGAGTACTAGCATGCTTCTAGGTATGATTACATAGAGAATTCTGACCGACATAATTGAACTGGGAAATGTTAGGGAACTAAGATCGATTTCTTGCTTGTTAGAGTGTTAAATAATGGATTTAATCATGCCAGTGATGCTAATTTGGTGCAGGGAGAAGTGCGTTATTAGAGTTGCTGATCAATCATTAGTGGAGACTACCCATTTTCATATAAACCAAGGCACCGACTAGAAATTCTTCCTTTACTAAAGAGCTTCTTTTGAGTGTGTGTCACCGTACGTTAATTCCGGGTAGAATGGCGAGCTACCCAATTTCACACCAATTTCAGCACTATTTTTGATCTCTTGAGTGCTAATTTTTGTCAATCATGAGGGTGACGTCTATAGATGAAAGCCTCCTTATTGTAGTTCGATTTGAAGTTAGCACCATTCTCTCAACAACGGGTCCATAAAAACACCACAATCATCAACAACAAGGGAGCGACATCAAAATCTACAAGAAAAGGTTCAAGGTTTGCAAGCAACAATGGAACAAGAAAAAGAGCAAATTTTTATTCAAGTAAAACAACATACAATGAGCATAATTATATATCCAAGTATGAAGACTAATTTACAAGAGCGAAGAAAAGCAAAAGGTGAGAATTATTGAAGTTTATGATTTCAAGACGATACAAGTTGTGAAGAATCAAGCGGTAAAGTAATTTTCCACGGCCATGGTTTATTTTATTTTTCACTTATTGAATAATCCATGGGGAAGGAAAATCTATAATGAAGTTTCAAGCGACATGGATTTTAAGGAAAAAGGTTACAAATTGTCAAGGATTTATGAAATTCGAAAGTTTATCATCAATAGTTGAAGCCGAAGACCAAGAAGATGAATACAAAGAGCGGAAGATGTTTTTATTGGATTCCGTGAGAGTGGTGTTATCATAATTGGCAATCGGATATGAATGTAAGTAAGTAATCTCATCCTCGATATAAGCGGTTGATTTCCTTTCTTGGAGATCGTTATAAAAATGGTTTTTCAAAATGTTAAAAGATGTGGGTTTTTCAAAATTTCCGAAGTTATACTTCCTACCATTCAATATGTTGCAGGAATTCTCTCTTCATTCCTACCTGCACACATGTGAGACCGATAAAAAAGCCGTCTTTTTGAGTGCAATTATCATAAAACCCTTTTTGGTGAGGCATAAGTCGAGGCGAAATGCTTATTGATCGTTTCTCAAACACGTGTTCTCTCATTATGGTGTGGTTATTTCTCACTCAACATTTAAGAATGAGAATATGTTCTTTAGTATTTATAACTTCTTATTACTAGCATGCAGAAACTCTATGTCCTCATAACTCTTTGGATGCTTGGGACGCTAGAAAGCTTTGAAGTTATAAGTTTTAGTTTGATTTGCTCGAGGACTAGCAAAGTCTAAGTGTGGGGGAATTTCATAGGTGTAGAATACACCTAATTTACTATCTAAGAGTTTATGCTTTCTTTGCTATTTTTCCTATAAATTATGTATTTTAGGAGTGTTTTTGAGCTATTAGGTACTCTCGAGTCGCACGGACCATAATAAGGAGAAATCACCAAAATTGAGCAAAAAGGGCAAATCTGTCATTTCAGGGGAGAACACTATCTGGATACCAGATAATGTTAAGGGGAAACTCTAATTGGAAGAGTACTAAAAAAAGGCCAGCTGAGGTTAAGGGACGGCCAACTTGGTTAGCCCCTATCAGATGACAACCTATTATTAAGCACCCCACACTGGGGTGGTCTTATCCCTGGGGTTTAAACATCCACCCCAATGATTAACCTAAACCTAAAATTAATAGAACTGTTTTCTCGTTTTTCTTTCTTCCACCTGAAAGAAAACAGCGGATGCTATTTTACAGAAACCAAATCACGAAACCGAAAATGGAGAGTTAATGGTCGCTGTTGGTGATAATACAGGGTGAAGCTCATATGGTGATGTACTAAAAAACCCGAGAGAAATTATCTTTCTCTTTGAGCTGAAACAGATCTAATCAGAGAGGGGTTCATTGGAAATGGGTACTGGATTTTTTATTTCAAAGCAGATGATGAAATTTAATATGGTGACTGTTATGGGTTCAACTTATCGTCGAGAAGGAGGAAGATGTTGTTGTTCAAATCAGAGATGCTAAGAAGAAATTGGGTTTGTGGTGGTGTTCTTGAAGTTGCCGCTATTGATTGGAGAAGATGGGTTTGTGGTAATGCCGAAATTGAGCTCAAATTCAGGGTTCTATGAGAACTAGGGTTGATAAATTATTGGGTTTTGAATGGTGATTGTATAGATGGGAGAATCGTTTGTTGTTGGTAGCTGAGACGAAGAGGAAGATGGGTTTTTGGTTAGGGTTTCGTGCTGCTGATTCTGGAATGGGGTGTGATTGAAACAGATTGAAGCTATGAACAACTGGGTTGTTGTTGGAATGAGAAAGCAACACTGATGATATGAAATTATAGATGTATGCTTAGGCTTGCCGCAGGTGAAGTAAATGGCCTGAAAATATGGCCGGAAATGTCCTGTAATCTGCCGAAACTCGGACGATTTCCCCCTCCGGCGAGTCGACTCGGTGCTGGTGATGACCGTTCCAGATAGATCTTGACGATCGATCCAGCTCAGTGACTCAGACCACTTAGCTGACTCAGCATGACTAAGAAGCTAACTCGCCATCTGACTTTGACCTTTGACTGACGGTTGACCTCTTTGACTGTTAGTCCTAACGTTGGACTGACGGAATATTCCGTCGACGGAGAGAATTTCCAGGTGGCCGGCAGTGACAAATTCCGGCCTATTTCCGGCCAAAAACCCAGTCTTCCGGTGAGCAAAAATGCAGAATTTTGTATGGACTTCTCTCATGTGTGTGACGACTTAGAATTGGGAATTGGATGAAATCTTTGAAAGTTTTGGAGAATTGGACTAGAAATTGGAATATGGCTCAATTTGGGAAAATGGTGTTCTTATGGAATGTGGATTCTTTTCCTACAAAGATATGGAGAGTATTGAAGCCTATAAATAAAGGAGTTCTCTACAACTTTTACGCACACATCTACTTTGGAGAAGGAGTTAAAGTGCACAAGGATTGGAGGAAGGAGCAACCATCATCTTTTCAATAAGTTTTTCTTTCTTCCTTAATTATTATTATTATTGTGTGAACTCCAAATTATGAGTAGCTAATTTTCTTATTGATTGAGGATGAATTCCTAGTTATTAACATATGGTTTGAGTTTTGTTTCAATTCTAATTTGTAGTTTTTCATATGATTATCGTTTGTTTTTACTAATATTAATGTTTATGATTGATTGATAGATTATTTAGAGTGCACGCTAAATTGATTTGTTAATTTGATCTAAATCTAGTGAAAGTTAGGGAATACGTAATAGTTTCTTGACTCTTTACACAAGTAGAAAACACAAGACCTTACAGAGGGATTCCGTGGAGCAATTGTGTGTGAAAACAATGCTAGAAAGTGTACCAAGCGAACCGAGTCTAACTACTAGTACTAAACCTAAGTTCATAAATCTTAATGCGTTCGGGGAATTACATCTTGTAAGCGTACCTCAAGGTGGTTATTTTGAATAGAATCTGATAACTAAGCGGACTTGTTACTCGGTGAAATAAGGAATTTTGGGTTTAGCTAAGCGAACCTCCTATCCTACGGTTGGTGATAATCTATGACTAATAAAAAGTGGAAAAGAACATAACTTTAATCATTGTTTTGCAGCGAAGAAGGATTCCTTGATCTATTATCTCTTATTGAATTCAACTTACACTTTTAATTACTTTGTTTATTTCTTTTGCTTTTAAAATCTTGAACCAATACCCCCCTTTTGTGACATTATAAGACAACTATAATCACTTGCTCCTCATGGGATCGATCTTGACTTCCCTATATTAATTATTAATTAGGTAGTAAAGTATTAATTAATTTGTTGTGGTTACGACACGCAAACACAAAGTTACTCTAGCTTACCAAAGATACAGCTGAATAGGTACTAGGATCGGTTCCCCACATATATTTGGTATCTAACTTTTATGTAATGCACATGTCCATATGATCGGTTCCCCCTTCCAAAAAATGTGTTGCACATGTTCATAGGATCGGTTCCCCTTTCTTCCATAAACCTTGTTGCACCTCATACAAGGATCGATTCCCATTGTGATGCACTGCACCTCTTACTAGGATCAGTTCCCCTTCTCCCAGTAATAAGTTCAGACACTCACAACCCGATTATACCCCAGGTGATTACTTAAGATCGGTTTCACTAATAAAAGTCATTCCAATACATAAGTCAGGCCTTATATGAATAGTTTTACCAAGAACACAAAAAATTCATGAGCAGTTATACTAATCACACATATTGGTCATTCATAAGATATGCAATGAAGAACAACCCCAATAATCCCTGGAGATTTCCTTTTCGGTTCACAACACATATAATGAACTTACTTCATTAAAACACATGAAAAAATATTGTTCCTAGGATGAAATCCTCACCCCATACCCATACATAATTTCAATAGCATTCATACGATTATGTCGATGTCTTATATACAAAGTTTAATGGTTAAGCAAGAAACTTCATATTGTATTCCTTGATACTATGTCTATCGATCTTGAGTGTTCATGTTTCGCAGTTTTATGTTTTCAATATGCACTACTTGAAAGATACGTTAGGGAATGAAACAGTTCAAGTCAAATATCACTAACCTCAAGTGGAAGGATGATGTTGTCGTTGTAGCTCCGTAATTCTTCAAGTCTTCACAATACTTGTAATTTCTCACCCTAATACTTTCATGCTAACCTATACGAAGTTGAATCTAGTACATTTAAATCAAGCGACTCTTAAATGTTTTGGTTCACTAAAATATGACAACCAAACTTTACATACAAAGGCTTGGTGGGTTCAACCGAGCAATGTTCTAACACTGGTGGTTTGAAGCTTTACAATGTTCTTTATGTACCTCAAATAATGTTTAACTTGATCTCGGTCACACTTATGATCAATGAGTTAGCTTGTGTTGTGCAATGTACTAAAAATTTATGTCTTATACAGGACCGGTTGACGAGGAAGGTCAATGGAGTGGGTGAGATACAAGGTGGACTATATCTGTTTCGTGGTGTACCTTTAGTTAAAGTGCTTGCAGTTCGTGGAGATTCGTACGAGCTATGGCATCAAAGAATGAGACATCCGACATAGAAAGTATTACACAAGATACCAACTGTGAGTAGGTTAGTTAGGAAGAATATAAGGCTTGTGATATTTTTCCACGAGCAAAACATCGTCGAAATAGTTTTCCTAATAGTCAAAATAAAGCTAACTGCATATTTGAGTTAGTTCATTTGGATTTATGGGGGCCTTACAAGACACCTTCGTCTTGTGGAGCTCATTATTGTTTTCACAATAATTGATGATTTTTCAAGAGTTCTGTGGATTTATTTGATTAATAATAAAACTGAAGTTGAATTGGTATTTCTTAACTTTATTGCTCTTATTAAACGTCGGTTTAACAAGGAAATCATAAATGTTTGAGGTGACAATGATCAGAATTTAATACTTTGTGTGGCTATTTTAAGACTAATATAATAATATTTGAGACGTCTTGTGTTGGTACACCCCAACAAAATGGGAGAGTTGAGAGAAAACATCAACATATAATTAATGTTGCAAGAGGTTTGAGATTTCAAGCTAATTTACCAATACAATTCTGGGGGGTGTATTGACTGCAACATACTTGATTAATCGAACACCAACACCTATACTCAATAACAAGACTCCATATGAAATTAAGTTTGGAAAGTTACCTCCATATGATCAGTTGAAAGTGTTTGGATGTTTGTGTTATGTGAATAATCAGAATAGTAAAGGAGATAAATTTGCAAGCCGAAGAAGACGGTGTGTATTTCTTGGTTATCCATTTGGTAAAAAGGCGTGGCAAGTATATGACTTAGACACCAAACAATTTTTGGTGTCAAGAGATGTAGATTTTTACGAACACAATTTCCATATATGACAATCAATGTTGAACAGTCAACTAATAATGTTCCATCAAGTATGGAAACATGTTGGAGTGATGATGAGGATAGAGAAGAAGTACAGTTTTCTAGAGAAGTTATTGAAACTCAGCATCCTGAGATGCATAAACAACAAAGAAGTGATGAAGTACAGCTTTGTATTGAAATAGAGATATTAGAACTCTTTGATATACTTTATTAAGATTGAGTCTGGTTGATTCTCTTGAAAGTATATTGGAGTTAGTCCATACAGATTGTTAATCGAAATATTGGGTGTGGTTGTTAGACCCCCGCATTTTGAATACTTCATCCAAACCTCATCTGAAGTTATGGTAGATAATAATAGCGGTGAGATTGGTAAAGGAAAACGTCCCAAATTCCTTCTAGCATACTCAAGAGCTTTGTGACACATATAGTACATGAGAATAGTCCACCTTCCACTCAACCTACACAATCATCATCCTCAGGTACGCCTTATCCTTTGACATATTATGTTAGTTGTGATCGTTTTTCCGCGGTGCATAGAAAATATCTTGCAGCTATAACAGATGTAAATGAGCCCAAGAAATTCAAAGAATATATGAAGCATCCAGGTTGGCGAAAAGCCATGGCTGAAGAAATAAGTGCTCTTGAGGAACAAGGAACATGGGAATTGGAGGAATTACCACCTTGTATGAAGGCATTAGGAAGTAAATGTATTTATACAGAAAAGTTTGATGAAAATGGGAATTTAATACATCTAAAAGCAAAATTTGTGATATTTGGGAATCATCAAGTTGAAGGATTGGATTATAATGAAACATTTGTGCCAGAGGAAAAGATGACAACAGTTCGTACTTTTCTAGTTGTTGCAGCAGTTAAAAATTGGGAAGTGCATCAAATGGATGTCCATAATGCATTTATTCATGAAGATTTGGAGGAGGAAGTGTATATGAAGATACCTCCAGGATTTTCCAAAGGAAATTCCAATATGGTTTGTAGAATGAAAAAATAATTATATGGTCTAAATCAAGCACCTAGGTGTTGGCTTGCAAAGTTATCAACAACCTTGAAGAATTATGGTTTTAAACAATCGTATTCAGATTATTCTCTTTTTACTATGACGAAGGGAAAAATGCAACTTAATGTCTTAGTTTATGTGGATGATCTGATTGTGGCAGGAAATGATCTTGTTGGACTTCATAATTTTAAAACTTACTTGGGACAATGTTTCAAGATAAAGGATTTGGGAAAGTTGAGATATTTCTTAGGATTAGAAGTGGCTCGTAGCAAACAAGGTTTATACATATTCCATAGGAAATATGCATTAGATATTATAATGGAAACATGATTATTGGGTGCAAAACCTGCAGAGTTTCCAATGGAGATGAATCATCAACTGGCGTTGGCAAAGGGAAAAATCCTTGAGGATGTGGAAATGTATAGAAGATTAGTTGGTCATTTGATTTATCAGTCAGTTACAAGACCAAATTTGGCTTACTAAGTGCACATTTTATCACAGTTCATTCAATAACCAAGAATGGAGCATTGGGAAGAACACTTGGTATGGTTAAATATTTGAAGAAGAGTCCAGGACAAGGAATTTTGCTGCATTCTGATAGTGTTCTCAGTTTAAAAGGATGGTGTGATTCAGATTGGGCGAGTTGTCCGTTGACTAGACGTTCATTAATAGGATGGTTTGTTCTTCTTGGCTTTTCTCCTGTTTCTTGGAAGACTAAAAGGCAGCAAACATTTCGCGTTCCTCGGCAGAAGCTGAATACAGATCTGTGGCAGCAGTGACATGTGAATTGAAGTGGTTGAAATAGTTACTTGGTGATTTAGGATTTCATCATACTCATGGGATGAATTTCTTTTTTGATAGTCAATCAACATTATATATTGCTCAGAATCCAGTATTTCATGAAAGAACGAAACATATAGAAGTGAATTGTCATCCGTTTTTGGGCAATCAGAAAAAGAAGATATATAAAATATATATCCTACAAATGATACCATAGTTAAATAAAATCGGGTGTTTAACTCTGGTTAACTCCATTATTCTATTCTCTGATGTTACATCTCTCACATCCAACAGTTGCGAAGGCGCGCATTCCTTAACGTATTCTCTATGTTAATGTTGTATTTTTGATGGTGAAAGTTGGCAAAATACAAAATATTCACCTTAGTAAAGTAAACTCAACATCATCGAGATCAATTTCCCCAAACATGTCAATTCTTAGGTGTTATTTATATTACTAGCCCTTAACCTGTGCCGTAACGGCACGGCCATGATGTTGGTTCATTTTTAATATATCGTATAATTTGTGTCCTGAATACTTATCAACTCCTTATGATTTAATATGTGTTTGTCATAAAAATAGTTAGGATTTTCCTCTCTTTTTTTCTTTGTTTTTTCCTTTAATATTTTACCGCCGGAGATTTGCTCAAACGAAAGAAATATAATCTTAACTTCCAGACACTTTTTTATTTAGGTTCATTGCTTATAATGAGATAATGCTCTACATGAACATGGAAGTTTAAATATTTTTTGGAAATATGTCATCAACAACGCTCATCTCAGTGAAATCAACTAATCAATATCGTCTATAAAAGTCTCCACATGTTCCTATTTTGCTCCAGCTGACTTATCTATCATGGTCATGTTGTCGATCCTCCAAATAGGCAGAGAATAGTATTTTTTTCCATCGAACGAATGATACAAACTATCCAATGTGACATGATTTTCCTGTAATTTTTCAACACCCATTAGATGAAAATGTTTAAAATGTGTATCCATTACCTTTTCGAAGGGATTGTATAAATGCAAACCTCTGCCATTAAATATTCAACAAAGTATTGTGCCTAGCAATTCGTCTTAACAAAGGATTTGGTAACTTCAAAAGTCTTGGAAATTTTGTCACTTCTATATGTTCATACCTTCACTTGGAATACATTCTGGCGACACATTACCTCATAAAGAACCTTGAACACATATTGTACTCCCTGATCCTATTTCAAATTAATAGTTTGTCAATAGATCCTTTACCAAAAGTTGACATATTCTACGTTGAATATTTATTTAAAAAAAAAGGTATTATGGATCGTTGCTTTTTAAGATTGTAGTTTTGAAAATTGGCCTCTTCAACTCCAATGGCTTTCTAAGTTTATATATCTTGTTTGTTTTTAACATTTTAGTTAGCCATATTATGTTTGTCACTAGTGGAAAATGGATATTTTAAGTCTGTTTGGGATTTATAAATACAACTTCCTATGGATTTCTTAACTGATAGAGCTTTCGAGGGGAGACATTTCTATACAAAAATTAAGGAAAAGTGATAAGAGCTCCCATGGAAGTCTTAATACTAGGGGATAGTTTAGTAAATTGGAAGGGCTTCTAGAAGAAATATAATTAAGTCCGCGTGTGGAAATTGTTTCTGCGGTGCAAGTTTTAGGCGAGATACCCAAGATTAGATATTTTTCCCTTTCTTATCTTTGATTTTTATCCTTGCCCTTGCTACTGGACACATATTCTCTCTCTCTCTCTCTCGGTCTCATCTCTCAGATTTTTTCTTCTTCCAGTCGAGATTCATGGTCATAACATTGAATCGAATATCTATTCTCAGCAAGATTAATCAGAGTCATAATTCCTAAACCCATATCTCATAAACAAATCTCTTTTCTAAACCCATATCTCAGAAACAAACCGATCTTCAGAAACCAAACCCAATCTTTCAATAATCCATTTGAACCCTAAAAGTTTGATTTTCTCCGACATAATTCCTAGAAAACGAATCTCTATACTGTCTGCACGACCTATTGCTTACTAGTCCAAGAAGATGAGTTTATAAAACCCTAGATTCTTCGTAAGTGCTGATGTTATGAGTCTGATTTTATATACATAATAAAAAAAAATCAAGAATCCTCAATTTTTTATGCTTCTTCATTTGATTTCATGGAGTTCAAATAATAGGTTTGGTTCTAATTTCAATTTTATGATCTGAGTTGTGAGTTAGGTTACTATATTCGTGTACAGTCTGGTTGTATTGATTTTATTGGGTTTATTTTTGTTTTGATTTGGCTTGTGTTGATAGTATTCCATCATTAAGATCTAAAATTTGTTGGATTTACAATGAATTTTGTTTGTGTTTTTTTTAGAAGATATTGAGAAGATTAGTCAAAAGAAGAGAAGTACGAAGAATTAGAATTTGGGGGTTCTCAAGCACAACAGTTTCATGGTAAGCTAGATTTGTACTCGATTTATCTACCTAAAGAAGTCTTCTACTTATTTTGTAATATGTATTGCACTTTCATGTCATTGATATTACAATTTGGTGTTATGTTTTTTTGGCTATTGCTGGTGAGCCATCTCAATGAATTTTATAAGAGATTATACTGTGAAGTGCTTCCCACTTTTAACAGAAGGAAGTGAATCAATGATTCTTTAAAGTTGTGTTCCAAGCAAATAGTCGTTGTGGAATACTTTGTCAAGTGGTAGGGATTATTATCTACACTGCACATGGTATTTTTTCTTAGAAAATGATTATGTGAAAATGCGTCCCTTTCTTATTTAATGAATTGGTAGTGCAATATTCTCAAAGTATACTTGATACATTGATTGCAGATATATAATTTGTCTTTCACTTATTAGTTCATTACTTCAATTTCAAGTAACTTGGTTAAATGTGCTTGTAGTTTTAGTTGTAATCTATAGATTACAAATCATTGAAAATTCCAGTGCTTGCAGTTTATATTTTAGCTTTAGTTTGCACATTACAGATCCAAGACATGTAATTTGTCCATTCTATATTTCAATGTCAGTGCTTGTAGTGTGATTATCTAGTGACCTCAAACTATTTGATTATCAAATTGAACGTTCCCGCTTTTAGATTACAGAACATTACTAATTACTTGTTGATTTTAAACTTGTAAGTTGTATGGGTTCCATATTCTATAACTTGTTTAAATTTTAGTTTCTATCTTAGTAACTTGTTCAATTTCAAATCCCAGGGAGACCGGTTTCCTTTTCTATTTTCCATGTCAGTGCTTCTAGTTTGTATAGAGGTAAGGTATATTGCGTATAGATAGCCTTGAAACAAAAGATTGAGGTTGTTTTATTGTTTAGATCTGTTCGTAATATGAGACTGGACTTTCCCATAGCTTTGTTGTTACATCATATCCTCTTCTGACATCCTTGAACACGTCAAATTTTTCATGTGTTATTGACGAAACCATTCATGAAATTTCTCAAGCTTGTCCCAATCACCATGTTCTCAATGAATCATATTGTCCCAACATCTCTCTTGAGGTTATTATTCTTCTCTTGTGCTGTTATTATGTCCGTTGGAATTTTCTCTCGCCACTTGCAAAATGTATAATTTATGTTTTATGTTGGTTGTGTTGTGTATGAAGTATGTACTCTGTAAGAACGCCAATGCTGACCGTTCAGAAGCTTGTCAATTGCGAGGGGGTAACTTCGGCTACGATGACTGCCATAGGTTTTAATTCTTTGGGGAGGTGTTGGAACTTGATAATTGTGGGTTATTGGCAGCATCCAGCATTGTGGCTATACCTACAAATGAATTTTCCCTTATGTGTTGTTGAGTATTATGTTTTTACGTCAAAGTTGTTATGGTCTAATACATTTTTTCTATTTATTTTTAGGTACCAACGAGTAGTCCCAACATATTCATTTGTTTATAATAAAAAGAGGACTGTCTAATGGCAATGACTGACTTTTGGTAAGTAAATTTTCACTTCCTTGTGGAACAAAACCTTTCTACAAAAAAAAGTAGTGTGTTTCTTGGACAATAAACTAGTTATCATGCGTCAATGGCTAAAATTTATGACCTATTTGTGCTTTGGGGATCTGAAAATGCAGTAGCAAGCTCATTGCCTCGTATTTGACTTGATACCAAGTCCATCACTTTTCTATTTCAAGTGCAATTTCTCCCACTTCAAAGACATCAGCTGAGAAGAACAGAAACTATATGTTCTAGTTGTTGTTGTAGATGGAGTTGGCACTTGGGAGAGTGTAGGAAAATTTAAGTGCTAGAGTTTGCTTCTTATTGATGTTTATGTAATCCTTTTTTATTGTCTTGTTCAATGTTTTATGTTAAGAGATGGGAAAGAAGAAAATTTTAACAGCTGAACTTGTTGTTCTACTTAAATTATACTAAGATATTTTAGGTAGATGGAAACTGAATTTTTTTTTATTTTGATATAAGATTAATTCAAGTTGTGAAGTCATTATTAATTTAGTTTTAAAGTTATTTTTAATTCAATCAATTGTGATTGGATTTTTAGTTTTAGATTCAGCTAAACCAGCTTTGGATGCAGCTGAATCAATTTCCCTTTTTTTTTATACAATATGTTCAATATAAAAGACTGTCTTTATCAGTTTTAACAGAAAGGCTGTTCTAGGTAGTCCTTTTTGAAAAGATTCAAGTGCTCTCTGTAGCAGACGTTTTGAGAAATAAGACTACATATTTAGGGCTCCCAGACACAGACGTTTTTAGTGATATTAAAACTTTTTTTGGCAGACTTGTTTTTTTTATTTTCCACTAGTGTGTTACTAACTTTAAACTTGATGTCATCTTCTACTGTGAACTTTTTGTGATTTCAGTAACGAAATAGTTATATCTCTTTCATTCGTATCAAGTAATCCATTGTACATCCCAACATTTCTTCTACAACAATTCCTTTCTTTTGCCGTTTCCGGACCATCAATAGCCATTATAATCAACCGCAATCTGTCTAATTTTTATTGATGTTATGTATTTGCAATGTTCATTTTTATTAAATAAATAAATTGTGGAAAAACTAAAAAAAAAAAAAGAACATAAGTATTACATCGGGTCTAAGTTACTATATCCAAAATACTCCGGGACATTAATCGGTGCCTTGTTTCCTCAAATTCCTCGTTGCATTCTAGATAGTACATGCAACACCAATCATTTGCGAAGTGAGCTATTTGCGCAAGTGTGGTCATTGTATCCCTTGCCTGTAATAATAATAACAACACGTCAATTTTTTTCAAGGAATCCAGTTGTAAATGGCATGAATCTAATAGATTTGAATTATACCTCAATCTTAGATACCACCTTCTTCTCACATAACATAGCAATTGGGGAAGGACAAATCTTGACCACTTTTTACATAGGCAGAGTTAGCCAAACTATGTTTTGCAATTGTCTTACGTGAAAATTATTATTAATCCATATTTTATTCAGCTCCTATCGAAGCCGATCTAATTAGTCCTATAGAAAGTTAATCTTAAATTTTTGACCTTATCTCTTGACCAAATTATTGAAGTATTCTCAGTCATGTTCTGCTTTGTGTGATATACCCATCTGTGTCTACTCTACCTTCTGATCCAGTGAATGAAACCTATACATATTGATCCGTAATTTGATATTGTTGATTTACTATCAAGAGGTCGCATGATTTGAGAATGTAAAATATATAAAATATTCCATAAACATCGGAGGCGAAATTTAGATTTATGATTTAGAGTTTTTTATGATGATTTTGGTGAACATACATAATTTTCAAACAAATATTTTAGAATGCAAATACATTTTACCGGTCTATAAGGTTTTATATCGGTAATTGAGTGAAAGTTGTTGTCTTTGTAGGTAGTTGTCGCGAAACAACTCGACATTGATGGTCTTTCAGGAAAAAAAATGTAATAGTACTTGATAGAGCGACAATGTTCTCTTACGCGGGTACACCAATTTCCTTTATATAATACGGGCGATCGAAAAGTCATGATTATATTGTCTTATACATTCCGGTATCATCCTCTAAATATTTGATTTTTGTCCTTATCAATCGTGCTAAAAACAACCAATTACATCTTTCACAATACAATGTTTCATGTTTTGTGAAGATTATTTTTTTACTTAGTCAATAAAACTCGCTAAAAAACAAAATTATTATTATACACTACTATTACCAACACTCACCACCATAAAAGCCATCCACCGCCACTATTTCTTCCACCAATAGTAATGTTACCACCTCCACTATTCACAAACACCCGCCACCGCTTATACTCACCATTAGAATTAATATAGGTTTTAGTAAAATTATTTATTAATAAAATTATGTATTTATGTTAGATTATTAAAGGGACATTTATAATAGAAATTTAATTAATCATTATGAACAATCAATGAGACACTAATTAACAAAACATTTAAAAATGGTTAAGTTGAACAAACCCTAGCGGTAAATTTATCTTTGCCAAGGTCAAATCCTGACCACTCTTTACATAAACAAATCGATAATAAATAATTTCATATGTTCTAATCTTGATTCGTGTCGTTCTTTTAGTTATTACATAACATGGAAATTGATTGCACCAATTTTTTAAAATGGACATGCGTTTTATCGAGTTTATTTTAACATTAAAATGATCAATCATGTTTTATATTTTATAATATAACGTTACACATTTTGTGGCGTTACGAAATTATCATAATATGTTTTTTTCACCAATACCCGCCACCACCATAAAACCATATGAATCCACTTTTTTTATCCACCACCACCTAGTGGCGGTGCCAAGGGTTGACTAACCTGGCTCTAACCCCTTAAATTTTTAATAACTACATAAATTTTATGGTTTATTTTATAAATATTACTTTGTCCATATATATTTATGGCTTAGTCCACCAAAGTTTATATGTTTTTTTATTTATTTAAATAGGCCTCCTCAATGTCAATTTTTGACTCCACCACTGGCACCATCACTGCCGCCCATCCCATGTAGGTTGTTGGACGCAATTCTAATTTTCAATCACAAATGCCATGTATGAGGTTTAGATTGAACAATATTTCGTCAATTGATTAGTTTCATTATTATTTTTCCGTGTATATATTCTTTTTGTATTTCAAACAATTTTATTTTAACATTAAAAAATCATGATTTATACGATATAATACCAAAGATAACAGGGGCACCATTTGGGTGATCCAACTACGATCATGAAAATATTATCTTATATGATATCATCCCTGAAATAACTGTTAAAAACAACCTACCACATATTCCACAATACGATGTTATCGATGTGGTAATGACAACATAAAATTAATATTGTCCATCACTACTCACCAGCATTCACCGTCACTACTTATTCCACCACAAACCAGGGGCGGAGCCAGGATTTTGAGGAGAGAGGGAGAAAAAATTCTTGGAAAGTTGGATACATGCGAAAAATGGACTTTGTATCCCCTTTTACGATAATAGAAAAAAAAATATAACTGTGCTTGGCTCTGCCCTTAACCACCACTAATATTTCGGACTCCACCTCTTCTACTACTCATTGTCGCAGAAAATGTCTATTGATATTATTTATCAAAATTACTTATTAATAGAAATAAATATTATAATTAATTAAGAAAACATTTATAATTAAAAAATGATTAGTCATTCATTATGAGCAATTAGTGAAACACTAATTAATAAAACACTTTATAATGAATAGATTATTTATTATGTGCAATTAGTGAAATACTAATTAATAAAGAAATTATGGTATTTGAGTTGAACAAACCACGGACGCCACATTAGATCGGAATTGTGCGTATAAGTAAGCATCGGATAGTATCAATTGTATAGTGTCAGTTACATCGTAGACTAGCTATGCCATATCCAGACTCAAACTACTCACTCAGTCATGAAGGTGCAGAACCTGAATGGCTAGTTAGTTTATTTATGAATTTGAATTTGGGAGACACAAGAAATATAAACGAGACTTGGATATTCATTATATACACAAATTTGAATATGTTGTGAAGCTTCTTGATCCTTAGTCTCACATCTCTTTCATGGAAGTTGTTTAGTTCTTTGGAAAAATATGTTGGAAATAATATGCGGTTTCGGTTTCTCGGAAATCCTGTTCATGCAACAAACACAACAATAATAAGAAGATCGGATTGGTTGATCGAGGCGAGGTAATCCTCTTTCCTTAAAGAAAATTCATCCCCGCATACGGTACTCACGGTTCTACGGATGTTTCCTTCCAAGATACAACGATCACACCTTATATTAAGTAGCACTACAATACTTTTAGGCCAGCGAATGTTGACAATTACTGTGCTCTTAATTACTCTGACTATTGACTTCAAAAGCTTGTTTTTCTTCTAATCTAACTTGTGTAAAACCAAAAAAAAGATATGGGTTTATATAGAGCCAATGATGACTCTACAAGGTGTCTTTTCACCAATAGGTGACTCTCCATAACACCTATTCATGACTAGGTGTCTTATGATGAAAAGGAAAACCAATTTTCACTCACATATTTATTTTTCACTAAAAATTCCAAAAAAAGCATTCCAAAAACAAACCAAAACAAATCGAGAACTATATGTGTGAATATTTCATAAAATTATCGTGTCAAAAGAGCAACAAAAACATTAATTGCGAACTAATTCATGATAAAACATATATGCCTAATTCGTTATCTCTTCCCGCTATCTGGACTTTTTTGAGTCCATTAAACAGGTACAATAACCGAAATATGTCACTGCAAATGGTCTAGAGTATCTAGGGAAGTCTATCTAATGCGCATTTCCACAAGAAGTACAAATTCACCCGGTGTTGACTCATAGGTAATAGTACGCTGCTTTGATAGAGAACATTCCTGATTTTCTCCTTTCCGAAAACAAAAATAAAATAAAAATGGAAGCAATATGGCAAACAAAAGTAAACTTGAATGATAATACAATATAACAACAGATGAAAATCCAAACAAGTTAGACGTAGAATTCCTTAAAGAAAAGAAAACATCTTGGGAATTCAATTGCCGGTACGCATTCAAGTGCCAGAATACATCGTAGTTTAGTTTCAAAATTTGAATGATAATCCTGTTAGGGTTTTGTTCCGTATACAAAACTATATGGCTGAAATTGGACTTTAGGTAACAGTTTTGCAGTAGAAAACAGTGATCTAATGCTGTCAAACCGTGGCTAAAGGGAAGTTTCGGGTTTGGAATGTCTACAAGGTTTACTAGGATTAGGAAAACTTGTATGACGGTTTGGAAGAGTATTTTCCAATTTTAGGGTTTCCTAATTAAGGTGTGAGTCTATTTTTAGGAGTTCTAAGACTTGGGGAGCAAGGATTTGTCTACTATATAAGAGGGCTTATATTGTGAGTAGAAAATTATTCTCTTGATTAATTTTCTTGGAGAATCCTCTCTTTATGAGAGTGATAGGGTCACAACCGTTGTGTCCTACAATGGTTGGTGATGGGGTAAAAACTATGTGAGAAGATAGACTTGTAGTGAGAATGGGTATGGGAGAAATCTAGGGTTTCTAGTGTTCATGTGGGAGAAGCTAGAATTCATGATGTTCTTCGTGTTCTTGTCTAAAGTCGAAGCAACCATGGCGGTAGAAGTTTATGGAAGTAGAAGAACAAAGGAAGAGGTAAACTCTTCGTAATATGTCTTATTATTTCTAACGTTTAGCGCTAGTGGGTTATATAACTAGTTGATTATATGATGTGTGACGATGTAATAACTTGTTATGATAATGAAGATTCTCGGGGTGGTTTTAGCCGTGGATGTAGCCTACATAGGTGAACCACGTAATGTTTGTGTCGTGTGTGATTTTCCATATCGTATTGATTATATATTCGTGCTAGTATTATCCGATCATGTTAATCTAAAGATGTAAGAGACGAATTCGATCTAAGTTATCTAAAGTAGGATGTTTCTTGGAATTTACTTCTATGGAAACATGCCGGTTCGAGATGAACGTATCCTCGGTTTCCCGACAAGTGGTGTGGTGAGCATGGATAAAAATGGCAGTGATTTGGTAATTTGAACAAGAGATTTCAAAGAAAGGAAAGTCTTGGTTCGTAGCATAATGATATAGATCATGAAGATGATGAGTAAATCAAGATCGAACAAAGAATAGGACGACATCAAGAAATATTCGACAACTTTTCTTGATGTGACTATGATTCGTGTTGAAAGTTTTTTCTTTACAAGAGAAGATCGTTCGTGGGTTCAACTGGCGTCTGCAAATATTGTCAGGAGAATATTTTGAATCATGGTGGTGCTAAGTGGCTATCGTTCATACACAACATATGAAGATTGTAGCATGTTTTGTCTACATGGAGGATGACTCGATATTGTTGGTTCTTGGAGTTGGTTAAGTCCGTCTGGAATTATTTGATGGCGCAGATCAAATAATGTCAAGTGTTAGACATTTGTCGAAGAAGAAGTATTCTACGAAGGTGGAATAATGAGTGGTCATGGCGACGAAGTAGTTTGATACAAGTCATGCAGAAACTTGTATAAATTATTTAAAGAAGTTGTTTGTGATGAGGCTAGAATATCGACGGATAGCTATTCCGGTGGTGCAAGTGCATAGAAGGAATTCGGCTTAGGTGGTGGTTCAAGATCAAAGGACAAGACAATTTTTATTCGTGCTAGTGATGATGTCCGCAAGGATGGCCTTGTATAAGGTGGTAAACATTCATGCTTTGTTGGAGTGAAGATGAAGTTTTTTTGTTCACGTCACAAAAGGTGGTGATTGTTAGGGTTTTGTTCCGTATACAAAACTATATGGCTGAAATTGGACTTTAGGTAACAGTTTCGCAGTAGAAAACAGTGATCTAATGCTGTCAAACGGTGGCTAAAGGGAAGTTTCCGGTTTGGAATGTCTACAAGGTTTACTAGGATTAGGAAAACTTGTATGACGGTTTGGAAGAGTATTTTCCAAGTTTAGGGTTTCCTAATTAAGGTGTGAGTCTATTTTTAGGAGTTCTAAGACTTGGGGAGCAAGGATTTGTCAACTATATAAGAGGGCTTATATTGTGAGTAGAAAATTATTCTCTTGATTAATTTTCTTGGAGAATCCTCTCTTTATGAGAGTGATAGGGTCACAACCGATGTGTCCTACAATGGTTGGTGATGGGGTAAAAACTATGTGAGAAGAGAGACTTGTAGTAATAACGGGTATGGGAGAAATCTAGGGTTTCTAGGGTTCATGTGGGAGAAGATAGAATTCATGATGTTCTTCGAGTTCTTGTCTAAAGTCGAAGCAACCATGGCGGTAGAAGTTTATGGAAGTAGAAGAACAAAGGAAGAGGTAAACTCTTCGTAATATGTCTTATTATTTCTAACGTTTAGCGTTAGTGGGTTATATAACTAGTTGATTATATGATGTGTGACGATGTAATAACTTGTTATGATAATGAAGATTCTCGGGGTGGTTTTGGCCGTGGATGTAGCCTACATAGGTGAACCATGTAAACTTTGTGTCGTGTGTGATTGTCCATATCGTATTAATTATATATTCGTGCTAG
Source organism: Papaver bracteatum (assembly GCA_023529315.1). Lineage (NCBI taxonomy): Eukaryota > Viridiplantae > Streptophyta > Magnoliopsida > Ranunculales > Papaveraceae > Papaver > Papaver bracteatum. The sequence goes on from JAJJWX010002872.1 coordinate 27,065, forward strand.
TATTATCCGGTCATGCTAATCTAAAGATGTAAGAGACGGATTCGATCTAAGTTATCTAAAGTAGGATGTTTCGTGGAATTTACTTCTATGGAAACATGCCGGTTCGAGATGAACGTAACCTCGGTTTCCCGACAAGTGGTGCGGTGAGCGTGGATAAAGATGGCAGTGATTTGGTAATTTGAACAAGAGATTTCAAAGAAAGGAAAGTCTTGGTTCGTGGCAGTATGATATAGATCATGAAGATGATGAGTAAATCAAGATCGAACAAAGAATAGGACGACATCAAGAAATATTCGACAACTTTGCTTGATGTGACTATGATTCGTGTTGAAAGTGTTTTATTTTCAAGAGAAGATCGTTCGTGGGTTCAACTGGCGTCTGCAAATATTGTCAGGAGAATGTTTTGATTCATGGTGGTGCTAAGTGGAAATCGTTCATACACAACATATGAAGATTGTAGCATGTTTTGTCTACATGGAGGATGACTCGAGATTGTTGGTTCTTGGAGTTGGTTAAGTCCGTATGGAATTATTTGATGGCTCAGATCAAATAATGTCAAGTGTTAGACATTTGTCGAAGAAGAAGTATTCTACGAAGGTGGAATAATGAGTGGTCATGGCGACGAAGTAGTTTGATACAAGTCATGCAGAAACTTGTATAAATTATTTAAAGAAGTTGTTTGTGATGAGTCTAGAATATCGACGGATAGCTATTCCGGTGGTGCAAGTGCAAAGAAGGAATTCGGCTTAGGTAGTGGTTCAAGCTCAAAGGACAAGACAATTTTGATTCGTGCTAGTGATGATGTCCGCAAGGATGGCCTTGTATAAGGTGGTAAACATTCATGCTTTGTTGGAGTGAAGATGAATTTTTTTTGTTCACGTCACAAAAGGTGGTGATTATTAGGGTTTTGTTTCGTATACAAAACTATATGGCTGAAATTGGACTTTAGGTAACAGTTTTTCAGTAGAAAACAGTGATCTAATTCTTTCAAACCGTGGCTAAAGGGCAGTTTCGGGTTTGGAATGTCTACAAGGTTTACTAGGATTAGGAAAACTTGTATGACGGTTTGAAAGAGTATTTTCCAAGTTTAGGGTTTCCTAATTAAGGTGTGAGTCTATTTTTAGGAGTTCTAAGACTTGGGGAGCAAGGATTTGTCTACTATATAAGAGGGCTTATATTGTGAGTAGAAAATTATTCTCTTGATTAATTTTCTTGGAGAATCCTCTCTTTATGAGAGTGATAGGGTCACAACCGTTGTGTCCTACAATGGTTGGTGATGGGGTAAAAACTATGTGAGAAGAGAGACTTGTAGTGAGAACGGGTATGGGAGAAATCTAGGGTTTCTAGGGTTCATGTGGGAGAAGCTAGAATTCATGATGTTCTTCGTGTTCTTGTCTAAAGTCGAAGCAACCATGGCGGTAGAAGTTTATGGAAGTAGAAGAACAAAGGAAGAGGTAAACTCTTCGTAATATGTCTTATTATTTCTAACGTTTAGCGCTAGTGGGTTATATAACTAGTTGATTATATGATGTGTGACGATGTAATAACTTGTTATGATAATGAAGATTCTCGGGGTGGTTTTGTCCGTGGATGTAGCCTACATAGGTGAACCACGTAATCTTTGTGTCGTGTGTGATTGTCCATATCGTATTGATTATATATTCGTGCTAGTATTATCCGGTCATGCTAATCTAAAGATGTAAGAGACGGATTCGAGCTAAGTTATCTAAAGTAGGATGTTTCGTGGAATTTACTTTTATGGAAACATGCCGGTTCGAGATGAACGTAACCTCGGTTTCCCAACAAATCCAATATAACAAGAACCAGTTAATCAATCAACTAAAACAAGTTTATTGTATTCCTCTCCGGAGATTGCCTTCTTCCTCACTTTAATGGGAGTAAATTCATTAGTATTAGAACCCTCTAGATACAGTGTCAATAGATTCTTCCAAAACCCGCTAAGCATTGCCACACCGGAGTTGCTTTAGAGTCTTGAAGGTTCCAAAACACAATCCCTGGCACTTCGTGTATCCTTTCCCCCTGAACTCATTCTTGGTTGGGTTATATAAGAACATCTTTTAGGACAAATGTCTTTACACTTTGGTGACATAGTCTGGAATTCTAAGGATTATAGATCAAACTTCATTGTAAGAAATGTCACGTACAGATAAAGATGTTTCTAGAAGATTCCGACATTTGATGACACATAGGATGATGTTAGGATTTCCACTAGAAGATATTAAACCACTCTTTCTTCGCCGTCTAGAGTAATCCGGCTTGCCAAAGGAGGAACCAAATTTTAGTTCTTCAAACCTTTCTCCAGGTAGGGAATTCACTGGGTGAAGTCCTAGCCGAGTAGTACCCTGCTTAGACAGAAATAAGGATACAATAGATGGAACACCAACAACAAACGGAAGCAATGGGCTAACAAAAGTAAATAGAGATTACAATATTTAGAATTGAAAACAGAGAAGCGAATAGAGATTATGTATTCCCCAAGCAATACGATGAACTTGAACTGTTTTAGAAGTTGGTCTTTAGCCTTAGTTTAGAAATCTTATATTGTTTCCAAACTTTAGGTAGAAATCCTAGTACAAGCCTATATAAGCTAGCCATATTATTTTTGCTGACAAACCTTCTAGTTCTTCTTTCTTCTTTAGCATCACGTATTCCCTTCGTTCTCTGCAAACTCGATTTTGGAAATCAATGGGTTCAATTTCTAAATCAAATTGTGTTACTGATGAAGTTAGTGAAGTTCATCCAAGAAGGAAAGGAAGTTTTGCAAAGTTAAATACTTGGACGGAATCTGAAAAAGCGTTTTTGAAATCGATAAGTCTTAGCAACGGTGCTCAACATCAACAAGGAGGAGCTCCAAGGGTTTTGGACCCTATAACGTGTAGAAATATTTATATTCGAAGTTACAAATTTACTACAGAGAAGAAGAAAAAACAGATCTGAGAAAGCTAGGAGATGTTTTGATAAAGTCGTTATTGATGATGTTAGTGAAGTTCATCCAAGAAGGAAAGCAAGTTTTGCAAAGTTAAACACTTGGCCGGAATCCGAAAAGGAGTTTTTGAAATCGATAATTCTTAGCAACAGTGCTCAACATCAACAAGGAGGAGCTCCAAGGGTTTTGGATCCTATAACATGTAGAAATATTTATATTCGAAGTTACAAATTTACTACAGGGAAGAAGAAAGAAACAGTTCCTGAGAAAGCTAGGAGATGTTTTGATAAAGTCGTTAATGGTGGTAAAAAATTAAGACGAGAAAGAAGGAAGTGTAGTATTGTGAGGAAAGCTAAAGAATCTTTGTCTTCTTTGTACCATAAATTGCGTTCTTGTTCCACTAGGGTTGATGTTGTTGATCATCATTATCCTAGTTTTGTAATCTTTTAGAGTTTTATTTTTAGGGTTCATGGATTTGTTTGTTCTTATTATTTTATAAATTTTAAGGATTAGACTAATTAATTAAACCGGATTTTTAAGAGTAGATGATGATCTCTTTTCTCTCTGTATGTTTCGGTAATGATATCAATTCATTATGGCATGGTTTGCAGTTATATATCACTGCCTCTCTTGTAGTGTTACCGGTTGTTGGATTCACCCTCACGAATGCCAGACAAAAAACATGTTATTGATTAAATACTCTAACAGTCTAAGGGCACGTCGGAAAAAGATCTTGCGGAGGAATTCCCTCGATCTGGTCTTCTCTCAATTGTAAGTCTATATACTTATTAATTCACGTTATCTATGGTGTCGGGCAAGCTGTCAAACAATTCAAACTATTTTACTATTCAACCTTTGGCTAATGACTTGCTGAGTGTTGAGCCATAATGGCGCTACACCGACTAGGACGGTAATAAAGGTAGTCCATTAAGGTTGCAAAATACAATTAGGATACACATGATATATACATTATGTAAAACAGTGTCACCAAGGGTAGAATCCTGTCATAGACACCTCTTTAACGTACAATCAGATTGTCAGTATCTTGGGATTCCTGTCATAGATCACTTAAAGCTCAAGCTTCATTGTCCACATAAGAAGTATCACTCGTAAAAATGTATATTCAGAAGCTCCATCTTGTGCGGAATTTCTCCTTCTCCTTCACGGTTTACACCGTCTTCAATACAGAGTCTTTTTATTCTGTTGATATTCCCCGCCTTTTACGAAACTTGACCATCGTAGGTTTAGAAGTTCCGCCCACTCAACTTTGTGAGTATAAGATTTATACAAGATGGATCACTTTTGCCATCTTCCTCATCTAAGGAGGCATTCTTTCATGCTCTCTTCCCTCAAACATTTCTTTAGAAATGCACTCTTATATCTCTGCGAGGATCAAAGATTTTTTTTTATTTTTTTTCAACGGAAGGAGGTGAAACTTAGGGCTGCCAACGGGTACCCGATTACCCGGAACCGAGTGAGTCGGGTCCGGTTTCGGGTCCCAATATCTGACCCATTAGCAAATATAATACCCGGCGGGTAGACCCGTTAGGAACCGATTAGATTCGGGTCCTTATCGGTTCTTCCCGATGGGTACCACTAGTGGAAAATGGGTTTTTTAAGTCGGATTCGGCTTTATAAAAACGACTTCCTAAGCCTCTCTTTATATGTAAGGCTTCCCATGGTAGTCATTCTTGACGAAAAAGCAAATCGAGCCTCCTTAGCAGCCTTAATATATGGGGGCAGTTTAGGAAAAATAAATACTTCCACGTGGACCTGTGTTAAGACTGTTTGGGGAAATTGTTTGTATGGTCCCACTTCAGTTAAGTCTGATATAGAAATTTTTTTCCATAATCTTATCTTCATTGTTTCCATCGGTCTATATCTCTCTTCACTTTTCTTTTTATACAAAAGGTCTATCTCTCACTTCTCTCACATTCCCACTTATCCGAGTTCTCTCTCAGTTACCATGAAACCTCTCTCTCACAGAACCTCAATCTCACAAATCGAAGTTCATAACCCGTCTCAAAATCAAAAGCAAGCACTTTTTTTTTGTAACCCGATCTAGTTTGATTAACGGGAAGAAGAAGATATCGATCTAGAGATTGAACTTAGTTTTTACTTGAGATTATTATTATTTGATTAGATTTGATTTGATTGGTATTGATGTATTGTCTACTTCGATCTGTAGATATAGATCCATCATCGACGACATCATGTACTATTATTGGTTCTATTTTTAGTGGTGATGAAGACCCAAGAAGAAGATTTCATCAGGTATAAACCTCAATTTTGTTACAATTTTTTTTTTGATTTTCTCATGTTTAATTGATTCTGCAATTTTTCGTATTTGTGTACTGTATTTGAAGGAGTTTTGAAGTATGGGTTTTCCTCAAAGCTGAAACATCATCTTCGGTGGTTCTAATCACAAACCCAAATCTGCTGATTTCTTGGTAGTATTCAAATCCTAAAATAGAAAACAGATTTTTAGTAAATTTTATTGTTTTTTAAAACCCTTAATTCTTCTGTTAATTTAGCTTGTCCTTCTGTATTTCGGGAAAACATAATTTTGTTTTCATTCCTTATCAACAGGTATCATCCAAATCAGCAGGATTCCTTGCAGATCTGTGGTATAGTTTCTTTTATCTTCAGTTAATTTGATTTTCTTAGGAATATTATTGGTTTTAGTTATGAGTTTCCTAAAAATATGTTTACAATTTAGCATGCATCTGAAGTTGTGTACCGAAAGATGTGTTTCTTCCCTGAGACAGAACGTGCAATGTGTTTTTGATAAGTCAAATGGTTCGTACTTGTATGAAATTGAATTGCTTGGTTTTGAAAAGAAAATACCTAATTTCAAATGATGGGTCTCACTGATTTCTTTTGGAATTTGAGATGTTTGTAAAAATGCTTCTAAGAACCTTAGTTCCGCTTACTACGAATTTGTACGGTTCATTGTTGACAAACCTATTTTTCTTGCCATCTTACGTTAGTGAATGACCAATTTATTTTGTGTCCTTAATGATGTTAAGGTTGAGTGTTGCTTATTTTTATGGAGTGACAATTAACTCCATGTGCATATTCCATTGTTCCTATGCATGAATTTGTGTTGATATGGCTATTGATTTAAGAATCAGTTGTGTTCAATTGTGAATGAAACTTAGCTTCCCGTCATCTCACCCCAATTGACGATTTTTCAGATTTTATCGAAGAGAAAGTGAGAAGTCGTTAGTGTAAACGTGCATTGTTTCTTATTTCATTTCCATGTATTTTGCTGTCTTCACTTGAGATGCTTGAATGTTGGAGACTTAGAGCATATTTTATTGTCTTGAAGATTAAACTACTGATATTTGAAATGCTTTGTTGAATAACCATTGTATTTTGAAAGTTAAAGTCAGAATGAATGCTAAACACTTGCTTTTGTTTATGAAAGTTTACTGTACCTTTTTCCCTTAAGCACCGACACCATTTGGAAGGGTTTTAGGCCTTAGTTTCTTATAGGGAATGTTCATACATATCTTATCTAAAATGGGTTTAAGGGTTTGGGGTTTAGACTTTTCGTTTAGGAGATTTGGCCCTTGGGGTAGAAAAATCAAATTCTGAAATCTGTAGGTAGGCAGTTCTGTGACCAACTTTGCCTACACTGTTGACCTATCATTTTAACTCGGAATCTGGATTTTCAAAATGGGTTTGAAAGATAGTTGTTTCCTCTTTCTAAATTGGTATTAAACTCTAAATTCCGACTTCTAACGAAGTCTGTGGAGCCTCGTCAAGGCAGGCTGTCACTGACGTTTTTCAGCAGCTTTTCTGCCCAATTTTTGTGGTACATTTTATTTGCTTTCTTTTTCTTTTGAATTTCTGAATTTTTAAGATCTGTCAAGGGAATGTAATAACAGTAGTGAGACTAATTAGGATCAGGTTGTGAATTGTTGGGTCTCTATGTGATTCGTGTTTGCAGGGGACAATTCAGTTCTACCATGGCATAAGGTCCACAATATATGTAGGATTAGATGATTGACAATGTAGTAGCGTAAACTACTTAATATGGTTGAAACAGAGAATATGAGTGGAAGGATTATAGTAGATATGCAGTCCTACTTCCCAGCTGACACAGTTTCTGTGTGTTTCCTTATAGATCATATTTTTGGAAACATTATGCAATGACCGGAGCATTATTGAAAGAAACAAACGTCGACTAGCCAATTATGAGAAGGTGCTTGTTCTAATGATTTAACAAAGTCCTGATTATGCAGAAGAGTGAGTGTGGTTATAGCTTACATTTTAAGCCCTGTCGATTGAAATCCTTCGGAAAAACTGTGAACTCAGTATCATGTGATGTTTTGCAGGCAAGATTTTGAAGCTGGATTAGAAGATTTTAAAAGTCGACTAGCCAATTATGAGAAGGTGCTTGTTCTAATGATTCCTTTAAAGGAAGTTTCAACATTATTAATATTGTTGTGATTTTGATTTCTATTTGGTCCTTTTAAACAGGTTTATGAGCTGTGGAAGAAGCCTCTTACATCAAAATGATTGATATGGCGAGTGGTCGTCAAGGTGGGAAGATACATGTAATTGAGTTTTGTTCTTTCTGCAGTGTTCCTTAGTTGATCAGCTTAAAGTGGTGATTTTTCGTGGTATTAGTTTGCAACTTTTTCTAGTTTTACTAAAGTAATTTATCTTCAACCACGTTCAGTTAAGGTTTGGACTATTATGTCTTTACTAACTACCTGAATAATTTTGTTTAGGTTAATACACATCTCACACCGAGTGGACAATGGTGAAGGGGGAACTATATTCGAAAAAGCTAGCAAATTTTGTTGAAAAGCGTAAATCCGATTGATTTTGCATCTGTAAGTGGCTTTAAATCTATTGTGTATCTTCTGCTCCATTTTCACTTGTTTATGCTTCACACTTTGATGTACCATATCAAATTGTTGTACTTCGATAGGTTGGGTTTAATACAATTCATCCATATAAAGCATTGTATAACTCGTAGTGGAATGATTCAGTAGGCTGAAGTTGTAAACTTAATACACATTTTAATACAATTTTTTTATCTAGAGTGATTTGTATAATAATTTTGCTTCTAAGAATATTTTGTTGAATTTCTTGTCGGTTTCTATCACATTGGATTTATAATTTAATATTTTGTAATTGGTTCTAGTTTTGAATTCAGCTAGATCAATTTTTTTTTATTAAATATGCTCCAGCAATACGGCTGCTTTTATCAGCTGTATAAATGGACTGCTGGTAGCAGTCCTAATTGAACATGTTTAAGGAGTCTCAGCAGCAGTCCTTTTCAGAAATAAGACTACAATATTAGGGCTACCAGAAACAGACTTTTTTATCTGTTTTCAGTGTCTTTCTGGCAGACTTTATTTTTTGATTTTCCACTAGTGTACCCGGCTCAATTTTTCTTAAATCCCTAAAATGTGTTACAAGATAGCGAAATATCCTCTAATGCCTCTGTATTTTTCTTGTAAATATTTATTTCTTTCTCTTTTAGGATATTTGTTTTCAATCTTTCCGGCTCTTTTCTTTATTATCGAACTCTCTCTTAGGCTATAATTTTTCTTTATTATTCATCAGTAGATGAATGAGTTGATGCTGGTGGTCCAAAAGTTTTCTCAACTGGATTAGTCGATCCTTAGTTTACTGTCCTAAGATTCAAAAACTAATTAACAGGGGTTTACTCAATAAAAACATTCGTAGATTTGTAAAGATTTAAAAAGAGTCATGAAAATTAATAACTTTGCGAGAATTATACAGAGTTGAGCAAAAAATTTCGGAGTTATGCAGAGTTGTCTAATGTCTTGCAGACATTTGTAGAGTCCTTAAGAGTTATAAAAACAAATTTTATATATAAATATACATGATAGACATAAATACAAAATTTATTGTACCTTATTTATTATAGAAACTTCAACTAAATAAAAATAAATTATTATTTTATATAACTTATTTCTTTTGTTCAATAAAATACAATAAATTAAAATAATAATTATTGTATATTTTTACATAATAATTAAAATTAAAAAAATGTTTATTCATATTAAATAATGTATAGTCATCTATAATAGGAGTTTTCTAGATTGTGTATTCATGAAATAAAATAAAAGAGAGTAAAAAACATCTTTATAAAAAATATGAAAGTCTTCCAAAATCTTACATATTTTGCAAGACTTTTATCAAGGAAAATAAATACACAAAAGTCACCCAAAGTCATGAAAATAAGTAAGTATGTAAAGTCTTTGAATTTCAAGTCTACAACGAGTAACACAAACTTTAGAAGACTTTTTGACAATCTACAACGAGTAACATAAACTTTGAAAGAGATTTTAAAAGTATACAACGAATAACACAATACTTTGTAAATCCATAAAGATCTTTGGAAATCAATAAAAGTATTTATTGAGTAAACCCATGTAAGCTATTCATCTCATGAAAACCCCTGTAAGCTGAATCTATAGGTGGGACTTCATTAGAAACGTAAAACTAACAGCTCAATTTGTTGTATGTACTTGACTCATGCTCGAATCTTGTCACATTTATCTCCACCAGAAACTTAAAACTAAGAGCTTCATTTGTTGTTAGTGCTTTTAACTCATGCTTGAATCTTGTCATATTTGTCTTCTCTGGTCAATGTGATGGAATACTCTATTAATTCGTTTATCATTGTCTGTATTTGTCGGTTCCGGGTACTCATGCAGACTACGTATATACTGTGAACTTTCTCTCATCTTGATCTTATTTTGGAGAATACGATGGATAACATTATCTTTGCAGGTATTGAGTCTTTGATATTTGGACTCCAAATTGATTTTAAATTACATTACGAAGCACTTGAGAAAATAACCGATAACTAAAACCAGACCCGATAATTACCCGTCGATTTTATTGGGTCCGGTTCCGGGTCCGTATATTTGAGAACCGGACCCGGAACCATTAGTACCCGGAACCGACACAAATAATCGGGTTCGGTTCCAGGTAGTACACTATCCGGACCCATTGGACCCGTTGGCACCTGAATTACTTATCATTTCTAGGAACTACTTCAACTGCTTAACTTCACGAGCTGTTATATTTGTTCTTATTTTTTTAAAATTTGTTTTCATATTTGAATAAAGTTGGACTTGGGTGATAACTAGTGTCTACCGGGAGTTGTAAAAATGAACTTGGAATGTTGAGACGTACCTTGCGTCTTCACATCTTTTATACTTCATTTTAGCGGAATCACCTTCATTAACTTGTAGCGGAAACTTAACGCTAATTTGGATTGAACCCGCTCAGATACCATGTTGGAATAGGCATGGTTGTGTTGCCCCTATAGATCTCCTGGAACTCTAGTAGTGAAGGTGGTGAAGCAAGACTTAATTTTATAAAATTTCTCTTCTATTGAAATAATTGATTCTTGCTTGCTTGAGTACAAATGCCTATTTATAGGATACAAGAACGGACTTCCCTAACTCTAGAAGTCTCTTTAACTATATATCTAGTTTCACACCATCTCTAGAAGACTCTAGCTACTATCATTTCTTTACATTTGACTATTTAACCGGCCTTACAATCATTCTCACAAGATTTTTCTAGGCTTGAGTTATTGTATCCAATTCAAGAGTCTTCTAGCACTACGGGAAAAAAATAGTTTGACAACCACCCACAAGTGTCGTACTAGGACAACGACGACACTTCTTCATAGGTTGCGGAAGGGGGGGGGGGGGGGTTGTAGAAGATCCCCGACTTTCTACGACCATTTTATAAGAGTCGTAACCACAGTTGTGGTTCAAGTTTGGACTACACCTGGGTTTAGTTGTGATTGTTTTTTGATTTTTTTTTTGAAAGGCTAACACAACCTCTACAATGGTTGTGACTCATTCTTTCACAATTTATACAAGGATTGTAGAATTATCTTCCACGACCAACTCTATGAATAGTAGAAAGGTTTATCACAACCCCCCCCATGTGTTGGGAGTTTTATTTTCACTACACCTGTTATGGTTGTCAAAGTCCAACATTATTTTCTGGAGTTTCTTTCACAACCCTTATATAGATTGTGAATCATCCTGTCACTACACCTATTAACATTGTAAAACTTGAGTTCACAACCTTAAATATGTGTAGTAAATTTGTATAACACAACCCACTTAGGAATTGTGACTAGCCCTATGACTACTCCTATTTTGGTTGTTCAAAAATATAGCACATCTCTTATATGTGTTGTAATTATCTATAAAACAACTCCTATAATGGTTGTGAATATTACATTTACTAGTACTCCCAACCTTTGTCTAGTGTAGTCATAATATCTAACACAACATCCTTAAAGATTGTAATATTTGAAGTAACAACTTCTGTTTTCAGTAGATGAATGGGTACATACAACCTTTGTTTGGTGTTGTGTGCATATAATTATCTAAAAAAAAACAATTTAGGTATGAAACCAAATTAAAGTAATTCAAATTCACCAGAACAAAGGAACACATTCACCTGAACAAAGAAACACATTCACCATAACAAAGGAACACATTCACCTGCCAGTTTAACACATTCACATTCTTCAAGTTAAACACACACATTCAAAGATGTTTGTTACCAAAAGTAGTTTCCTTAACACTCCAAAAAGATTAAGAAGGTAAGATGTCTATGAGAATGCTATTCGATCCTTGGGCCATGAGATAATACATCCAACAGCATCACCAACATACTTGAACTCTGAAGTCGTCTTGTAGACATGAGCTGTGATCACATGAGCAGTCAAGACACACACACTATAGGCTCCGAAACTTATTGGCATTCCGTGTATCTGTTGCGCTGGATCAGTTTCACAAAGTTCAGCATCAGCCACCACCTCGCCATCCTTGTACCAACTTAGTAACTTGCAAGCTGTAAATTTCTCTGGCACTTGCACCTCATTTGTTCTGCTAACAGGAGTGGTAGTGGGAGTAGTTGACTCTTTCTCATTGCATGGGACAACTCTGATAGTGCTAGCCTGGTTGTTGCTTCCAACTGGAGTGTCCCTGTGAGTGTGGGAGACTTCATCGCAGACACATTTCGAGCTCCTTTCCTATAGAATAAACATACCAGCAGTCAGTGGGGCACAATCATACTTCATATAAAAAGAAAACTAAAAACCAAACTGTTAACAAAACAAATTCTCACCTCCAGCATCACAAGCCGATCATTCATTGCTCTACATGTTTCCTGACACTCTTTAATGACCAACTTGTAGTGGGAATTGGCTAGCAAATTTTTACGTGTCACTCCATACCCCATGCCTTTAAGTCTTACACCTTTATCTTCACCAAGAGCCTTCGAAATAATATCGTCTGTCAAGGACGATCCACTACAATCATAACTATGATTTGCTTGGGCTTCTTCAATTTTTTTCTGTACAAGCCGTGTGAAACATATAAGATATTTTTGCATTATTGAAACTCACATAAATTCAGAAAAAGAAGAGAAGATTACTCACAAAATCCTGTAGAACATCCGGATTTGGCTCCTTTCCATGATGTGGTTGGTGGCCCGTTTTCCATAAAACAGCTCTGTCGACAAGTTCAGTTGTGTTCCTCTCTTTTTGCTGCACAGAAATTGTGAATCCTAGTTAGTTAACACCTTCCAAAAGAGATATTAAAAAACTTACAAGTTTTCATTTTATGCATGAAAAACTTGACATCTAATACACAAAGCTAAGCACTGCTCATCATCTTCATTATTAACTTGGGAATTGTTCACAAGAATAAGAAATAAAGCTCAAACTAGTAAACAAATGAAGTATATAAAATTAAAAATAGTAGAACATACCATCTTCTCCTCTAATCGGGCATAACCTTCACGACTAATCGTGTGAGGGGTGGTATGCCTGGCACGAATTTCTTGCATTTTGAGTCTTTTCACCTGCAAAAGGGAAATATAGCAATCATTAGACACATTCTAATTTTTTGAAGCTTCAAATAGTCATTCATTATATTAGAAACGGTACTTACTCTGAATTCACCGAGTTCACACGTTTCACAAACTCTCCCCACTCTCTGACAGTCAAGCTTGTGGGCATTAACTTTGCAACCTTTTTCTCTCTCTCTTCCCCTTGTAGCTGATCAAAAGCATCTAACACCAAACCGGCTCTCCTGGATCGAGCTTCTTTGAGATATGTTCCCATTTTTCCAAAATAGTAGTCTTTGTAATGTTCAGGAACAATGAACCGTTGCTGCGAATAAACATAAATCATTTTAATTAGATATGCTATGAGTTAAAGAGTTGTCGACTAATGAAAATAGTCGATTAAAGATTTAAGACTCAGTTTAATTACCTCAACAATCTTCCATATGTTTTCCTTTGCCTGAGAAGGAACGAGTCTCCAGTCCTGGTGCGTTAAGGAAATATTTCTCCGGACTAACACCCCTAGACAACTGGCCAGCTGCACAGAAGGTTCACCAATTGGTTGTTCTTTAAAGTTGAAGGGAACTTCAGTTTTTGTAGTTGTGCTCTCCAGCCTCAATGCATGCATCTGTGTTGGTCCACGTGGAACAAACTTTATTTTCTTCGTTGGTACCAAAACCTCCACTTCATCACCTTCTGGCTTATCAGTAGCACCCTCATCATCATTCTCTAATTCCTTTCCCACATCAGTCTCGGCATCATCACCATTATTTTTTTCTTCATCTTCCGCCTCTTCCTCTGCTATGTCTTTGTTGGGATGTAAAATATCATCTTCCTCTTCCTCCTCAAAATCTGAAAAAGTGTCGTTTGGATTCCTGAGTTGAACATTTGGACATGGGCCAGTGCTTATATCCAACTTCCTCTTTACTTTCTTTCTCCCCTCTTTGGACTTTCCAGCAACTTATTTAAATTTTGTAGTTGTCGACACATTCTTGTTCTTAGAGACTACTTTCTTTCGAGACGGTGTAGGTAGTTTGGAAATAGTTGGTTGTGCAGACTCTTTGAACCTTGGAGATGATCGCGTCTGAGAATCATTTGTTTCAGCTGGAGGTGGTATGGTGGTTTCAGGTTGTGTACACTTTGTAGTTTGTGTAGTGATTCTTGGATCAGTTTGTTCTGCGGGCTCTTTGAACCTTGGTGATGATCGCCTCTGACATGTAGGTTCAGCTGATTCTACGGACTTGGTTCTTGGTGTTCGGGACTTTGAAGTAACTATATCAGTTTCAGGTGGAGATTCATTATTAGGTTGGGACTGGCTCTTCAGTTGCTTCTTCATCTGCAACAACCATATATATATAACTTAGTTATAATGAGAAGGTAAAGTAATGTTTGTCTTAATACAATGAAATTGAGATGAAAATAGTTTATCTTGATTGGAAACTGCTTGAGATGGTTTTTCTTTACTGGTTCCTTGGTCTGCAACATAAAATACATAAGCTCAGTATACGTTGTCGACTTAAAAGGGTCATTTACATGAATAAGAGAAACTGAATCATAATCTAAGTCTTTACCTTACTCTTTCCCATTGCTGTGAGATTTGTTTTCATCAATGCAGTTATATGACCTAAAAATAAAGAATTCAAAAGTGATCAGTATATATATAACATTGTGCAAACTACATCAACTGTACATCTGGATACTAACAAACATTAAAAAAAAAATGAGCCGGTGCACTCCTTATCCTATGGGTAAGTCGATCGCTTGAGAAGCAATTGTCTCGCCCATAAGATAGAGAGTGCACTAGCTCTCATCAATCCTTAATCACCAACAATTTTCAAGGTTATGAAAGCAATAACAGAGTGACAAACAAGATCTCAACTCCAACTCAGTCCAATATGTCACTGATATTTTACATCTAAAATCATGTTTTTCTTAAACACAAGCAATAACAACCAAGCAACTGTGAGCCGTTGGTTGGAATACTGAAGCCCTGCACAATTCTCAGTTTAGAATGAGCCAGAGGTTCAGTAATCCAACCAGCAGTTCTTGCAGATTCACTTGATAGCTATCATCTTAAAACAAGCATCATATTAAGAAAACAACATAATACTACACCATGCTAAGTTTCTTATCCTACCAAATGTTAAATTCTGCTACAAAATATAATGGGAAAAAAAAAAAAAAAAAAAACCTAATATCAAAAATCATTCAAAATCAAAATTAAACAGAACCCTAACAAAATCAAAAATCCTAGCTAGGACAAACATCAAAACACAATTGCATGTTCTTAAAAAAGAAAAAAGAAAAAAAACCTAAAATCAAAAATCAGTCATAATCAAAATTAAACAGAACCCTAACAAAATCAAAACAAAATCAAAAATCCTAGATAGGACAAACATCAAAACACAATTGCATGTTCTTAAAAAAGAAAAAGAAAAAAAAAACTAAAATAAAAAATCAGTCAAAATGAAAATTAAACAGAACCCTAACAAAATCAAAACAAAATCAAAAATCCTAGCTAGGACAAACATCAATACACAATTGCATGTTCTTAAAAAAGAAAAAGAAAAAAAAAAACTAAAATCAAAAATCAGTCAAAATCAAAATTAAACAGAACCCTAAAAAAATCAAAACAAAATCAAAAATCCTAGCTAGAACAAACATCAAAACACAATTGCATGTTATTGAAAAGAAAAAAGAAAAAAAATTCCTAAAATCAAAAATCGGTCAAAATAAAAAGTAGAACCCTAAAAAAATCAAAACAAAATCAAAAATATTAGCTAGAACAAACATCAAAACACAACCAAATAAATCAGAGAAGAAAGGGTTTGAGAGATTTATTCTTACCACTATAAAGAGATTTTACGAATAGGGTTATGATTACATCCGAGGTCCGATACACCTTCTGTAGATAGTTGGATTTGAGGG